>JAQJVL010000280.1:627681-795049 GCA_035578905.1 Stictocephala bisonia
CTGACAATTTCGGACGGATTTAATTAAATCACGTTCAATCTGTAACAGAAACTACGTATGGAACGTAAACTATTGAAAGTGAAAAGCTATAATTTGAGATAGAATGCCTGGAATAGTTTCATTCCGACACTGTGACTAATAAAATAATGAAATAACGATTAATGTAGCTACTACAAGTACATCGCCAACTCGATGAGTCCCAATATCAAATGTACTGCTAGCTGTGGATTCGATTTGTTATCTATTTTGTTTTGAGTTTTTGTTGATGTTTACACTAGAGATGGGAATTACAGTTACTTTTTCAATAACCTGTTTCGTAATTCTAATATGTTCTGGTAAGGTGTTATAATAATCTGTTATTTTTGTAACCTGTTACTCTTGACGCGTTGACGTTTCAGACAGTTATTCTGTTATGGCTATAAACCATAACATTAAGCCGTTACTTAATAGCTTGAAGCTTCGTTACGTGATCTAGATAATGTTCCAAGTTACCAAAGATTATGAAGTTGAAGTTATTACTTATCTTACGTTACTATAAGAGTTACGGTCGTTGCAGCTTTGCTTGACATTACAGAGTTTCTGCTCAAAGTTCGTTCTTTAACTGAAACATGCAAGAGTCTTAAGTTTCATTTGTAGTTCAGTTACAGTTCCGTTTACTTCTCAGCACGCTATATTTACTCTCCATTACTACTATGCGTTACAGTTTTAAAAAGTTCGCTATAACCTTATCATGACTGGGAGTTACAAAAATAATAGGGTATTTTGTGTAATCTGAAAAATCTAAAACAGGTTACATTGCTGTAACCATGTTTTTTATCCTGTTTCTTTAAATAACGCCTATCTCCTGACAACTCAGCTTGATATATGGAAGTACAAATAGTACAATGAAAATGAAAACAAAGTTTACCTTGACCAGTTGGTAGTTGTTATCGCTAGTTAGTATTGTATTGACAATTAATTATTTTGTTTCTGTTAGTGGAAACAAAACATTGTAATCATTGGTGAAATTGAGGTTAGCTGAAAAGAACATATTATTGTGTAACTACTGTTTTATGGATTATTAGGTTTAACTTTCAATTGAACTTTTGTTTAACACATTAAAAAAACTTGTGAACTTTTGAAACTTGTAAACATTAGTATGCAAAGTACCGTGGGAAATATAATTAAAATAAAATTGATTTTAGTGACGAGATCAATCTCTTTCCACGTGTGTTGCTGTATTCTTTATATACATTAGAGTCCCACTAATCCGAACTTCAGTAATTCAAAAATCCGCTTAATCCAAAACAGAAACTGACAAGAGATTTTGCAAAAATTAAAATGCAGTTACTGTAAGAAGCACTACCTTATATCTAAAATTTAAAAGAAAATATTATTTCAAGTATTTAACTCTTAACATACTTCTCAAATATTACTTTGGTTTGAAAATATCAGTTTAATTTCTTTGCTTTAAAGAAGAATCCTCTCCCTTGAAACTAAATTATGCCAGCATATCAAAACTTGGTAGCCACTGGGGTCGCGTCGGGGTCTTGCTCTACGTAGCATAGTGTGAGATCAATCTCAACCGGAGCGTGTGTATGTGTTAAGTTCGAACTGTTGATAAGATTGACAGTGGAAATTGGGAAATTGGGACAGTGGAATTTGATTTTGATTTTGGGAACAGTGCTGTCTGAGGTAGCATGAGAACACCAGAAATATGCATATAACTTTCGTCAGCTGATTACGAGTGGCAAATGCTGACGGAAATATTATATTATGATTATTGAGCGGGAATCAAGTAGCTCTGGGACCGGATCGATTTCCTCCACTAGTGACTCCAACTTTTTGTCTTGAAAAACGGTGTTTGATCTTATGTCTCAGTTGAATGTATTCTTCTATTAAAGGTTTCATTCTCCTTTTTATAATCATAGGTTATTATTGCGTTCAAAACTTAAGTACTGTACTTAATGTTAGGCATAATATTTATCAAAAGAGCATTTTAAGAAAATCTGTTATTCGAAAAATTCGGTAATCCGAAATGGATTCGGTCCCAATTATTTCGGATTACCGGGACTCCACTGTATTAAGAAAATTAATTTAAGTTTGTCAGTTTGAGTTGATTAAAGTTTATAGATCAATTTTCACAGTATAGTTAGCGATAAGGATATTATATAATGTTTTTAGCACCAGATTAAAATTTTTGTTTAGTTTCAATATTTTTAATTTTTACTCTAAATTTATTTTAGGCCTCTTTTTTATACGTTATGACAAATATTTCACATATTATTTTACAGTTTAAGTTACTTACATTATATCTTTATATTTAATCACTAATAAAATCATTTCATAGATTCTAAAACAATATCCCAACAATATCCCAAATTAATTATTCAGCAAACTAAATAAATAGAGTTAGAGTGTTAATTAAGGGTTAAATACTCGACTCGAAAAAAACTCTAACTTGAAATTATGTCTAAAAACTCGATTCGACTCGACTCGAATCCTAAAATTACTACTTGCACACCCCTACCGCATGGGAGTGAAGTGAGTGACAGATGAACCTGCACTGCTCATGTTATAACTCATGTATCACAGCCTGACTAATTTCCAACCATATACTGTTTCACTCATATGATGCCATTGGAATTTAGAAACTATTCTCCTTTATATGATTCCATAATTCAATTAATAGTTATAATAGGATGATTAATTGTTGAATGGAATTGATACCTGCCCGAAAGCAAAAACCTTATTTAGTAAATCTTTTTCCATCACCACCTCGACCTCAGCATTTAGCCAGCTAAACTTATTCTTGTTTTGTCATTCAGCTCTTATTATCGTTCAACTGATTATTGTGGCACTAAATTCGAACTAACTGCAAGTGCTACCCAAAGGGACTGGAATTGGTTCCTGATTAAAATACAGCACTTTCAAATTAAATACAATAGTTGTAAGTAATGTATTTGGTTTATTTTTCCAATCATATGTTTTTGTTTTGTTTTAGTTGTCATGGTTTTTCATATACGAACTGATTTCAATGTTTCAAATAAATTGAGAGTTTTATTATAAATTGTAATATTTATTAGTGGTGACAAGGATAAAAATGCCCAGGAAGAGGCATCAATATAATGAAGAAACAGATTTGGATAAAATAGAAAATGAAGGGAATAGCAGAGTGAACAACAAAAATGAAGTAAGTAGTTCATGGAAACTAAGTAGTTTACCCAGTTTTGACAAGTCAACCTGCAATTGGGATCAGTATTGCAGAAGACTTCTCAACAGATTTCTCTAGCGGGAATATCTAGGTCTAAACAGGTGTTAGCATTACTTGATATAATTGGGGAACAAACTTATACCAAGTTAAGTGACCTTCGTTCACCTGATCCACCAGAGAACAAGTCGTTAAATGAATTACTGGAAATTTTGGGAAAACATTAAAACCCTGTTCCTAATAAATATGCAGAAAGGGTAAAATTTCATGCACGCTTCCAAATAAATGACGAAAATATTAAGGACTTTTCTAGTGAGTTAAAAAATTTGTCTAAACATTGTCAGTTTCCAACAGCATGGCTGGATGAAGCTTTAGTAACATAATTTATAATTGGGGTCAATGATGAGAGACTTAGTTTAAGTTTATTTAATATAGAAAATTTGACCTATAATCAAGCAATTGAAGTAGGCTTAACTTTTGAAAGTAACCTTTCAGCCAACTCTTATGTAAAGATTCACAGCAGTATTAGCACCGCTGATAAGTTTACATAGTGACACCCCAGAAGCAAAACAGGATTATATCTTATAAAAATTGTAATCGGTGTAATAGTAAGAGTCACAGCCAAGAAAATTGTCTGTTTAAAGATGCAGTAATGATACTACCTCAACGTTTACAATATATGTAATTAAGTTTTCCCAATACCCTTCCCACTGTTCCAAATTTCCATTTTTGAAACTGGTTGTAGAAACAAATTGCCACTCTGTCTCCAACTTGTAAAACACGACATTTTGGGTTTCTGTCTTTTCTTGTCTGCACTTTCATAGGACTAACTTTGGTCTCTATCTCTGGTCTAACTAAATCAATTCTTGATCTAATTTCCCTCCCAAGAAAAAGTTGGGCTGGTGTCTTACCTGCAGCTGTGTGTGATGTTTGCCTGTAAGCGAAGAGAAAGGTCACCAGAACCCTTAGCACACTATTGTCGCTAACTAATGCAATTTTTAGTGCATTTTTTATAGTTTGCACATTTCTCTCAGCCAGCCCATTGGTGACTGGGTGATAGGGAGCTCAACATTTTTGTTTTATTCCACATCCTTTGCAAAATTCAACAAACTCTTGACTAGTAAAGGCAGTGTCATTGTCAAATACTAACACTCGTGGCAAACCATAGCTAGCAAAAAGCTTCATGAGATTCTGTTTTGTAACGGTTGATGATGTTGACGACACTGGATAAACAGTAGTTTTCTTTAAATGGTCCTCTGTAATCGACATGAAGTCTGTCCATGGGTTGAATTGGGTTTTTGATGTGAGCCCATTGATGTGAGTTTTCTTTTGCTGGATTATTTCTATACAACCAACAAGGCTTACAATTTCTTCTCAACAACTCAATGTCAGAATCAATTTTTGGCCACCAAATAAAATTTCTAGCTAATCTTTTCATTTTTACAATACCCTGGTGCCCATCATGTAGTTCTTTGAGAACACAATCTCTAAATTTTTTAGGTATAAATACTCTGTGACCAAGTAGAATGCAACCACTCTGCAAAGTAAATTCTGCTGCTGGATGTCCAAAATAAAATTCTTTACCCTGTAGTCCATTTTTAAAAGATTTGTATATATCATAAATTTCATCATCTTGTGATAATTCTTGTGGAATTTCCAGTGCAGTAATTGGAAGAGTATTAATCAGTTCTATTTGAAAAATATCAGCTCCACTGGTAACCTTGACAAAGCATCAGCATTTCCATGTTCTATAGTTTTTCTGTAACAAATATCATAATTAAAAGCTTGTAAGTATAAAGCATAATGCTGCATACGTATTGCGGACAGTTTTGGAAGTTCTTTTTCAGGGTGAAAAATTGATACTAATGGCTTGTGATCTGTTACCAGCATAAACTTCCTTCCAAATAGGTAGGAATAGAATCTTTTAACACCAAAAACTATGGACAATGCTTCCTTGTCAATCTGACTATATTTACACTCTGTAGGAGATAGTGTACGGCTAGTGTATGCTATTGGTCGCTCATTTCTATCGGCCATTTTATGAGATAGAACAGCGCCTAGTCCAAAGGGACTCACATCAGTAGCTAATATAAGCTATTTTTGTGGATGATAATGGACCAAAACTTTATCTGAAGCCAATTCATTTTTAATTCTTTGATAAGTTTCCCTACATTTGTCATTGAAATTAAAACTTGCTCCCTTCTTTAACAACCCATAAAGGGGTTCAGCTAAATCACTCAACTGATGGATAAATTTTCCATAGAACGTGACTAAACCCATAAATGATCTTAGTTCTGTTACAGATGTTGGTTCAGACTCTAACATAATTGCTTCAATTTTGTTTTGAAGAGTGTGGACTCCTTTTTCGCTAAGTTTGAAACCACAATACACAATTGAATCCTCAAAAAATGAAGACTTCTCAGAATTTATGCGAATACCATTCATAAGCCTGCTTCATAAAGCAATAGCTTTAACCGTTCAAAAACTTGTTTCAAAGTAGAGAAATGTTCATCTGCCGTGTTAGAGCCAATTTCATTATCATCATAGAAGATTCCAACTCCAGGAATACAACTCAAAATCTGTTCTATTGTTCTTTGCCAGATAGCTGGTGCATTAGTTATCCCAAAAGGAAGTCTGTTGTACTGGTAAAGACTCTTATGTGTGTTCACTGTAATTAAATGACGATCTTCTTCGTGCACTTCCAACTGGTTATAGGCCTGGGTCACATCAATTTTCGAGTAATACTTGCTATTTCCAATTTTAGACAAAGGTAATCTATATTTGGTGTAGGATAATCATCTGCATGCAAAACCTTGTTTAACGTAACTTTGAAATCCCCACATAATCTCACTGTGCCATCCTTTTTTTTAAAATAGGAACAATTGGAGTTGCATAGTCAGAAGAGTCAACATGAGATATTATCCTCTCCTTTTTTAGTCTTTCAAGCTCTGTTTATACTTTGGGTATTAAAGAATAAGCAACAGGTGGAACCCTCCTGTAAATGGATTTAGTACCTTGCTTGACTGATAACCTAATTATTTTGTTAAAATTATAATAATTATACCTAATAATAATTGTAACCTCTTATTTTACTAACACCAGTTTGAAAAACTTCTTTATATGATTCTAGTAACTGTTGTAGTATTTTCTTTTGTCCAGACTCATCCTTTATTTCACCAACCATCGAATCGTAACTGTTTGCTTTACAATTAGAAAATATTTCCTGCCAGTCCAGCTTAAAACACCATAACCATCCTAGACCAAAAATACTGGTAAAATCCCCGTCCACAATATAAAGAGTCACTAATTTCTCTTGTTTATTAACACATATATTGGTTTTTATCTGTCCAAGTAAATTTACACGCTCTTTTGTGTATGTTTTAAGGCATATATTGTCCGGTTTTAATTTAGAGTCTTGGAACAGTTGATAAAACCATTTTTACCTATCAAACTTAAAGAAGCTATCAATTTGAAACATTTCCGAACCTGAACCAAGTTTAACAGGCACCATTAGTATCTCCCTTGATTTAGTGGGTTTCATTTCATTGCAAACAAGCTTATAGCACTCTTCATCTTTTTTTGATTGAGACTCAGGATTGTCAATACTTTTACAATTTTTCATTCTTTGTTTCAATTGTTGAATACTTTAAATTGTCGTGATTTCGACTTGCAACATTTTGCAATATGACCTTTTTTCCACAATGAAAACACACTGCATCTTTAAACGGACAATATTCTTGGCTGTGACTCTTACTATTACACCGATTAAAATTTTTATAATATATAATCCTATTTTGCTTCTGAGATGTCACTATGTAAACTTTATCAGCGGTGCTAGTACTGCTATGAATCCTCACATAAGAGTTGGCTGGTTTTTAAGTGTGTCTTTCAAAAGTTAAGCCTACTTCAATTGCTTTATTGAAGGTCAAATTTTCTACATTAAATAAACTTAACCTAAGTCTCTCATCGTTGACCCCAATTATAAATTGTGTTACTAAAGCTTCATCCAGCCATGCTGTTGGAAATTGACAATGTTAAGACAAATTTTTTAACTCACTAGAAAAGTCCTTAATATTTTCGTCATTTATTTGGAAGCGTGCATGAAATTTTACCCTTTCTGCATATCTATTAGGAACAGGGTTTTAATGTTTTCCCAAAATTTCCAGTAATTCATTTAACAACTTGTTCTCTGGTGGATCAGGTGAACGAAGGTCACTTAACTTGGTATAAGTTTGTTCCCCAATTATATCAAGTAATGTTAACACCTGTTTAAACCTAGGTATTCCTGCTAGAACAAATCTGTTGAGAAGTCTTCTGCAATACTGAGCCCAATTGCAGGTTGACTTGTCAAAACTGGGTAAACTACTTTGTTGCCATGAACTACTTACTTCATTTTTGTTGTTCACTCTGCTATTCCCTTCATTTTCTGTTTTATCCAAATTTGTTTCTTCATTACCGTATATTGATGCCTCTTCCTTGGCATTTTTATCCTCATCGCCACTGATAAATATTACAATTTATAATAAAATTTCTCCATTTATTTGAAACATTACAATCAGTTTGTATATGAAAAACCATGACAAACAAAACAAAACAAAAACATATTATTGGAAAAATAAACCAAATACATTACAGTAAGTAAGTAGTTTTGTTACTTTCTGATGATGTAGTTCCTGCTTGAATATTATCTTTTCTTTTAGGTCCCAGGCTCTTCAAAGTGTCTGGTCATTGAAAATGAAGCATGTCTTAGCCCGTTTGGCCGCCTAACCCAAGTTAAACTGATGATGGCTGGCAAAATCCTTTGGGAGACAGTTCTTGGTACAGTTTTTATTTATATTATTTATTTGCAGTTTTTATTATTTTTCATTGATATATTTTGTTTTCTATATTGATGCTTTCAGATTCGTTCAGTAGCAACAAGTCAACTATGAACGTTTTATAGATTCTCTCATGTTATTACCTTTTACCAGCTTTTTTACTGGGAAAATGAATAGTTTGCTTTTTTATAGAATTTCTTACAATGTGTATTTAAACAAATATACTGTGCTATTAAATCATAAATGTAAGATTGGGTCGATTTCTAAGAGTTGCTGTTCAGAGCTGCCAACATGAGTTACAGTATATACCAGGTTTTTTTCTTATTTCTTCTTAACCATTTCTTTGTCTTATTTGTCAAATCACTACTAGAAAAAGTGAAACTGACCGGAGAGCCAATAATTAAAAAGACTTTTATCAAGGAATAAAGCATTTTATAAAAGGTTAAACTCCCAACACTTATAGAATAAAGAATAAGGAAGGCCAAGTAATTTCACAGGATATACAGTAATTGATGGATAGAGTACTTCCAAGATCTTCTAAACTGTGAACAAGATGCACTTAATGAGGAGGAGGAAGTTTATCAGAATGTAGAACCGCAGATAGAAGAACTCGCAAAAGAATAAGTTGAGAAGGCAATTAAACAGTTGAAAAAAAATAAATTGCCAGGTAAAGATGGTGTATCATCTGAATTACTAAAGAATGGAGGAAAAGTAATATGTGGAAAGCTCTTTATTTTAGTAAACAAAGTATGAAGGGAAGAGAGACTACCTAATGACTGGAAAGAAGCTATAATATTACCTATATTCAAAAAAGGAGGCAAAAGAATTTTGTGATAACTACAAAGCCACAACATTACTTAGCACTGCACTGCATATAAACTTCTTTTAAATAAAAGTAATTCAATGTCAGATAGAAGAATTCACTAATACAACAATAATACAGTACCACAAAAAGGGTTTAATGAGGGGCGCCTGAAAAGTAGCCGCTAGAAAATAACCCTCCCTGTAAAGCCATACGTCAATTTGACATCACAGCTGGGAGAGTACTTTTTTAGTCGCGAACACTCCTCACAGTGAGATTTCAGCTGTTTGATCTTTTGAAACTATTAAATGGTATATTATTATCATTGAATATCATTCTAAGACATTTTCATTTGTTTCTCTTTCTAGTGCCTCAAAATATTTTCAAGCTTCAGTTTAAATTCTTCTCTCACTTCTTTTCTAGTTTTTTCTGTAGCTAAAATCTTTTTAGTGGCCTCTTTTTTGTCTTGGTGTTTTATCTGATTTTATTAGTATCAAATGTTACGATTTAGCAGTAAAATAATTAATATTTTATTAAAATGCTTTATAATTAGATATATTTACAGTATTCCCTTGTCTTTTTTTTTTTTTTTTTTTTAATTTAAATGTGGTTCCAAAAGGGAATTTGCTTAGGGCAATGTATTATTCATCTTAAAAATATAAACTATTATAATCATACATTTGCCCCATTCCTGCTTTTCCGGATTTCCATTTTCGGTATGTACTTCAAGCTGCTATTTGCTGCTTTTACGGCTTTCCAGTCATCATCTTTTTGTTAGTGTTAACCAGTTGAACAACTAGTCTGCACAACCTACATTTTCTTAAGAATGTCTTTCTAATGTGTTCCTCGCTTCATGTGAGATACCTCAGGTATTTGCACAGGCAAGTTTGTCCATGAGGGCTTTAATTTTCCCAGAGAGATCACAACTTCATTTTATTATATGCAAAATTTAATTTATATGCATCACAATTACTATTCAAAGAGTTTCATAAGTGAAACTATTATTATTGTAACTTCATTTAAGATATTTTAATGATTTTTTAGTTATGCCTACTTCTCCACAAGTATTGATTTGTACTAATATTGTGAGCTATTTAAAAATAAACACATTCTAATTTGTTTTTCATAATTGGCCAATATATTGAGATGGCCAGACATTACATTGGAGCTGATATATAAGCTGGAATCACAGGTATAATGACTAAGAATATTATATTGAACAGAAGAGATGGAGCTGATAAATATGGTAACTGGTTTATGGATGATACAGATTTTACAATCGTTCTATAAATAATCTTGAGAACCTAGAAAAATATAACAGACATCTAACCAATGCTTTAAAAAAGAGGTTATCTCTAGCACACTAAAAGTCAACTGCCCATAAGAACCACCTGTCTTCATTGCCAACAAAAGCTAAATAATATTTTAGGAGATGGCTTCGTTACTCTTGCTGTCTCGCCCTATACTAAATATCTTCTAGACAAACCTCCAACTGTTTCTTTAGGCAGTTCATAAATCTAAAACTGTTTTTAATCCATCCCAAAATGCTGTTTCCAACAAACCTTTAGCTCATTATGTGTGAACCTTGGGTTCTTTCTGTGCATTTCTCTCTCCATGCAATAAGAAAAATTGTAAAACTTGTATCATTCCATCCATAAACCAGTCACCACATTTATCAGATTTGTCACCTCTGTTCAATACAAAATACAAAGCAAGTGGCAAAACAGTTATGTAGTTTTGTAATTATTAAGTAATCTAGTTATTTGAGTTCTGTGTCTATAGGTTGTGCAGCATGTGTGTTCGCCACTAGTTTGTCTATGGTAGCGGTTGGGTGTGTGGACGGCTCCCTGCACACTCTGGACATTGTGACTGGTGCTCGAGTTTTACCAGCCCTCATCCTTGGCTCTCCAGCCTCACACCTTTGTATAGCCGGCTCCAAGCTGCTTTGTATCACCACTAATGCTTTTCTCAATGTTTGGTGTCTACAGCGGCGGGCTGCTCTTGTGACAAACCGCAGTCTGAAGCCATTGCTCAATTCTCCAGGTATGACACCACAATGATGAAACAGTATTAAATCTTAACTCTACAATTATTGTATTAACTTATTGACTAAGAGAATCTTGTTTTCTCGTGTAAAGTGATTAATTTTTATTTTTACTATCCTGTAAAGTAATTAAAGAATAATGGAAATATTGTGGGAGAAGTAATGCTTTTTGAAAATATCCAGTGTTATTTTGACAAAGTACTGTCGGTTTAGAATGTTCCACTGATGGATTTAGAAAAAAGAAAAATAGTTTTGAAGCATTTATATACAGTTATATTATTGGAGTAGAGTTATGACGATATATCAATTTTGGATTCTGGAGTCTGATTTAATACCACGAAATCGATTCCTTATTCTCAATACCGATATCATCGATACATTGGTTTAAATAACAATTTAGGATTCAAAAGAAATATTATTTATTACATAACTAAATAGAATATAAAGATTACAGAACTAAGTAAAAACATAGAACTATTAATTGTCGAAGCAGGCTAAAGACAGAAACAACAAATATTATTAAAATAATAAATATCATAAATTAAGATCTATAGATACAAATGAAGTTTCCCCCTTAATAAAATTAAATGGGAATGGTTACTAATGAAATATTAGTGAGACGTAATAACACAACAGGTCATACTACTTTAATGATAAAAAACATTTATAGCTAATTAATGACACAAACAGAAACATGTTTGTAAAGTTAATTAGTATTTAAAAACTTAAAGTTAAAAATAGAAATAATAAGCTTACAATAGAGTTTGATTTAATCGATAAACTTAATAATCAAAGTACAAACTTGGCAAAGAGTTAGTTTAAGTTTATGAATAACTGTTAGTTTAAGTGATTGAATAAAATATTTACAATAAATCGTTGCATTATAATATTATTAGTTCTCCAAAAATTATGTGTTCTTTGAAGTGCAATGAGAAAACCAAGTACAGTGATTTGTGATTTTTATATGAATTATTTTGCATAGATTTATAATTACTGTGTTGAATGTTTTATACACATCAAATCTACTCTAATTTAGTCGGCACTTTGGAATAAATTTACTTTTCTCTTTTTTCAACTGCAGCTGAAAACCAAATCAAAAGTATAGCAATCTCATGCATCCAAAAGGACTACTGGCAGAATGAACATCATTGTTGTCAGTTTTCTTGTACCAAAACCAGCCTTTTGGATACTGACCTTTATATCATGATAGAATTGGCGGACTGGAGCTTGCATTTCTTCCTGATTACAGCTCATTTTCCATGATCATTATTATCTTCGTTCTTATTTATAATTATTTTTATGGTTATCGGTCATAATTATCTTGGTTGTTATCATGCTTAAAAGTGGCACACTGGAGCTTGCTTGTTATCATGCTTAAAAGTGGCACACTGGAGCTTGCATTCCTTCCTGTTTACAGCTCATTTCCCATGATTATTGTTATCTTTGTTGTTATCTATGATTACTATCTTCATTGTTATTAATCATTATTATCTTGGTTGTTATAGTGCTTTATCTGAGCAGTAAAATTTCAGCAATTTGACAAATAAATGCCTTTTTTCTCTGGAAATATTATAGTTATTCTAGCCAACACGTTTGTTTGCGAGATGATAGTTGCAATACAAACAAATATTCATTAGTTATAAGTGGTGTCTTGTCCACAAAACGGAAATAGAGTGTTGGCTTATCACTGCTTGCCTGCTGCCACTCCGCACTATCAAAAACGTTTCGTTATTCAGAAGACTGTTGCCCTTTTGTTTATAATCTCATTTTATTTTTACTACACTTGAAAAAAAAAACGTTGACATGAATATTAATAATTCATTCTTGTCAAAGATACGTTCTAAAGAACTGTTTACTAAATGAATTAAAAAATTTTCAAGTTTGTAATCTTCAATTCTTGATATCGATACTTGCTTTAAGAATCGATGGTATCGAGAATCTGTGTTTGTAACTATACATCCCTGGATAAAAGGCATAAGACTGAAATAGACTAAATAAATGTTAGATTAAGTATAAGAGAGTACTAAAATGTTGTGAAATCATCAATATGATTCAGCAGCAAACAAGATTCTACCACCACGATTATCAGCTGCACTTTTGAATATACAACAGCTGGTGTCTATACATTATCTGTTAATCTGTACACTAACCTAAATTATTTGGAAGTGAAATTATTTATAATAATTATGAATTAATTGTGTTCATTTTTGGATTCAATTTGATTCTTACAAAATTTTGTTTTTAATACTTCTTTCATTCACTTTGTCTTCAAAACAGTCTTTTGAAAGTGAACTTTGAATTAATGCTTCAAAATCGTGGCACTTCTTAAAGGGTTAGTGACTATTGAAAAAAAGAAACTACCTTTTAGGATTAATTATGGTTTGTCATTTTTTTTTATGGTTTAGGACATTAATAAGCAACTAAAATAAATAAGCTTCTCATCACTAAATTAATAAAACTTATTCTGGATATATTTCAATCTAATTCTAAAATAATTTTCAATCCATGTAGAAAATTATTTTATATATTAGATCAAAATATATCCAGAATAAGTGTTATTAATTTAGTGATGAGAAGCTTATTTATTTTAATTGCCTATTAATAACGTGATGAATAGTTTTATATTTGCAGGTTATAGGACAATTGATTGCTGAATGGTTTTTCCTTTTTACATTAAATTAGTAGTTGCTTGTATTGTGTAATTTTGCAATTTTGAAACTTGTTAGAAATAATTCAAAAATAGAGTATTCTACTGCATTTATTTAATTAAGTAACAGAGTATATATTTACAAAATAAATTTTCAACTTTTACTTGTAAAATTATTTTTACACAGTTGTTTTTTTCACTAACCAGGTGATGCTATATATAAAATTAGCTTTGTCTTATACTAAAAGATAGAATATTTATTAGACTAACATTTATGTTTTTTTTTTTTTTTATTAAACTTATAAATGCAAACAACATAGTGTAATCATTATGTAATTGTATATTTGTTGTAGGGCGCATCAGCAAGTGTTCTGTGACTCAAGCTGGTGTACCCACTGTGGTTTTAGACTCAGGGAAGGCCTTTATGTACTCCTTGGAATTTGAAACATGGTGAGTTTTAATGTTTTAACAAACAAATTACGAATAAAAATTTTTTAGAGGTAATGCAAGTAAAAACAATATAAATATCCTGGGATAAGGTGAATCTAAACATGGCGTACTTAATTTGAAGCAAATCATTGTGAATAAAAATTGAAGCTGTGATTTTGATCAATAATTGAAATGTAAGTTGAAGTTTGGAAAAAAGTGGCATTTCAAAAAATGAATAAACTGAGCTTAAAGATGTTAGGTACAAACTTCATAACTATCTATACACTACATCCAGACAACATATCGTGTTTACATCCATCCATATCCGTTCCCGTTCCAGATTAGTCCTGGGTCGGGGTATCAGCCAGCCTCCGCCATCTACTTCTGTCTTCCCACAGCTTCTCCTCGCAAATCGTGTTCCATTGTGCTCCTCTCCTTCCTATGTCCCCAATCACATCATCTTTCCATCTCACTCTCGGTCGTCCTCTTGGTCTTCTCCCAACAATGGCCAATTCTTCCATTCTCCTTGGCACTCTAGACGCATCCATCCTTTCCACGTGTCCAAGCCATTTGATCCTAGATCTTTCTATTCTCACCCTTAAGCTTTCATTGACCAAACCTTCCCTTATCTCCTCATTCCGGATTCTGTCACGCCTACTTCTTCCTTTAATTGCCCTCAGGAAAGCCATCTCGCCCGCCTGTATTCTACTCCACTCTTTCTCTGTCATTTTCCACGTCTCTGCTGCATACGTGAGAGCGGGCCTATAATACGTTTTGTACATGACGGTTTTAGCAGTCCTTGGCACTTTCCTATCCCACAACAGGTGTTAACACTTCGGTAAAAACGTGCCCCCTTCTCCAATCTAGCAGTAATCTCTCTATCAAGCCTGCCGTCACTCGTCATTACTGTCCCCAAGTAAGTGAAGTGGTTAACCAATTGCAATGGTTTCCCTTCAACGGTTATGTTTTGTCTTAGATTAGCATCTCTCCCCACCACCATTACTTCGCTTTTCTCAGTGCTTATATATAACCCCCTCCTCTTCATCTGATCGTTCCAGCAATTCAACTGTCGTTGTATTTCCTCCTCATCTTCCCCCCAAATTACAATGTCATCTGCAAATATCATAACATTGACGTCACTTTTAACCAATAATTTCACCTTCCTCAAAATTATTTCCATCACAACGTTAAACAGTGCCGGCGATAACACACTACCCTGTTTCAAACCTCTCCTTACATCAAACCATTCCGTCTCGCCCACTATTGTTCTCACTCTGCTCTTATTCACCCTATACAGCTCCTTTATCCACTCAATATATGTATTTCCTATCCCAATCTCTCTCAAGCTCTCCCACACCATTGTTCTTTTAACACTGTCATAAGCTTTCTTTATATCAATAAAAACCAGTACCAGTCTTTTATTGAACTCCCAATGCTTCTCCATGAGTTGTCTAGTGGTTATATCATCGTATGCAAAATATCATAGAATGTATCAATCAATATGCAATGGTTCTTTCTTATGCTTTAGTTAATTTCAGGTGCGATTTTAATTCAACGGATATCCCATCTTTACTCAGAAAATCTTTCTTTATTTAACAAAATTTAACTAAGTAGAAAGCCTCTATTTAATTAAGAAGTTAAACCTTAGTTACAGACTAGTTACAGACCCCTTGCCTAACGCTAGTTTGCAGGCGTTCTACAGGCTGTATTGTAGTGGGCGCACCAAGCTATTAAGTCACATGATAATGATGCCGTTATTGTATATTTTCTATATAAGCATTTTTTTATACAGATAGCAACACTTTTTTAAATTGATACATTGTTTAACAAATTACTAATTGTTATTTAATTAATTTGTGTAAATCAACCTTGTACAACTTATTTTTCCCCTGAACATTTTTATATCTATATTATTATATCGTGTCGTGAAAAAACTCCGTAGTCTACTATGTTAAAGACACGTCATGTTAGCATAACAATTTAATATTATAATATTACTTAAAAATAACTTAATGTGTTTATCAAGGAACATTACTTGAACATTTCAGTTCCACATAAACATACAACAAGCGTTTACAGTTGAAATACACATAAAGTGCTTTATTTCACTTCGAAATAAAACGTTTTGTACGTTTATAAAATACACAAAACTGTAAAATATTGGTTTGTGTTTAATTTTAAGAGTATACTACATAAATTTATTAGGTCACATATGTTAGTTGTCGTAATAAACATAAAACGCCTTCATTATTTTAGATACTACATGTGACTCATGGCTGTATGCTGGACGAATCCGCATTCATTCAAGTCTGTAACTATCAGTACTTGAGTGGCTTAAACCAATCAGCAACACTTGTTGAGGTATATTTTAATCAGTCATTAATCTATTGTCCTACGAGTTTTTTTGTACTGCACAGTCCGCTATTCTAGCAATTAAAATCAAGGAAAATGTAAGCTTTTAGGAAAAAATTCGTAAAAAATACAATTTTCAAGCTAGAGCAAAAAAATGTTATATTTTTATTTTCACAATAAAACAGGCTTAAAAACTATATAGTTTATAAGTTCATACCTTACCTTACCTAGCTGGCCACTCAAACCCAAGTTGGTTTTTGGCCTCACCAACAGCTTGACGCCATCTTTGTCGGTCATCCATCATGTCCTCTGTAGCTCTTATGTGTCTCTTATAAGTTCATAAAAATAATTATATCATAATAATATAACAAACATTTTTTAAAATAAAATTTGAAAGCAAGTTTATATTTGTTAGTAAACAATTACAAATCATTACTGAGTTGCTGTAGGTTTGTTGACAATTTATTTCCCTACAAGAAAATATCATATTTTATAGTAAATATTTTAAAACATCACCAAACAAAATTTTGTTCCAAACCTATATAAGATTTTTCATTTTGACTTTTGCCGAAAATACAAAACATTGTTTACCTCTATCTACAGGAAGATAACACTTGTGTGGGAGTTCAATTTATAATACATTTATATTAAAAATATGTAGAATTTAAGTATTTGAAAATTATAAGACAAACTTTAGATTATACAAACACTTACAAACAAAAAGAAACTTACACTAATGGTAATCCTTTAGTCATGGTCCCACCATGTTTAATAAAGGGCCCTACACACATCCCGATTTGTTGGCCCAACCTGGTCGGCCCTTACGGTCAAGACGTGCGGTTGGATCATGATTTCTGTCGGACCCAACTAAAGGGCGGTGGGGTCAGATTAACCATCCGACCTCCCCACTCCCTACCCCAACAAGTTGGTACGTGTGTAGCGCTGTTGGCCCGACTCACTCGACCAAACCATTCAGTTTGACTTTGGAAATTATTGATTTACTAATCTCATTTACAATGTCTTGTGCTAACCAAACAGAAAAAGTTGTGATAGTAGAGTTAATTGAATTGAGGAAGGAATTCCGATGTTTGTGGGATCTAGAAGATACAAATTACTCTAACCTGAACCGAAGAAATTAGTGCTACAAGGCATTATAAGATATTTATTAAAAATGGATTCCTGAGCCTACACTGTTTATAATTAAAAGAAATTTGAAATTATGGAAAACACTTGTTCTAGACTAGTCTGATGGGTTTGTCGGAACGTGTGTACGGAAAGCCCCAACACGACAGCTAGGGCAGACTTGTCGGGTAGGGCACGCGTGTCGGCCTGTGTGTAGGCCACTTAACAAAACACTCACACTCGTCTGCTTATGTTTACGATCTCAAACTGAAAGCTAAATTTGATTGTAAAATAAACCAGCTGATTGTTACAAAGCTGACAAGGAACAGAAAGCAAGGTTATTATTGTCATACACAGTTGTTTAGCTCGCAAAGCAAACAATGTAGTTTGGTGTGGGACATTGCCGATTTGCAATGTATTTTTAGGTTATAAAACGATCAAATGGTAGCCCATATATATTTTTTTACAGTATTTTGGTCTTCACTGATTGTTTTTATTAATATTTTTTAACCATTTTATTAAAAAAATATATATTTAAAAGGCATTGTTACCATCATGGAACAGTTCCGTGATAGCAATTTTCAGCCCAGATCTGCTGTCACGGAATGGTTCCGTGAAAACAGGCCAATGGATTAAATTTAGATAAACCATAGAACATTTTTTCATACTATTTAATATAATCCTTAACCGATTTAATCATGATATTATGTCTTATGATGATTTATGTCAACCTATGCCCCACTCAACAATGATTTCATGTTTATTGTTGTACCATTTGTTTAGAATAATATACATTTCATGGTAATGCCAAAGTACACAGACAATAAATCTCAGCAATGTGAAGAAGAGCCGGACACTTGCATTACAAGGTTATACAGAGCGGGGATGACTACTAGCCCTAGATGCAAATTACTTGTATACTGCTTCTTTATGACACAAGCGCATTGCTTTCCATCTATACCAATCTCTATTCAACCAATCATCTATTGTTGTCCTGACCTCTAATCCAACTACTAACCTTGCCAACTAATCACCACAGGAGGACAAACTACAGTAGCAACTGCCACATGCAATCCATGACAGTTGAAATGGAGCAAGACATTAGGCTAATCATTAAGGTCTGCTGTTTCAACTTAGTGCTTGTTGCAATCTCTCTGTGAGAAAGACCACCAAATGGAGTTACTTTTTAGTAAGTAGTTTGGATTTAGCCTTGTGATGGGGGAGCTTTTTTCATTTTGGTTTTACTTTTTTATAAATAATAAGAGCACTTTACATTTAATACTTTTTAAGTATAAGAATGTAGCTGGCTTTTAAGATAAATAGTATACATACAACCCACTGAGCTCTGTGGTTTTTAATATGTACTTTCAGTCACAGGTTATCTTATTTTTGTGTTATTTTAGTTAAGCTCTGAACTATCATAAATTACTTGGTACAGGATGCGGCTGGTGGATCACACTGATCCTGCAGTGCGTAATACACAGAGGTCATTCCAGTCTGCTTGGCAGAGTTTACCGGACAATGGAACTGTGCCTCTGCGTGCTGTACTTTCCCATTGCCATAGCAGGTAATTTATCAATAAGTAAAAAATTCACCCTTTTACAAAATTTGATTATCTCAGTAATTATGCTATGCATGGTATGTTTGAATCTTGTTTTCCCCATATGTTAATCCTTTGTCAGATTTATTCATAAAAATACTAACGAAAAATTAAGTACTTTATAAACCTAAAAGTTACGAGGATTTCATTTAATTAGTGATAAGTATGAGTGAACATTTTTCATTTGAGACGTTTTTAAATTACAGGATGGTCAATGAGGTTTAGTGTGTTTGTTTTTATTAGTATGGAACGAGGTCTTATGCACCGGATAGACAACACGTCTCTTTGCACTCAGTCATTCCTTGAAGACCAGCTTGTCATCTGCAAAGCTCTCAATTCAGCGACAGAGTTTCGTTTCTGGTTTATCACATACATCCGGTTTCTGCTACAAGAAGGTGAGCGGTTCAGCTTTATTAAAACATTTTTTTTAAAATTATTAGTATTTAAAAAAACAGATGAGCCCAAAGGAAAGATTGTTGGTAGTTATAATCTTATTTCTTAGTCTGAAATTTCATTGTTATTAAACACATTTATAATCCAAACTCTTCAAACACAATCTACCACAATATCCATTTAAACATTTTTCACTTAATTAATTTATTTTAATTAATTTAAGATTTAGTTAATCAAATTGAAGTACATAATTATTAACAAATTTATTGATAGTTCATTTATAAGTATTAACCCATTGCGGATCGATTTTTATTTAGATGCGCACGCTCCAGCGGGTACGAATTAATTTGCGCACAGGCATGGTGGCAGAACAGTAACTGCAGAATAATAAACTGCAGAAGGCATGGCTGCAATAAAACTGCAGGTAATTGCTTAGATGTAACAGTAGCCTGCTGGGGTAACGGCGATCTAAATATCACACACGCAGTTCAGCTGAAGAGATAACAACGCCTGAATCATTGAATAGACTAGGCTGGGCGATAAAAATAGCCTCCTTTGTGTCTGTTTCACTAACCTCAATGTCACTTGCTATATCTGTGCACCGACGTGGACAGAAACGCACTATCTAAACTAAATACAGTATTATATTACTGAACAAAATATAAACTGCTTCTTCAACTTCAACATACTACCATGATCTATTGGATAGTAATGAAAGTTTATATAAACAAAACCCGTTTTTTTTAAATACCCAGTTGATGAATAGAGATGCTTAAGCAACCTAGTAGAGTCTATTGTAACTATTTGTAGGTAAAAGTAAAAGTATATTGCTTATGCGAGCTGAGGTCGCCATTTTGCCGCTAGGCCGAGCCACTGCATAAGTGATCCGAGCCTAAGCTTGTCAGTGATCCGCAGTGGGTTAATGCCATGGCTGTAAAAATGTAAAGCCACTAATAATCAAGGTTCTGAAATAACAAATAAAAATTGATTAATATACTTTTCGTTGTTACAGTCTTTATATACTTTTATGTTAGGTTAAATAGATTAAATAATGGTATGATGGTATTCTATATCTCTATAATATACTAAATCTTTACATACTGAAAGAGTTAAAAATCTGCTTTGAATACTGTGATTAAATTACCAATTTTCTCCATCAATTAAAGATATACACAATGTTAGTGATTATGTTGGACCATCTAATAATTACCAATCTCACTACTTGTTTATATATATCATGGACAGAGTAAGTAAATATCTTCAAGACGATATATCTCAGTACTCAAATTAAAATTCTTTTATTTTCCATCAAGTAATTTACAATTCCAATAGGCATCGTCATATTAAATACAGTACTATCAAAAACATTAAAACAATAAATACTCAGTATCTGTACTGAATCATTATCTGCTTTATTTCTGTTATCGAATTTGTCTGTTCTAGCAAGTTTACTCAGTACACCTAGATATTCAGTATTTGTTATTTATGACATAGTATGATAGTTATTTTTGGTTAGGTTAAAGGGCACTAGGCCAGGAATTAGTATATTGGAGAGATAGGACATCAGCAAACTTACCTTAGAATACAAGTTCACTAACACCAGAGTAATAGTAACATACACAAAATAAAAACATAATCTCACAAATTTTCAATGCCACTGGCATTTTCTTCAGGTGAGTAGAGAGAGAGAGAGAGACTGAAATGGCTTCCACTATTGCCATGTCAGTCTCTCTCTCTCTCTCTCTCTCTCTACTCACTTGAAGAAAATGCCAGTGGCATTGAAAATTTGTGAGATTATGTGTCTATTTTGTGTATGTTACTACTACTCTGGTGTTAGTGAACTTGTCTACTATGATAGTTATTTGTATGCTCTTTTCGTAAACAAAATCAAATGCTAATTCTGTCTTGATCTGCAAGTTTTTCTTTCGAAAAAGTTACTGTAAAAATTATTGATCCTCAAACATTTGTTCTATAAATTTGTAAGACCACCTCTACAGAAGTATATAATTTAGACTAGTATTTGAATTGTGCAAATATATGATTCGAAACTCAAGTCACAGACAGTATTGTGACTGATTGAAAAATGACCTCCAGTCTTGCTACAGTTAATTTAATTATTCTCGTGTCATTCTTTGTGTAAAATTACATAACTAGGTAGTAAATTACATAACTAACTAGGTAGTAAATTACATTTTTGGCCAGGCCATAAATTTCTATTATAGGAGAGAAAAGGCATCAGCACTTATATGAATAGACAAGTTTACTGCACAAGAAAACAAATACAGAAACAACATATAAGCACATTGTCAAGACCTGAGAATGAAATTTTAATCCTGTGCATAGTTACAGAAATTTTATGAACTGTTAAAATAGGAAGCTAATATTACTTAGTTTTTTAACACAAATGTTCAGCCGAATACTCCTGAGAAGTAACTGGTTTTTTTTTATAATAACAAGCTACCCCTATCATGATTATAAAGGTACAAATCAATTACAAATAATAAAGGTAACAAATCATAACGACACATCCATCTAAACTCGCTACTGAACATGCATAATTTGGAAAAAAAGTTTTAATATTTATTTATTTATTTACGGTATAAACCATTTTAAATAAATAAAGCAATGAAAGTAATACAAATCTCATTGGTGCAGCGTCGTTTGTGTTCCACTATCTTTTGTACACTGCTACAGGATCATACCTTGTTGTTTATTTTAATATCTTCTATTCTCATTTGTGTAGCTTCTTTATTGTTTTTGCATATTTCTTAATTGCTGCCTCCTTTTCCTTGTTGTATTCTTCAAAAGTTATTCTGAGCTGGTCTCTCCATTTTGACACTATGCTTTGTTAAGTGCTTGTATGAGGTCATTGACTTTATTTAGCAGAGTGTGACTTTGTTTGTTTGTTTTTGAGTGTGACAAATTGGTCTTGTGTGGTAATTTGATTGGTGTCACCTAAATCAAGGATCTTTTGAGCCAACTTTGCACTGTCAAGAATTTGATTTTGAAGTTGAGCTCATGTTTATTGCTCTCAGTCAGCAAGACATTTCCCACCTCTGCAGCCAGTCTGAGAGATGTCTCCAAATCAAATTCATCATTTAGGAGTTTTATTTTGTCTTGAAGGTCAAAGATGGAATTAGTGCATTGATTAGGGTAATATTTGTATTTGTTCTAGGTAGTGCATTATTTAAGTCTTTCAACAGTAATCTTTAGTATCTAGCATGTAGTATTAAGCTTTTTCTGATTTAGTATGGATTAAGGAAAGAAAAAAAAAATGTTTTAGATGTAGGCTAAGTTAGTAAGTAAAGACGGCAAGAGTTTGTTATACCTGTCGAAACGTTGTGTTTGTTTCTTAAACACTCAAAGCATTGGAAATCTCCAAATATTATCTACATATCATGAACAATCCAATGCTAATAAATAACTTTCAAACAACGGTAAAGTGAGAATGTGAAATTAGAATAAGTGTTGTACATTAAATTTTGGAACGGACTTTAATTTGTATTTTAGGAATAAGATATTTACCAAGCTGAAAAGCTGCATGGGTCTTTGTATCATAATAGTGACTAATATTTAACCTTGAATGAGTAACTTAGGGCCCTTCCACCTATCCATACATGTACAGTGGTAATGTCCATCCTATCCATCCATACTCATACAGTATAAAAATTACCAAAAATAAGTATCTTAGATAATTTAATAAGAAACTCAAAATAATTCAGTTTTGTGAATTGGGATAGATAATATAACAAAGTTAAGTTAATCTATCTGATAATGTGTACTACAGAATTTATCCTCTTAAATCAAACATTCATACCAACAACCATGGTAACTAGAACAACCAACGGTAGGTATATCGGCAACTGAGACATTACACAGGCAAATCAGGTGGTTTCATTATCAACTACTAGTGACTAAATCTACCAACCAATTGGTACTCTAAGCAAGTTGTTTTCCACTATTGAGATTTAATTCGAACCACGGCACAGACCAAGTATTTTCTCCGTTATTTGTTGTTTCATTGATCTGCCATTTGTCCATGAGATGTCATGCTCGATGCGCACACCTACCATACTTTTGTAGATTGTCTTCTTTCTTTAAATAGGCTGTCAAAGCTTAAAAAAAAAAACAGCATTTTATTGTTCAGACTACCATTTTTGACTTAAGCAGGCTGGCCAAAGCTTCAATCCTACCCTGACATTCTATCCTATTTTAAGACTACTGGAACCTATTAATTTTATTTTTCTGACCTCCTCTTATTCATTGTTTATTATGTCTAGGTTAAGGAACTTATTAAAATATTGATTGTATTTTTTATTATGTTGTTATGGTTTGTATTAAGTTTATTCATAAAAATTTGTGACACCATTCAAACTGTATACATTGTTACAGTAATGAATAAAGAATATTTTCATTTCATAATATTTTGTTATAAATTAAAGAAAATTCAGCTTTGGCCAGCCAGAATAAATTAAATAATTTACAAAGAAAATAAACAAACTAAATACAACATTATTTCCTTTGGTGACAATAAAACTGCAATGGTAAAAACTATTAATTTGACACCCTACTATGAATGTTCAACCCTACTATGTTTATTCATTCACACTATGGGGCTCCTTTGGTTAAGTACAACTGAAGACGGCAGGAGTTTGTTATACCTGTCGAAACGTTGTGTTTGTTTCTTAAACACTCAAAGCATTAGAAATCTCCAAATATTATCTACACTCATTTTACCGTTTATATTTAATATCACATCAAAAACTTTTTAAAAAATAGTTCTAAACAGAACTAAAATATTGAAAGCATAAAACATATTTTTCTTAGTAAATAAATAATTTGTACTGAGTACGTATGTAATGTTATATTATTAATTTGAATATGTTGTATTTTATTAAAATATGAGTAATTGTACTTGATTTGTGTTTTAAGTAAATTTTCTGGGTTTCCTTTTTGTGTCAAATATAAGTTTGTAATTATTATTATGCATTCATCATTTTTTACATAGTTGAATATTTTTATGTTTTCTTTCAATTTAGTGTACGTTTGGGTAGTGCCATAGCTTGTATAGAGACAAAACGTGCCTCTAGATAGATGGATAAATTTGACATTTAAAAAGACCATTCAAGTCACACTTTTGAAAAAGTTGGAAAAAATAAAACATTATTTTTCTAAGAATACTCTAGTTATTATTTATATAAAAATAAGAAAGTAGCCAATTTCATTATTTTGATATTACTATCTTTAGACAATAATATTATAGGCATAATATAAATAATAATATATTTGTACTGATTCATGTTTTTAGGATTTGTTAAAATTGTATCATTATTAGTCTGTCACTTAATTTCTGTATCAAGGTCTGGAGGCTAGGTTACGCACCATATGTGAAACCTTAATGCGAGAGGCAAGTGAAGCGGACTTAAACTGTCTTTGGAACCCTACGGCACTAGTAAGTATAACTTAAATCTAGATCTGCAGTATTAATGAGCTTTTCAAATCGTAACATATTTTTGCCTGTTGTAAACCTTAATAAAAAAATGTCTAAAAATACTAAATTCGTACATTCTATATATTTTTTAGGGGTGTGCGGTGCAACAAAAGTATCACAGTGTATTAATAGTACCACAATGCATCAGCTATATCTCGAAATTATCCTGATGCACCAAAATGATGAGTTAGTTTGACAAAATGCCTTTTCAATCAATAATATTTATTGTTGTATCTTTTAGAACTGTACTTTGATGTTTCAAATAACATATTTTACAAATTTATGTGAAATGAAAAACCAACTTTCCTTTACTACATTAATAACTTCCTTATTAAATTAACTAATTTAATAATAATATAAATGAGCTAACATTGTTATGATCAATTAATTCAAGTTTTTAATTTTTTCTGTACTTTGTACTTGTAACACAAGGTATTATTGTTGCTCTACCACTTCTGAAACAAATTAAAACCACAAATTCTAAATTTATGCATCAAATCGAGTTGCATTATTTTGAATTTCAATTCTTTGATTCATATCAGTGCATAGAATTGAAAAAATGTCCTGCATTGCACAATCCTTGATATTTTGCCCCAAAATTTAAATTGTTAGATGTACAATGGAGAAAATTAAATTATATGCAAAGATTCAGACTTTGAATTCAATGAGAGGTAGTAATTATGTTGTTTATGTGATTATAAGATAGCTTGAATGTGCAAAACCTTATATATAATAAAAACTTTGTTAATATTTTTGAATTTGCTGTAAATTCAATTTTCCTAAACCTATTTAAAATAAGAACAACTTCAAAATTGCAATGTTAAAGTTATATAAATATATTTCAAATTTAACATTAACATAATGTACTTTCTATGTGCAGGGTATAGATCGTATCAGCCTGTTGCGTGAAGCACTGACAGAAATTGCTTCCAGTCCTCAAACCCAAAGACTGTATTTAGAATTTAACGAACAACTCAACTCACCTATTACTTAGCAAATGCCACCGTCTGCTGTCTTCCTTTTGTGATATTACTGTAACAGTACTGCCACAATAGCTTTTAGGAATTGTTTTATTTGTGATATTTATGTGTGTATTATAATTTTAAAATAAAATATTAGTGTAAAGTGGCCATTTGAATGGTTACCAAAGGAATGTAAACAATGCAACATTGTATGAAACATTTTATCAACACAATTAATTTTGGTAGCTAAATACAGTACAATAAATTACTATTTATACTTAACAAAGGTGTGTATGTTACCATGTAAGTAAATAGTCTGATGGTCCCTAGTCCTTGCCAATAATGAGAGGTGTGCGGTTCTCAAAGTCAAGCCTGGCTATACTCAAGCTCGGAGAACTTGCTGCCATTTCCACAACTTGATCCTCGACAAAATTTTCAATAATGATTAGGAAACAATTCATTAGTCACCAAATACTTAAAACATAACACAGGACTTCAACTGCACATCTGGAATGATCAGTGTCATATTATGGAAACAGCAATTGAATGCAAGATGTTTTAAATATATATATTTAACTTGATATATTTGAACATAGATTGTTCAAAATGCTTCGTAACATTATTTTTGTAACTATTTTAGGTTAGGTTAAATGGCACTAGGCCAGGAATTAGTATATTGGAGAGATGGAATCAGCAAACTTACCTTAGAAAACAAGTTCACTAACACCAGAGTAAATCCAATAGTAAATAAATATTGGTTTGTGAACTTGTCTTCTTAGGTAAGTTTGCTGATGTCCTATCTCGCTAATATACTAAATTTGTAACTAACAATTCTGTGTTTACTACTAACATGCATGTACAGCTGCAAGTGATTGCCGTCTCTCTTATTGAGTCGTCTTGTAACAGTTTGCAGTTTATTGCCCTTCTTTATAGATAGAAAGAGTAATAATAATATTATTTTTGAAGTGGATAAAACATTTTATTCTGATTGGAGCTTAGGTATGTCATTGTCTATCTTGAATACATTGGTGTTTTCAGTTTTTGTTGACTGAAGGTCCCCTCCTTATGGCTTATTGTTGGATGCATTTAATATTTGGCAATTCTTACTTCTTACAACTGGTCATACAATACAATTTAGTTTTGACCATCCAAGGTTAATGTGAAAGAATCTTGGATACGACAAAATTCAGAAAGTACAGAAAATAGTTTGTCGAACATTATTAGGCCACAAGGTTACAAAATAATGAAATGCTGTTCAAACAAAGTTACAGACTGCTATTTTATTGTATATAATTTCTAATTTAAAACAATATAAATCATTACTAACTCAATACCCTTTGATAATATATATTTTTATTTAACTTCCAATTACAATATGTTTCAGATTTTTAATCATTTTCAAGTATGAACTAAATCATCTTACACAATAATTCAATATTGAAATTGGAAATAATAAAACTTATTAGAAATACAATAATTGTAATAATTGAAAAAGAAGATGAAGATGAAAAGGTAATGAACTATATAATTATTACAAATTTATAGAATGGAATTCAAATGTAACTCGAGACTAATTAAAGAAAACCAATATCGCATTAACACATTGTAAATCCAGAACAAACAAAAGCAGAAAAAAACAACTTTAAAATTATTCAAACCAAAGGCACTTGTATCCTTTCAAAACAAATGAAAGGATACAAGACAACATTCAAACCCAACAAATATATCAGTACCAATCAATAATCAATTTTTGAAGCACACTAACCTACTAATTATGTAAATGTTTGAATAAAAAAATACAAAATCACATTAAACGGAATGTCACCATTACTTAAAAAAACAATAGATCTTGTCAACAAGATTAACATGTTAACTGCCAACACGAGAGTTAACAGTTATGTGTCTTTTAAACAATGGCCATCCGGTATTGTGGCCCGACAGCATTGTTTAGTCATTTTGCCCATTCTCAGCTAAATGCTTCATTCTAGCATATAGACTTAAAACTATTATATAACGGATTACCAGATAAACTGTTCTATACCAAGAATGTTGTCTAGCATATCAAATCTTTTTATATAGTGCTTTGAATAAACATAAAAATAAGTGAATTTTTGTGCTATGTTGTTGGGCCACTATACCGACAATGTTCATTTATAAGTTAAAATTCATTTAAATCATTTTTATTTTAGTAACCGTTTTTAACAAGGAAAAACAAAACTTTCTTGATATAATGCTTTTGATATTAGTAGACACTCTTATTGTAATGAAATTGATATAATTTATTATCATAACATTTATTTTAGTTTCTTCAAAACTTTACGCGATGAGGCCCAGAGGACCGTGCGATATTACTACTAGGTCTCTCCATTGTCGTCTGTCCTCTGCTGTTGTCCGCCAGTTCGGTCAGGCTCTCAGTTGTTATAAGTTTTTTCTTAATCCATCCACCCATCTCTTACGAGGTCTCCCCACTGGTCTTCTTCTTTCCACTGCCATATCCATAGCCATCCTAGGAAATCTCTTCTCACTCATTCTAACCACATGTCCAGCCCACTCTAATCTCCTGATCCTTAAAACTCCTATAATATTTGGTTTTTGATACAAATTGAATAGTTCTTCATTTTGTCTTCTTCTCCATTCTCCTGTTTCTAAGTCAAGAACTCTGCCAAAAACCTTCCGTAGCACTCTTCTTTCAAATATCAGGAGTCGACTCAGGTCTGTATTACGTGTGCTCCATGTTTGGCAACCATACAAAAGAACGGGACAAATCAATGTTTTGTACAGTCTTAATTTAAGTTCACGGGAAACGTTTCTTGAGCTTTGTATTTTATTATGTGCATTGAGGCTTCTATTTGCTGCATGCAATCTGGCTTTTATTTCTGTTTCACTGGAGGAGTTTTCGGTCAATATGGTTCCTAGGTATTTAACCTCTTGAACTCTATTGTAGCAGTTATTGCCAATTGTAATGTTTCTGTCATGATTCATTCTCCTGCCAATAATTAAATACTCAGTTTTTGAAGGGTTGACCATTAATCCAATTTTACTTGCTACTGTTTCTAATACTTGCATTATCTCTTGTAATTCTTCCTTCGACTTGCCGATTATAACACTGTCATCTGCATATGTTAAAAAATGCAATCATCACATCTCCTTCCATTAATCATCACACCTTCAAAATTGTGCTTGTCAGTTTCCCTCTTAATTTTCTCTATAAGATCGGAGATAGTCCATTGTCGTATGCTTTCTGAAAATCCACAAATAAAAGATGCAGGCAACAATTGTACTGATACATTTTTTTCACATAATTGCTTAATTATAAATATATTATCAGTGGTAAATTTCCCTTGTTGAAAACCTTCATGGTATTTGCCAATTATATTGTCTATGAAAGGTTTTATTTTACTTAATATGCATTTTGAACAAATTGTATAGCAAATATTTAGTAGGGCTATGCCTCTGTAGTTATTGCAGTTCTTCATCTTATCTTTCTTTTTATGAATAGGACATATTAAGGCCACACGCCATTCATCTGGTAATTTGTGGTTCTTCCATATTTGACTAATTAGACTATGTATTTTTAAAGCAAATATTTCCTCTCCCGCTTTCACCAACTCCGCTGATATTCCATCCTCCCCAGCACTTTTGCCATTTTTTAACTGTTTTATATGTTCTTTGATTTCTTCAAGGGTTGGGTGAGCAATTTCTTTGTCCACTGTTGCTCTCTCATCAAATTCTATAAGAATAGAATAGAATAGTTTATTAGCCACAAAATATTTCAAGCAAATACATAGGCAAGTCAGTACAATTCATATTACAATGTATTTAATAAGTATCTAATGTTAAAAGAAGTCATCTTCAGTCCATTGACTCAATAAAAACTCATTTACAGAATAAAATGCATTTTTTAACAAGAAATTGTGAAGTTTTGATTTAAAAGAACAATCACTTAGTGTTTTCATTTTGATTGGTAGCTTATTCATTAACCTAGATGCAATATACAGAGGGATTTTTTTCACTTTTGCTTAATCTATGTTGAGGTAAATTTATAAAATGGCTATTTCTTGTATTATAAGAGTGAATTTCATTTCTGAGCACAGTTCTGTTTTCATCATTTCTAACATATAACAAACACTGCATTATATAAAGACAAGGCAGGGTGAGAATCTTAAGAAACCTAAAGATATCTCTACAGTGGTCAAGCCTTCCTGCTCCGGCAATAACACGGATAGCCTTCTGTTGCATTATAAATACCTCTTCTGCATGGGAGGCACCACCCCATACAACAAGACATAGGCAATATGTGCTTGAAAGATACCAAAATTAGCCGTGCGGATGCCGTCCTGATCCAATTCACAACAGACGTTTTAAAGCATAAATGCTTCGACTGAGTTTACTTTTGAGACCAATTATATGCTGATGCCAACAGAGTGTTGGGTTAAGGGTTAAGCCCAAGAATTTTGGATTTTCCATTAACTGTTTCGGTTTTTCTTTTAAGCCAAAAAGGGTTGTAACGGTTTTATTAGTATTTAGTACCAATTCATTAGCAGTCAACCAGTTTTGAATAAGATTTTGATTTAATTTTGCTTGTGCCAATGCTAGACTGCTACTGGGTTGCCTATTGATAATTGTAGTGTCATTGGCATAGAGGACAACATCCACCGGTACACACTTGCTCAGATCATTGATCATAACAATAAAAAGTAGAGGGCCAAGTACTGACACCTGAGGGACTCCACAATTTACATCCAGGCTGTTTGAAACTTCGTTGTTACTAGCTACATATTGTTTTCGATTCTTCAGGTAACTTTGGAAGATTTTTAAGGCAGGCCCTTCAATTTTATAGTGCTGAAGTTTATTTACTAGAAGCTCATGAGACAAACAGTCAAAGGCCTTGCTGAGGTCACAGAAGGTGACAGCAGCAAGTTCCTTTTCCTCAAAGCAGCATAGAATCTGTTCAACCAACTTGATTAAGGCATTAGTTGTAGAGAGACCTGTTCTAAAACCAAATTGTGAACTGCAGATCAACTTGTTAGACTCCATGTAAAGCACGATCTGTTTGCCAATTATAATTTCCACTACTTTAGATAAAACAGGAACAATTGCAAGAGGCCTATAGTTGTTAAGTTGATCTTTTTTTGTAAAGGCCTATAGTTTTTAAGTTGCCTACAATTGTAAAGGTCAGATGGGTCATCACAATTTAGCAATGAGTTGAAGTATTCCCACCATCGCTTTGCAATTTTTTGTTCGTTCGTCAAAATTTGCCCATGTGCGTCTTTAATAAACTTACATGTTTGTTTACCATTGTACATAAATGATTTTATCTTTATATATAAATCTTTGCTTCTATTTCCATGGAAGTCTTCTTGTGCTTCCCCCATAGTGTTTTCGAGGTAATCTCTTTTTTTTACTCTTCTTATAGCTGCCTGTGTTCTTCTACGGACTTGATCAAAAATTCTCTTTCCAACCTCATAGTTTTCCCCATGTATCCATGCCAGCTTTGCCTCTTTTCTTCTTTCTCGAAGCGCATTTTCACATTCATCATTAAACCATACCTTTCTCTCTTAGGTCGTTTTGGAAGTATTTCTTGAGCAACCTCTTTCACGTTATCTCTTATTACCTTCCAATTGTCGTCTAAATTCTTCTCTTCGTTACTTAATAACTCGAAACGATTGGCAAAACTTAATTTGAAACTATCTTTGGTAACGTTATCCACCAACTTATCACAGTCAAAAGTGGTAACTTTATTTCATTTCTTTAACATTTTTGGTTTCCACTGTATTTTTAAAGATACTCTAACCAGAAAGTGGTCTGAACCACTTTCTGCCCCTCTCGCTGTTTTCACATGTACCCAATTTTTACAAAGTTTTTCTACTGCTACGTGGTCTAAATAATTCACAGTTCTGCCATCTAGTGACACCTATGTGCCTTTGTAGATGTCTTTACCATCAAAGTTTGTACTGCTAAAAAAAAAATCTTTTGAAGTGCAGAAATTTATAAATCGTACTCCATTGTCATTATTATTATTGTGTAAACTATGTTTTCCAATTGTTCCACAGAAAAAAATCTTCTTTTCCCAATTTTGCATTAAGGTCTCCTAAAATAATGTTGTAGCAGTCTGGTGATATTCCGTCTACCCTGTCTCCAATTCCTCATAAAAATGGTCTTTAATTTCATCATCACTATCCTCAGTTGGCGAATGGCAATTAATGAATGCTACCTTCTTGTCTTGAAATTGCATGATTAATAGTGACATTCTCGGGTTTAAAGACTTAAATTCCTTGATGTTATTTGCTAAACGTTTCCTTAGTATGAACCCTGTCTCTAATGTGTGGTTCTCATTCGATGCTCCATAAAGTAAAACTGAATTTTCCACTTCTATTGAGCCAGTTTTTGTCCACCTAATTCCCTGTAATGCTACTATATCTTAACCATATTTTTCTATTTCTCTGTTTATACTCAGCAGGGAACCAGGTTGATAGGAACTTCTAACATTCCAAAATCCCGATTGTAATCCAAATCGCAGTCTATTGGGTTGCCAGGGTCCACTTCCAAAATTCTGTCCATGCCGAGGCCTAGTAGTAACACTTGTACCTTTCCTTTTCTTCTAGAACAGGTTTGTAGGCTGTTGCCAAACCCCAACCTGGAGAACCAGGAGTTTATTTTCAGAGTCCTCTTCTCTTAGATCAACTACTTCCATCGCACCTCAGAACTTTATCTATCCTTGGTTTTATCTCAGATTTACCCTCTCCTAGTCTTCTAAGAATGAACCGAAGACATCTTGTGTGAGCCGGTGGCCGACTGGTCTAAGGCGTCAGGACTTTGAGCTAGGGTTAGGGATAGCGCTGGTTTGAATCCGGCCTAAACTGAAAGATTTATCAGCAATATTCACCTTCTACTGTACTGATTCGCCACCTTACTCTGAATAAGTTCCTCGCACAGATCAATATGAGGAATTGGCAGATTAAGGTTAAGATAGTACGGGCAGTGCTTATTTTATGGTGGTGCTTATTTTATGGTGGCACTTACTAGCCATGACACATTATCATAATCGGAATCTGTGGTTTTTAATGAGTGTTACCTCACCACTAGTCACCCTCACAACTCCCTCTTGATACTGTCATCTCGGACTGGGTTACCCCTTATCCACCATGTCCAATTCATGTGGCTCGGATCCCCTCTTCTGAGTAGGGGTGGAAACTGTTTAATTGAATTCCTTTAGATTGATGATAATGTCTACATTTTTTTTTACTCTTGCAATATAACACTAACACTTTTCCAAAAATTGATTATTTTAAGTAATGTTAACATTGAATTCAAATATCCACTTAGCTTGTAAAATAAACTGCTTCTACTCACCATAACCTTACAACGCAGACTGAACAAGGTATGTTGTTGTGCTTTACCATCAGAAAGTTGTGAGTTGCGTTTATGCCATTATGCAATCTATAAACAGGCAGGTAATACTGACACAACTAGTTATCAGGCCTCACCAAACATTTTAAATTATAAAATATTAATATATTTTATGAAAAAAATTTTACATGGTTTTGTAGTGCAAGAATTACATTATTTTTCCACATAATAATCTTAAGTCCAGTACATTTTGTCATTCCTGATTTACATTTTGATTTCCATTTCGTAGATCTCGCGTGCCTCCTTTTCCTGCCAGTTTTTCACTTTTGTCATCATCCAGAAAAAGTTTTATGTCAAAATGTTTAACTTAGTGAATATATGGTGGACAGATGGTAGACACTAGGTGTAAGATCGGAGCGATTTCAGGCTTTTATCAATAATAAATCAGCATAACATCAGTCATACAATACTGCAAAATTATTGACATCAACAAAATAACAAGACTTGCCTGATTTTGTAACACCTTATTGTCAAGAAAAAGCTACTGCACTAAATTGATACATGACGCTTTTTTTGTGTCTGCAGAAAATTCTAAAACTTTGTAAATTTGTTGTCGATTAATTTATCTTCATAAAATATTCACATACCTTTAACTAGTAACTTTTATATGGCAATATTTCAAATATCACTAATCAATTTCAGTTTATAAAATCGTGGTCATTTTTTACTCCTACAAAGATAAAAAACAAAAACACAAACAAAACATAATACATACTCAAAACCTACATTAATTAACATGTAAATAAGTATAGACATTTTTGGTTCTATATTAATTTTTTACGCCCAGTGGTTAATTTGTAATTTATGTTCAATCTTGGGTATCCATAATGTTTAGTTGGACAGTTGAGCGTAGGCTATTAGATTGAGTTGTCCAGAACAATCAAAAAAATATTAATTCTATATGTACATAATTGTAAACAAATCAGATTGGTAAAAATCAATGGTTTCCATTTAAATGAATCTAAAATTAAAAAGTTGTAGTGTAAGAAAATCTGTTATTTATTTGTTTATTTTATTTATGCAACAATACAGGCATAGACCCAATTACATTGAAGCAAAACATTTTAACATTTTGAACCCAATAAATATTTCATTGAACCACCCAGTCTACACATTATTAAATAAATTAACACGTTAGCTGCCATCCTTATAATGAGTATTTTTGCTCTAAATTGCCAAAATGTTTTATGCAAATATTTAAAACAATGATGCATTATATTTACTATACCACCATATCTGAGTATAGAAATAGTACATACATAGGCATTATATGTATATAAATATGTCGGGAGTATTGGCCCGATACAGTTTTTTTAGTAGCGTATACGGCACATAAAAAACTCTTGTCGGGCATATCGGCCTGACACATTTTGAGGTAAATTTGTTTTCATGGCTTGGCTACACTGACTACAATATGAAAGTAATCCAGTATTCAATTTGTATTACGTTATTTCAATACCAACATTCACTAAATAAGTCTGTCGAGCCTATACTCCCGACAACTTGCCCGTAGAACATGCCAAAATTTAAAGTTTTACGAACAACTTTGTACACAACAAAAAACTTAGAAATTCGCTCTGTAAATAGTATGATGCTTGCAGTACAATAAAGTGTGATCGGTTTCTTTTAAGAAAGCAAGACCAGTCGAGTAACAATAAAATAAACAAAAGGTTACAGAACAACAATGTCGGGCGTAGTGGCCCGACGGCATCTAGCTGAGACAAAGAGCCGTCGGGCGTATTGGACTGACATGGCAGCTAAAGTGTTAATAAACAAGCACTACATATTTACAAGTTATAAGGCCCAAGAACTTGATAAATATTTTATAAATATACAATAAATAGTTAATAAATAAATATGCAATAAATATGTAACAAATAATAATCAACTAGCCGACCCGTGCGAAGCATTCGCACTGTATTCTCTTTAAATCCCTCTTAATTAAAGTGCACACAGTATAGTTAGTAACGCATAGTTAGAGTGCAATTTAACCTAATGTAAGTATGGATTAAAGAAGAAATAAAATATGTGAGTTTAAATTTAATATAATTTATTTTATAAATGTTAGGTTAAGTTATTTACAAATTAACAGCATATTTACAAATTCAAAGTACCTCTTTAAACACTATGTTTGATGTGATTATGTGGTCATCGATGATTGTTTATTGGTGGGTTTCTTTGATACATATATAGATGTCACTGAAAGAGCGCACCCTGGATAACGCCACATACAATTGACCATGTGAAAAAACAGGGTCTGGCAAGAACAATCCTGCCTTTGTTAGAGTCTGTCCCTGTGCCTTATTAATAGTCATGGCGAATGCAACTTTGATGGGATATTGCCTCCGAGTCAGTTTGAAAGGCACAGTAGGATCAGAAGGTGTTAGGTTAATGCGTGGTATAACGACAATTTGACCAGAATCGATCAATTTTGCTGTGATAGTGTGGTTGCCCAAGTGAGTTACAACCAATCTTGCGCCATTAATTAAGCCCTGCTTAGCGTTTAGATTTCTAATCAACATGATGATGGCGTTCTTTTTTTATTATCAGTTTATGTGGTGGCAACCCTGAAGGGCTTAATGAATTCAAAAATTCCAACGGATACACCTGAGCATTTTCCGTTTCTTCACAGAGAACAGAATCAGAACTTAGATAAACTTTTTCATCTCCAGGTAACATATTTGAAACAACATATTCATTGATTGTGGTACAATTGTCATTTTTTGGACATAATATGGCTGATGAATACAATTGGTTGACATTGGATTCATTGATTTCGTTGACGTCAACAACTTTGGAAATGAGCTTGTTGTAGTCAATGTGGCAATGTTTTGGAATTGCGATTGCTTGGTTGGGGTACTCTTGAACAAATTCTAAATCACCATTCCCTAATTTTAGTAACCATTCTGTAAAAACTTGGTCGTCATTTGCTCTCATGTTTTTCGTTAATTTGCGAGTTTTTACATGAGCCCACAATGGAGACCATTTAACTGAATGTTCAACAATGGCTGTTCTAGCGCCGTGTCTAAGTACTGGCAAAACTTGTCGGAAGTCACCTCCAAAGACAATAATTTTTCCTCCATAAGGTAGGTCTTTATTCATTATGTCTCGTAGGAGTATATCAACTACGCCGAGTGTCTCTTTCGGAACCATGGACACCTCATCCCAGATGATGAGGTCTGCTTGACGCAGACGTTGCGCGTCCTTGGTGTGAGTGCACATTGATGAGACAGACGTGGGTAAAATGGGTACTGGTAGTTTGAAGAGAGAATGTGAGGTTTGTCCACCTGGTAGAAGCTGTGCAGCAATTCCTGTCCACACTACTGGGAGTACAACTTTGCTCTCTCCGCGCAAAATATGGCATAGCGTTTTGTAGACGAAGGTTTTACCAGAACCTCCAGGACCGTCAATGAAGTAAGAATTTGGAATTTTGTTTCGTACTGAATGAAGTACCTCATCAGTAATGGCCTTTTGTTCATCATTTAGATTTCCGTAAGCTGTTGTTCCGTTTGCTTGCTCTTCTTGTATGTTGAAGAGGGTTTTTGTAGTTTGTTCCAAGGTAACAACTGGCATCGGCAGATGAAAACCTTCACAGTTTCTACAATGCTGAGTAAACATTTCTTCTAGCTGCTGCAGCGTCAGGTTGTAAGCTTGTATGGGCATGTGTTGCATTAGGAAATCTTCGCTAAGTGCGTCTCCCAGAGCTCCGGTATGTTAGCTGGAGAGCAGAAAATGCAGATTGTTGCAAAAAGCCATTTCAATTGAGTTGGCATCTGGTGTCCGGCAGCTTCAAGCAGACAATCTTTCCACTCAGCGTCGTTGACCACCAGGTGGAGTTTTTCTGCAGCTTCTTGAAAGGAATTGCATAGATTTCCATCTACCGTCCGAATGTCCTCAAACGACAGTGGGCCTCTAACGTGGAGAAGTAGTACTCGCAGATAATAGCGTTCAATATCAGAGGGACTTACGGTGAAAATTCGTCCAATGCATTTGGTCTTATTCTTGCGGACGTTCCATTGGCCATTGGTCCACACGAAGTGTTCAGGAATCTCGTGGTAAAGGTATGCACGTGCAGCAATATTGGTTTGACACAATATAAAAAAACCCCATAAGTTTGGAGATACGCTCAAAGTTGACGTCATTTTCTTCTCCAGCTTGAAAGAAGAGTAATTGTCCCTCGGGTAAATGGACAGGGAGTCGCTCGATGGTGTGAGATCGATGGAAAAGCTTCCGTTCAAGTATGCGCCACATCGCCTTGGGGGCTCACATATCGGCAGCTCAAGAAGTTATCGATTTCGTCAAAGTTGATGCATTGTTGCCCTTCATCATTGGAGGTCACATGTAACGCAGCACAGTCATAACCCTTGTACACATATTTATAAAGATATTTGACAGATTTAATTGAAGCGCAATGTTCCACATTAATGTGAGCATCGTATTTCCTACTAAGCAATCTGTTGTAGGGCACAATCCATCGATTATCAATATCAAGCGATCGTACAGTCATTGTAATGCCGTCATCACGTCTCCTATAAATTGGATAGCCATTGACGTTTATATTTGTTTCACTTTGAAAATCTTTAGGAAAACCTTTGGTACAGGTTTCCTCTTTCATGTAAGGGCTATTCTGGTTGATATAACCGCATGGTCCGTGTACCATACTTTCTTGAATGACTTTAAAAAGGCCGGGGTCGATGTCTTTATCGGGAATTTCAGCACAGATAAAAGAGTCTACATCTTCTGGAGAATGCAATTTATCTGCATCAGCCAAAATAAGCAAGATGTGACAGTGAGGAAGGCCCCGTTTTTGAAACTCAACAACCACGACATAGGCAATGACTACGCCAAACACATGTTTTTTCAATAGATCATCAAAGATTGCTTGTAATTTTAGGTGAAAAACTCTTGTTACCAAGTCAGGTCTATGTTCAACTTTCTCGTATGGCTTAAGTTGAGAGGTGATTTCAGGCCATTTTGGATTACACGTGACTGTTACAAATACATCTGGTTTGCCAAATCAGGCAACCATAGTCATTGAGTCTTGATAGTTTTGAAACATATTGCGGGGGCTGCCAATGTAAGTAGATGGAAGAACTACAGGAATTCCAGCAATCACGCCTCTATGTTGAGCATCAGCATGAAGGTAGTCCATTAAACCTTTGTACGTATCAGCCCGCAACTCTTTTTGATGAGATCTGATAAATGCCAACCTCGAACCCTCCACTTTTACATAACTGTCTACAATATATTGCTGGAATAATTTTCCTGAAGCATGCAATATACTGAAACAATCCCTCACTGCCAAACGATAACAATAATTCTGTAACTGGGTTGTGGCTGTCCGCGAGGCAGTAGCATGAATTGAGACATGCTGCAGACCTGTAGTCCAACCTGAATCACCAAGTGGGAAAAGCAATGGGTAGCATAACGGATCACAGTGAGGATTTAAGTATGAGATCTTGGTAAGTGCACCAGTTGTTTTGGAGTACATGACAAAGTCAACCTTACCTGGAGGCGTTCCATCATTTGTGACAAAAACAGCAGCAACCTCACTAACTGCACGTGCATTTGATCTTCCAGGATGGAAGGCATTGGTTGTCGTGAACTGTATTATTAATTCTGGTGCAGAGGTGTCTAGGTCTTTGAGATATTTGAACAACTGAGCATAAGGGTTGTGCCTATCAAGCATTGCTTGCAGGCGAGACATTAATTCTCTGCGACAGTTCCTATTCGCTTCATTGTCGGTACGATGCTGTAAGGCAGTGTCAAAATCTAATATGAAAAGGCCAGCATAAGATGGGGCAACTCCTGGAGGAGGTTGTAAACTTCCTATCGTATGATACATTTTTCCATGTACTTTAAAACAAAAAGGCCCTCTACCAGAAATGTGAACAGAGCTAACTTGGACCGAAGCAAAGGCTAGAGCATTGTTAAATTGTCTAATATTTTCAAGATAGTTTTTTGTATCAGCATTATTTTGCTCTATGAGTGTTTTTAACTCATCTCAAACTTGAATAGGTGGTAAACTAACCTTACCTTTATGACAGCACATTGCTGTATCCGCATCAATCTCACCTGCAAACAATTTTGCTGAACAATGAACACATATTTTGTCCATCTCACCAACCGAGTGAGTTTGCACTTCATAGTCTTTTGGGAAAAGCCGAGCAGAACAAAAAGTTTTAGGCAGTTTTTGTATCTGTCGCCTTGACGTGACGTTCATATTTAGCTGTTGTAAGTAAGGCATTGACACATATAGTTATTCTCCAGGCGCTGTTGTTGGTGTGCATGCAGCCTGTTCTGCCTGCGATTCCATTGTGCCAGTCTATCCCTTTCAAGTCGTTCTTGACGTTGCTCTTCACTTTCTCCAGCATATCTCTTTCTGTTAGCCCAGTCACGGGTTAGGGGTTGTGCCCTTCCTCTCCGTGGTGGTCTGCCTCGGCGATGTCCTATTGCACTTGATATCATTTGTAACTGAGACCCAAAAGGAAATGTAAAGCAATAATTGTGGCCAGGTCAAATGGAAAGCAATTTTTTGAGATTGTACAATTGTAACATTGAAACCTGTAATAAAGAAAACATAATATGTTATGATTGAAAATGGAATTCTTAAATAAACATAGAATGGTTGGTAGGTTTGTCAAAATGAAGGCTATCTAGTAAATAAAGAAATAATATAAAAGCTAAAGAATCTATGTGCTACTTACCTTTGAGTTTGGACTAAGTATTGTTCGTCGTCGTAAATGTAGCAAAAACAAATCAATCGGATTTGAGAAATAAATATTTGTTTGTTTTGATTTATTTAATTCACATGTTACAGCTGTTTGTTTTGATTTATTTAATTCACATGTTACAGCTGATCGAATAATGTAAATAAACATTTCAAGTTTAAATTACTTGCAGAATGATATAATAGGTCGTTTTTCCAAAAAAACTATTGGAAAATGAGAGATTTGTATATTTTAATCAAGTAGTGGGTAAACAAAGCTTTAAAATGACACCTCATTTATGAAAATTGGTGAAGAATTAAGGAAGTTATGGCGTACCGACAAAAAAAGTACTTTAGAAATTATAATATATATAGAATATAGATATGAACTAAATAGTTAACAAATATACAATAAATAGTTAATAAATATGCAATAAATAGGTAACAAATATAATAATTATATCTGTTAGTTATATCTGTCAAAGTAACCTATCTAATATTGCTAAATTCTTGGGAATTGTTATCGACAACAATTTAAATTTGGATGCTCATATCAATAATCTTTCAACTAAGTTGTCTAGAATAATTTATCTTCCCAGATGGCTTACATTCTGTGTTTCTAAAAACTACATAAGAACTGCCTATTCCGCCTCTTTTCAATCCATTATAAGACACAAACTTGTAGTGTGGGGAAATGCAAGTAAGATCAATGACATTCTTATACAACAAAAAATCTGTAAGAATTTACTAACTCACAGCCACTGTAGACCTGTATTATTTCAAAAATCCAGACCATAATAGGTTTAATTAATTAGATCTAAAAGATATAGATCTTTTAGATCTAATTACATATATTTTTCAAAATCCACAATTAGTAAAGCCTAGTGGTATTAAACTCTCCCACAATACCAGAAATAAGAATGCAGCAACTATCCACTTTAATAGACTAAGTAAGACTCTTGAAAGTCACCCTGTTATGGTACTGAGGGTATACAACCACTTGCCACAGTACAATTTGTACTACTCATCCGTGCACTATTAACATAAACTCAATGCATAAGTATAACATAAATTCCTGCATCGAGTGACCTAATTTGAGTCAATGTTTTAAGACTCCCTTTACAATGGTACTCTTCCTCGCCTGAGGCTATCATTATGAAAATTGAACTGTACTGTTGGTGCTGAAGTATAATAAAAAGAGATTTTTTAATAAATACTACTTATGGCTATTAGATAACCCTTTTTATTGAGTGGATGAGTTCCTCCGATTAAACAAGCTTTTTTTTAATTCCTCAATGCTGTACCTGGTTTTTTTATGTAATTTGCGAGTTTTAGTGTTTCTATTTTCACTTGACTTGGATTTGAATTATAGCTTTATCCCTTTCAGGAGTAAAGACGTCATATGACGTCCTAATTTTCGTGACTGAAAGAAGTATTAGTTTTGAAAAAGACAAGTTGTAGAGGAGTAAAAAAATTAAATGTCAAAAAATGTTTCAAACTTGTTTATTACATTACATAATTAATTATTATATTAACACAGTACTAAATAATATAACACTAATGTAATATAAAAATAATAAATAAGAACAACTCTACCGTAAAATAAAAATAATAAAAGCAATCAATAACGTATTGAAAGTATAAAAGTGATAGCCAAGTTCACTGCAGACTCAATAAATTTACTGTGTGTAGCTGACAGACAACTGAGAGAATGTACGTGAAAAGCGCGCCAAAGGAGTGAAATGCGCGCCAAACGTTGTATCAGCTGCACGCCAGCTGATGACATCGGGCGAGAACCAAATCAGTTTAGAGAGAGAGGACAAATGAATGTTACCACTGACACGAAGAGTGCCAAAAAATGTGCACATCTGAAATTTGAGTTTACCTGTGGCAGATAGTAATAGTGTAATGTGTTAAGAATATTCACAATTAATTTAATAAATTAAATAATTTACCATTACACAAGACGTCACATGACGCCCTTACTCATTTAGGCCAATTTATAAAAAGACGTCATGCGACGTCTTTACTCAATTTAGCTAAATTAACGCACTTCTGAAAGGGTTAATGAGACTTTGACAATGATCTATGATTCTGATGGCAGTAAACAAGTTTTGGATTTGAAATAAAGTGTAATCCTTATCAAGACTACTACTATCGAATAACTTTGAGGATCTTATTTGAAATCCTCAAATAATTCTATTATTTAAATAATAGAAAACAAAGAGTGAAGCTTCATAAATATGATGTAAGCAACTTTTGCAATGTTCAATCTGGAGTCCCCAGGGATCGGTCCTGGGACCTCTGCTTTTTCTCATTTATGTTAACGATCTTTACTTAGCTGTTAAAGATTCAAAACTTGTCTTGTTTGCTGATGACACCTCTCTGGTTGTTACAAGTAAGGAAAAAGACATCTTACTATCCCATCTCGATGAAAATATGCTCAATATGATTAAATGGTTCGATGATAATGGTTTAAAATTAAATCCAGAAAAGACTAAAATTATTAACTTTCATTGTAATTATAAAAAGTCTCCTTTCTCTGATAGGTCTTACTTACGAACCTCAACAAAATGTGTTAAGTCTTGTGGGTTCTTAGGAGTAAAGCTTGATAGCAGTTTCACCTGGGTGGATCACATTAATTATTTGATATGCACATTAAATAAGGCATATTATGTGCTACTGACATTGTCAAATGCTGTGGACTTAAAAACTATGCTGCAGGTATACTTTGCCTATGTCCAATCCCATTTGAATTATGGCATTCTTTTCTGGGGTAATTCTCAAATAAGTTCAAAAATATTCAAAAAACAAAAACAAATCATTAGACTGATTATGAAAGCATCAACTAGAGATTCATGTAGACCTATTTTTAAAATTTTAAATATTCTTCCTGTTCCATGTCTATTTATTTTGCAGTCTCTAATTTTTGTAAAAAATAACTTATCATATTTTTTATCATAATCACATCCATCAATATAGTACACGTAATTCAAACCTTTTTCAATTTCCTGTTCATAAAAAAGTATTCTTTGAAAAAATGCCATTCTATTCTTCCATTCGTTTGTACAACAAACTTCCAATAGAAATCCGTTCTGAACTGTCACCAGTAAAATTTAAAATTATAATTATTAATTATCTTCAAAAACTGTTTTTTTAGCCCCTGAACTGTTTTAAGATTATATAAAAATAAAAATAAATTACCTCTGTCAACAGTTCAAATATATTATAATGAGTATGACGATCGTTTCAACATTAAAATGTCATCTTCAGATATACAGTAAATAAAGGTTATAAACAAAAATTTTATAAAATTTTTGTTTATAACCTTTGTTTACTGTATATCTGAAGATGACATTTTAATGTTGAAACGATCGTCATACTCATTATAATATATTTGAACTGTTGACAGAGGTAATTTATTTTTATTTTTATATAATTAATTATCTGTCCGAGCATTGTTTTTATAGTGTACAAGAGTACCTAGATTCTGATAAATAGTGACTATTTGATAATATTCTTTGGAGAGTTTGAACTAATGTAACTTAGTTTTAATCTAGTTTTAAGCTTTGACCTGTTGACAATTTACCTACCATATTGATATTTATTTCATGTAAATAGTGTATGTAATGTAAATAAATAAATAAAAAAATAGATTAATCAGTTCAGGCCTCATGAATTGTGGGGTTACAAATGATGTGGTAGTATTTGTGTTAAGCCTGAAAGAATTAGGCTTGTTAAAAATATATAAATAAAACATGGGAATTCTCTTTTGCTTGTTTGAATGTATTCTTTAGATGGCTAAGCAACATATTTGAATATTAATTTTTGCAGACAGAAGGAGAAATAGAAAAATTGATAGATGAAGGAATATAAGTAAAGTAAATGCTGGTTAAAAAAAGGAAAGGATGAATTTTCTTTAAGGCAATTTGTAAACAGATAGTAGCAAGTGCCAGAATTTTGGGAGATTTGACAGAAAAAGCAGGGTTACCTTTTTTACAAATCTACTTTTGAAATAGAGACAAAAAAACACAATTAGGAATTAAATGTTCCTGATCACAAGACAATTTATCAGTTCTTGAGAGTTCAAGCCTTTGGATAAGAACTTCTGATATATTGGTAGTTTACATCTATTGGATACTACACAGTATTTTTCTCATACAAAAATTTGGCCAAATTTTCACAAAATGAATGTATGTAAATAACCAAGGTAACAAAATAAGAATGAGTTCGTAGTAATATGTCATTTGACAATCGTATGCTCTGATAAATGGTGTGTTTTCACGTCACTACTACTACCTTTATATGTAGACAACAGCTGCTTGGCAGTAAACGAGTAAATTTAATTATTGATATTATTGTACTAAGGGCAGGTATTTTTTTCAAACATTTCCATATTCACATTGCAAGTTATAAGTTAGGTATAATATTTACCTATAGATATTTTCAGCTCCAAACCATATGTTTTCATTTTATGAATAATAATGATTCAGCAATATATGATTTATGGTTACCGTATTAAAATATAGCAATTTCCCTGCCACTCTGGAGAAACCTTTAAAATACAGTAAAAACCCGCAAATCCGAACCCCACCAATCTGAACTTAAGGCTTATCTGAACTAACGGAAACTGGAAATAAAATAATTTAAAAATTTAAGATAATGAACTTGAAACCATGTTTATTATACATTGTGAAGTATAACCTGAAAATTGAATAGTGTAGGATTAATTAACTCTTGTACCATACTTCAACACAAGACCAGTTGCATAGGCTTATCAAAAACAAAACAACATTTCAGAGTAAAATTACGTAAATAACGAATCAAACACCGAATTTGATAAAATAGCGTTCTATAAGGTTAAAATATTACGATAACTATAGTATTGAACACAACACGAATACAATGAATAAAAAATGCAATGAAATGTACAGTGGGTTTGTAGTTAAACTCAAACAATGGCGCTGTCTATGCATCACATCAGTAGCACGGTAACTATAACTAGAACATATCGTACGTATCACCATAGACTTACTATTATAACAGAAGGTCTGTGGTATCATGGCGAGGCTGCGCAGTAGACTGTGACGTCACTTCAGCAAAAACAGCAGATTTAATTATTCTTTTTAATATTGGTAACTAAAGCTACCAATCACATAAAAGCTTTAAGCTAAGTAGTAGGCAAGCAATTCGCTAGTAATCAGCTAGAATTGTAACAAAAGAATTAGAACAAGTATTTTTGTGTTTATTTGTTGATCCACTTTGCTCATGTGACGTCAGGGGTTACGTGCGTGATACGTTACCGTGTTCATTTCCAGGTACCGTGATCTGTACCATCAATCTGATGAGACGGGAGGGAGAGTGAGTTATATGGTGACAGACAGGTGCAGAAATGTAAGGTCATCCCATTGACGCATCCTAGCCCCACTATGTCATCATAATATATCAGTAAACATAACGACTGAGTTAAACAATTCTGAGAGTTGTAGGAATGCTTTGAATGATTAGTTACGGTAATTTTCGGATAATCCGAACTTTAAGGAATCCGAACAGGCTGTCCCCCCAATTAGATTGGATTTGCGGGGTTCTACTAGCTTGGTATTTTTTAGTGGTTTTTATATTATAGGAAGGATCTCAAAAGGGCTAACTTAAAGGAATTAACAGATAATTGTAGAATCTTTCTCCACAGAGTTGCCAACTTGATGATTGCAGAACTATTGTTGAGCTGGATAAACATTTGTAGAGTAACAACATTTGTTAGATTAGTATAATAGGAGAAACAGAGTATCAGCAAACTTACCTGAGAAGACAAGCCCATTAACATTTTTGTATAGGTGAGAAGGGATTATCTTATTTTTAGGTTGGATTTCTGAAGTCTATGAAACATTTATGGGATGGTACCCATTTTCTGAGTCCTAGAGCTTGCATTTTTGGAGTAGAAGTTTGACTATTTTAGAAGATAAGCATTTAATTGAATCAGAATTATTGTGTGTTGAAGCATTTTGGACTTTTGGTACACTTTTCGTTATTTTCATATCTTTACAGTGACCATTGATCTGGTTCGGAATGTATCTTTTTTTAAAGGCCTATACATTGTGCTAGGCACTGTTTTACTGTAGATGATGGGAACTATTCTACCAATGGTTCACCCATAGCAGAAATCTACATATCCCCAAGTACATATAAATGTGTAAAATAATTATAATAAAATAACAAAAATATACTGTATGTCCTATACTAAAGGAAATAATTTGTTAGGTATTGACTATTACATAAAAGAAATAATTTAAGAAGAAGACATATTCTTATAACAGTGGAAAATAAAAATAAATTATTAGAATAAAGAAAGTAAGGGAGTACCATGAGCTTATAATTTTAAAATATATTTTAGTTATTTAAATAAGGGGTTTGATGTTATTTGATAGAGTCAAGTAAGATATTATCAGTGAAGCAAAGAAGTGATGGAGTCAAGTAAAGTAATTAGTCAAGTAATCGTTTTGTCAGGCATATATTGACTTGAGGAGGTCCTCCGCGTAATCACAGCTGTTCCCCAACAGCCAGGCAGAGACACACTTTTTGTACATTCTGTGTCTGACGGTGTCATGTAGATCCTATATATATTATCCTCCCTCGGTGTGTTGCGATATAAAACATTTGCAAGGTACAAAGCATTCGTATTGTTTACAAATTTGACTGTTCTAAGGACCTGGACACCAACATTCAAAGCATTTCTTGTTCCGTAATTATGTGAAATAGGAGTAGTTATTAATGATTTAATAATAACTAAATCATTAATAATATAAATCATAGTTTATCATTCTGATGAATGATGAAAAATTAAATTTAGAAGATTATTTTATGAATATTTGTCTGATGATGAGAACACCTGCTTCTTGAAAAAGTAAATCGGACGAAAATATTTTTATCTTATGGAAGCCTGCTTTCAAAATAGATTTTTTAGTAACAGATAACGGTTTTATTGTAGTTTTAAAAGCAACTCCCCAAGAAATAATACTGTATTCTAAAATTGATTGGACGTATGCAAAATATACAGTTTTTATTTCATGAGTTTAAAAAAATGTACTTAATTGTTTAAAAACGTATATGAACTTCCTTAGGAAGTGCCTCGATTTGTCTAGATTCGAATGATCTGCCATTCTAGTCCTTCCTGGAAGACCTGGTTTAGCCCCGCGGGTAATTACAGGGTTAGACGTCATTTTCAATTTTGGCACGCAAGATGGCAGATGTGAATACCTGGCAAAGTGCGATCTCTGGATTAGGATTCAGAAACCAACCTGACAAAGGGTTAATAATATTGCTTATAATTTTGTTTAATTGACAGGTAAATGTTAGCCTTTTTCCATGAAATTTTAGAGAAAAAATACATCATCATTAAAATTGTTTTGATATACAATTTCAGATGCAACTGTGTTATCTATCAGTTCAGTCTCGACTGCTGTACTGATAAGACCATCTACGTGGTGTCGCAACCTGTACTAAGCCACGCTAGCGTTTGTTCGCAGATAACGTGATTATTTTTGTTGTTCCATTTAAGATCAATCATTTCTATTTTATAAGTTATAAAAAAAATGCCATCTATCTGTGGCATATGTAATAATAATGTGAGTAATATTAAAGCTACGGAACTGATCAGTTGTAATGGTGAGTGTAAGCGGGTATTTCATGTTATGTGTGTTAAAGATGAACTGAAAGAAAAGAAGACTCGTGCAGGAAGACAGTGGAATTGTAAGGACTGCCGAATAGCTACCTCATCAACACACAGTAGCAGTTCAGGAGTGAGTACTCCAGTAACTAAAGATTTTATTATTAAAGTACTCGACAGTTTTAAAGAAAATGTTTTTGTGGAACTTATGAACTCTCGAAGTGAGACTGCTGAACTTACAAAGTCTCTACAGGTCCTCTCGTATAAGGTCGATACCTCCAACACCCTCATGGAAGAGTTGAAAAGGAGTTCAAGTTAGTGAAGAAAGAAAATGAAGAGTTGCAGTTGAAGAATGCATCGCTCTGCACTGCAGTATCTCCAACCCTTCTTTTTCAAAGCTTAGGATTTTCGTTAACAAACATCTCTCTCCAGCAAACAAATTATTTCTCTCTAAATTAAAAAAGAAAGCAAAAGAGTCTGGCTATGCCTATGTGTGGACTCGTGAAGGAAAGTTCTTTGTGAGGAAAGGTAATGGCGAGAAATGTTGCAGAATTGACAATGAAGCAGATATTGAGAGTCACAATTGAGTTAGTTTATTTGCTGTTGTTCAGATCAGTTATTTTGTTTTTATCTGTTCTTAATATTATTAAAATGTATCTTTTAATATAATGAATGAAGAAGTTTATACTTTTAATTTTGATAGTCAAGATAGTAAAAAAATTGTTTTAAGCTTAATTTATTGTAATATAAGAAGTATGAGGCAAAACTTCAATAACTTTCTCTTGAGTTTGCACAAATTAAACAAAAAGTAATTTTCTTAGTTTTGAGTGAAATTTTGATCGGTTCGGACGAGTTAAACTTGTACAACATTCCTAATCATAATATCTTTGCACAATGTAATGACTCATATAGATCAGGATGGGTAATTTGTTATGTCTTAAAAGAAGTGTGTGCAACCCAGATAGATTCGTTAAACATTACTTGTGCTGACTCATTACTATTAGATATTATATTCAATAAACACTATTTTAAACTTTTTTGTTTGTATAGACTCCATAATTTTACAGAGAATGAATTTATAAACGAATTAGAGAATTATATACACTACTTTTCAATAAATACAGTATTTGTGGGAGATGTAAATATCAATTTAATACCATCAATTTAAAAACCATTTATCAATCTTATGTTTGAATTTAACCTTATTCTTAACATATTTATTTGGACAGTTTTGATTTAAAATATCAGTAACACAATTTAAAAACAATTCAGAAGCTACATCTACATAATTTTCACTATACAGAACATTCCAATCAATGTTATTCATAAGGTTGGCTTTACAGTTGGACAATCTATCATTCGTAATGAGTCTTTTTTTATGTTTATCTGTACAATTTTTATTCCTATCAAAGTTTAAAGTGAAATCAACCAAAACACCAGCATGGTCTGAAATAAATGTCCTGATCAATAAGAGAACAGGGGTATAGTTTATTACTAACATTAGTGTATGCATTATCAAGACATGAAGCATTTCTAGTTTGTTTAATATTTGTAGGAAACAAGTTTACAGATCTAAGTAAATTAGTAAAAAATTGAACAGAAGGTTCATTAGTTTTCAAAATATCTACATTAAGGTCTCCACAAAGTGTACAAAAAGTATGAGGTTTAGCCATTAAATACAACAATGGGGTTTCCAATTTGCTTACAAAAGTATCAAAATGTGAATTAGGAGTTCTATACACATTTAGTAACATAAAATTATATTCTTGCAAAAAGACTGCAGATGCTTCACATAAAATCCTCACAATATTTAGACACATCAATGCATTCAAATTTCAATTCATTTCTCAACAGTATTGAAAACCCACCATGTATTGTTGTTTTCTGCTGTAACTGGATGTCACAGTAAAGCCCTCAGGTACATAAAGAGTGACTTCATCTTCATTCAGCCAATGTTCACTAATACAAACTATGTTAACATTATTTATTTTTAGTATTGTTTCCAACTGTCCAAGCTTGTTTTTCAAGAATTGTATATTTAGGACTAGTAATTTTAAACTAGCGATACACTTTATATTTAAAGTTGATGATCTGTTAATGGCATCTTTGTATTTGGTACTTGTTGGTGGTGATTCGTTTCCCGCCTCCGTTCCAGATAAGAGAGGTTGCTTATGTACAGGTGTAAGAACTTGAGGTAATATTGTTGACCCTTCTACTGAATCGCCAGTAATCAGTTGTTCTTGAGTGACCAACTCTGACTCTCCAATCTTCTTATTTTGTTGGATGTTCTTTATTTTCTCAGCTAACCACCTTTTGCCTTTATAACTAAGGTGCATGCCATGCCTTGTGTGTGAAGAATTCTCTCAGCCTTACTTGCTTTCAATAACCTTAAATTGCGATACTTTCAACTTATTTCTTTTGGTAGTTTATTAGTCTCATTGATAGCTGCATTCACACACGACCATTCTTCAAGATCATGTCATCTAGGTATGTGCACTAAAATTATTTTTGTTTCTTTTATTTTGTTCAGTGTTTTGATATACAGTTTACTGCCTTCTGGCCTTCATTGACGGCAACATCATTAGCTCCACACATTATCAGTAGAACATCTTCTCCTGTCAAATGCTCTAGATTGCTACTGGAGCCATCAAGCTTGCATTGAACGTGCACGAGGTTTAATGAGCCCAAGAGCCTCATACTTACTTTGAAATAGATTCAATGTCTTTGCTAACCCCCTCCCTGTTTGGCTGTTGGCTGTCTGTACACAATACAATTTTATTCTTCTGTATTTTAGTCACAGTTTCTGTATTTCTTTCTTTAATAATTTTGTTTTTTCTTCTTCCTGTGGACCAAGAATGAATTTTATGTTCCGTAACAGAAACTTCTTTCACGTTAGATTCACTTAGTATATCAAATGGATTGTTATTTGTTACTTTTTTCTGTTTCTGTATATAATTGTTAATGTCTTTTATATTTCTGCGTTGAACTGGGATCCATACATTCTCTGTACATTGGTTTATGTTAGTTTCGTCCATCAGAGTGAACCACCTCATGCAAGCCCCGGCAGACATGTCCTTTATTTTGTCTAATTCTTTTTCCATAATCTCCTTATCTTTTTGCAACATTTCTACCATTTTCCTTAAACTATCACATTCTAATTTATCAGCCTTTAATTCCTGGATTAAAAAAATTACTGTATGAAAATCTGGTTCCCTAGATAATAGTTTAGACTCGTTTTCCTGTTTTTTGTTCAACAGTTTTTCAAGTTCCATGCACTTATTAATTAATAAATCTCTTTGGTAATTTAGGTCAAAATCTTGGGGTGTATTTACAGATTTGTCAACATGTTCAGTATCTATTTGATCAAAACCTAACTCTGTATTTATTACCTGGGTGTTTTTTATTAATATTCCATGATTACTTGACTTATATCTGTTCGGAGTAGTTATGCAGGTAGACAATCTTAGAGATAATGAATTATTTGTTTTATCTAAAGATCTAGTTTTATTTTTACTGTCCAATTCAATCTCTTTTAATGCCAGTGCATATGAATGGTTTTTTTATAGTAAGCTTATTAGAGAATTTTTCTTTGTTTTCTTTATCATAGGGAAACAGATCTTTTACTTCACATGAGGCTACTTCTTTGGTGCCATAGAAAATCACTTTATATATTTTATTATTGTTTGATATTTCATCAATTTTAGCTGGCCAGAGGGAATAACCCCTTATCTTAGCATATACCAAGTCCCCCTTTTTAATTGCAACTGGAGCTAACAAACTCATAATTTTTTGCTGCTTTATTTGCTATAAAACTAAGCCAGATAATATGAAACTATTTATTATTTTTCCCCTTTTTGATGATAAAATTAGGCAAAAAGTTAAATGCCTTGAGTTGGATTTGAACACTCAACTACAGTAGTGGTATGTACTACCTCGTTTATCCGGACCTCATTCAACCGGATGTCCGGATTATCCGGATCGATCCGGAACGAAAAATAAAAAAATTAATTTAGATGAAAACGTGATTTCTTGATCACTACAGTGTCGCCTTGAGGTAGTAGGGCGGGTTCTTGATGCGCTGGGAAGACAAAGTGGAGGAGCAATGACCTCCGCGCCACCATCCCCCCACTCCGGCGCGGCGTGACAGTGACCAGTGACCTTGTCTATTGTCTACGCCGGCGGGTAGTCTGTCACGTGCTAGCGACCGGAATACATCATTACCATATCGTGCTGTGCGGTGTTTAGTTTGTTTACATTTTTGATCGGATACGGTTAATAATATAATATTCGTGTGTTAGCGTGTGTGCGTGGAAATGGCGACGAAACGGAAACGAAATGTGCTTACAATGGCCCAAAAGTTAGATGCATTGAATCAAATAGACAGGGGCGAATCTTTAAATAAACTTGCTGCAGAACTCGGCGTGGGGACATCAACTGTGTCAGATTGAAAAAAAAATCGGAAAAATATTGAAGACTTTTGCTTTAAAATGATCGCTAAAGGCAGTTTAGAGGGCAGAGGAACTATAAAAAATGCAAAAAATGAATCGTTGGACGAGGCATTATTTATGTGGTTTAGTGCTCAGCGAGAACGTGGTGTTCCGGGTTTCTGGACCGATTTTGGCTGAAAAAGCGGCAAGCCTAAACAAAAAATTACCAAATCCTGATCCAAATTTTACAGCTAGCCAGGGATGGCTAGAGCGGTTCAAAAATCGGCATGGCATTAGACAATTATCTGTGACTGGTGAAAGCCTGTCTAGTGATCAGGCGGCAAGTGAAAAGTTTAAGGAAACATTTCAACCAATTATTTCATCTGAAAAACTTTCTCCGGACCAGATTTACAATGCGGACGAAACTGGACTGTTTTACCGTATTTTACCGAGCAAAACCTTAGCTTGTAAAACTGATGAGGCAGCCAAGGGCTACAAAAAGAGCAAGGATCGCCTAACTGCTATGGCTTGTAGCAATGCTTCTGGAAACCACAAAATTCCCCTAGTGATAATTGGCAAGGCAAAAAAATCCTCGAGCACTCAAAAATGTAAATCGTGCATCCTTGCCTGTGGTTTACCTAAATCAAAAAAGTGCGTGGATGGACAGCTTTATTTTTAAAAAGTGGTTCTTTGAACGTTTTGTACCAGATGTGAGAAAATTTCTCAAAGAAAAAAACTGCCAGAAAAAGCGATTTTGTTTCTTGACAATGCGCCATCTCATCCTGCTGAAGAAGATCTCATCAGTGGGGATATTAAAGTTAAATTTCTCCCCCCAAATGTGACTCCAATTTTGCAACCTATGGATCAGGGCGTGTTGGAAAGTATCAAGCGTGTTTATCGCAGGGAACTTTTAGGCAAATTAATTGAAGAAGAAGGCGAACAAAGTGTGATTGATTTGTTAAAATCTGTAAATGTCAAAGACGTGATTTACATGATTGCAGACGCTTGGGATCATGTTACAAAAAGTGCTCTACAAAAGTCTTGGAAAAAATTGTGGCCAAACATATGCAACATAATTGAAGAAATGAACCCTACCACTCCACAAATAAGTGAATCAAATGAAACCACTGTCACTGCAGAGCAATTGTTAGGAATGTTTGCAAGAATTGACGGTTGTTCCGATGTTGATATCAACGACGTCAATGATTGGTTGACCGACAACAACGAAGGAGGTTATGGAGTCATGACAGATGAAGAGATAATAGTAGCGTGTACATCTACGCAGGGAGCAGACGACAGCGAGAGCGAGGAAGAGGTAGACAGCGCACGGCCGGAGATGACGCACGCGGACGCGACGACACAGCTGGACAACATCATGGCGTACTTGGAGCAACAGCAGGACACAACGCCAGCTGAACTAATGATGGTGAAACGTTTACGTGATCGTGGGTCAATACCTTTTCCCATACACACGTACAGTGGTATTGACCCTGCCGCCCGCCCATACACACGTACAATGGTATTGACCCTCCGGCCCACCCATACACACGTACAGTGGTATTGACCCTGCCGCCCGCCCACACACACGTACAGTGGTATTGACCCTGCCGCCCACCCATACACACGTACCATGGCATTGAAACGTCACACAAAATTAAAGCAGAGGAAGATAAATGACTTTTTTGTAAATAACAACTAAACCCTGTGTAAATTAAAAGCGTGTGTAAATAGTCAGGTGTGTAAATAAAATGTTTTTCGTGATTTACAGTATTGTGTAAATTGAATGAGTGTAAATATTGTGTTTTTTCATGACCAAAAAGAAATTAATATATGGTAAGTTATCATTTTACATTTTGTTTTATTTATCTTTCTATAAGTCCGGATTATCCAGATTTTCGATTAACCGGATCACTTCCGGTCCCAATTAGTCCGGATAAACGAGGTTGTACTGTACTAAGTTATGTCTCTGTGAGCCAGCAATGAACCTGCTGTTATCAATGAGAGTTATTGATCTAGGTTTATTTGACTCTGTCTCTGGGTCAAGGTTGTTTATTATCACTGGAAGAACCCAAAATTGTCAAACTTTATATGATTAAAACCAACACTCCTCAGTTATGAGAGGCTCTTCAGGTAATTAAATAACACTCAGAATTACCAGCGTTATTAATTCAGACAAGTTCTATGTATTATAGGTATTTCAGTATTTTGTAAATTTAGGTTATAATTAAGTTTTAACCCATTTAAATCAAATATTGAAAGAATTCAGCAGTCATATATATTCATCAATGATTCACATTATTCATGGAATTATATACAGGTATTTCATGAATGATCCATATATCATGAACATTGTCAATAATGTGCTTTTAGGTTAACACGTGCATGAACTCAAATCACTTAAATATATATGCAGAAACTAACAATTTGTTGTCACTTACTTACAATACTTGTTTGTCTTTCACCTAACCAAAAATATGACACTAAATAGTCAAAGATATAATTTTAATCTTAGGTAAAAGATCACTGTCCAAAAACACTCGACACAGCAGCAACCTCATGCTGATTATATGCTATTGTTATGCTCCCATTCATAATTCACTGTCACTAAAAATTGCAACTGATGTTCAAAATTATGCATAGCTTTTCTTAAAAATATTTTGTTGTTGCATATTGCTTATTTGTCTCATAGAAAAAATAATATTAAAATGATTTGCAATGGTATATCGCTTTAACTATATCAGCTAATTTATTTATTTGATGGTAAATTTATAGATTTTTACAATATGATTAATTAAATAGGTGGATTACAGTTTGTAATGCACGACTATTTTATTTTCTAACTACATCAGAATGATAAATTAAAATCAGCACAATAGCAGATATAACATGTGTGGCACAAGAAAGAGAACGCTGGCAGAGACTGTATTATCATTAGGTGACTGTGTGTGTTGGTCAGTGGGAGTAGAATCTGTCGCACATGTGCTGTCTGCACACATTTTCTAAAAGATTATATATACCAAACTATAAAAAAAGGTAATCCCAACGGGTAAATTTGAGCTGGTTGGAAGTGCTAATTAGCGATCTTCTGTTGCTAACTGCCAGTGCCAAATAGCAGATTTCTGTGAATCATTTTGGTTTCTCTTTCTGCAATTCTGTTCTTCTCTCTTACTTAACCCATTTGCTACATAATTCATTTAAAACAAAATATTGTAAGAGCAAGTACTTAAATAATGAGCTATAAATGAGCAAAACTGTTTCTGTGACTGGTACTGTTGACTACAAAGTCAACATTACATTAGAAGCATCCTACCACTATTCTGTAATGTTCTTTAACGTAAGAGCCTGAGGCTCGTCAGGCCAAGAAGGACGGTTACCAATTGCAGCAGTTACCTTTTTCTGCCTCAGATGGGATCGAACCCAGGCTCTGCCAACACCCTGGCCACAGGAGGCGATGATTTTATCTACTAGCCGAGGTGCAACACAGCATTGGCCAAAACCAGCTCAAAACAGCTAGAAAGCTAAGCAGGGGAAATTCGTACTGCGATTTTTAAGTATATGTTTCTAGTTATTATTTTTGCCACTAGTTCTGCTCATAACAGATTGTGGTTTCTAGTGAAAATGTTGTTTCTCAACAATTTAACTGATTGTTTGGTGCGTTTTCATAATAAATTTTTTAATTATTCACTATTTAAATAGTGCTCAACACAGACCGAGCACTGCTTGCGAGTTGTCATCAATGGATTAATGGCATGATCTCGTTCCATTGTAATTAATGAGAAACAAACAGCTAAGGAGAAAGGAAAAATTAGTTTAAGACTATAACTTGCGAGGCTTACCGTGGCACTTGGCTAGGCGATGTGCAGTAGACCAACTGGAGTGGGGGTGCCGGCCAGCCAGTGTGTGCCATATGGAAAATGAAAAAATGCAAAATAAAATCATCTGATATTCAAGGTTTTGTTTATAACCTGACTTAACCTTGTTATTGTTTTTCATTTTCGGCTAGTGCAATTCAAATAGTCGTTATAATAAAAATTTAAACAAAAACAAAGGAGACAAACAGAAATACCTTTCTACACAGAGAGGCAATGCAAGTGCAGCTCAACGGGCAACACGGTTAAGAGATCACTGAGATCAGTCACATGGAGGAGGGGTATAACAGTGGTGGCGCTGCACTCCCCTCTACTTCACCTCACGCGCAGGCCAAGTTCCTTGGTAAGCCTCGCGAGTTATACATGGTATAATAAGTGGATATAATTTAAAAACCAAGATGAATGTTTGAATTGTTATTATTTATTAATACTCAGTACCTGTACAACTTTGAACTAATCACTTATTATGGAAGCTATACTGGCAGTTTTCTTATTCAAATGCCACATTCAGTGTTTGATTATGAATTATAAATTGAAGATAGAATAAAAGGACTTTCAAATGTGGCACAGAATTATTTTTCATACTAAAAAAATTATAATAAACTTTACTTAGATATGTAGTTAACATTGAAATTGATTTGTGTTTAACACTTAATGATTTCTTTATTTATTTATTTTTTTTTGTAATAAACATTTTCTGTAAACTAAATAATAATCAGCCTAACAACAAACACAAGTGTTTCCTACACTTTCTTATTGTACTTTGTACTTTAGCAAATCTCCACTACTTTTTGTAATTAATTATATTATTAGTAAAATTAATTCCTGATATTCTTTCCACTTAATTGCTGTATATTACAAAAATATCTGCATATACAACACTTCACGATAAAAATAAACTATTAGCTATTAGAAAACAATCTGAATAGAGGCACATTTCAGAACAGTTTTAAACACATATATCTTATACAAAAGTACATGTTTACCACTAAAATGTAATGGTGTTTTATATAACATTCTTATGGTGTCACGTTTTAAATATAAATTGTTTAAATTAATGGCACATAAAAAACACCAAACAACAACCATAAAACAGCAAGATATTATTTTTAAATACTATACGAGGTAAAAATAGTATTAAGGCATTAATTTAGAAAATATTACAAACATATTGTTAATATATAATTATTGGTAAAAATTCAAAAGCTCAGGACTTGATAACCATAAAGATATTCACTTCATAAAAAAATATTATTGTTATATGACGCTTCTAGTTCTTTAAACCTATATCATTCATTGCTCACATCATATTTTAGTTTTAAAAAGTCTGATACAAAATGTTTCCAAGGTGAGTAACCTTTATATTTAGTCTCTAAACTTAAATAACTACTGTCCTAACCCAGTTTTCTTATGACATTGCAAACATATATCACAATAATTAATTACTTGACAGTTTCCATTTGTACAGTACCATTGATAATGCTGTTAACTAGAAATTTACTGTACCCAAATAAAGTTGTATTAATCAATCACAATATTACAACTTAACAAAAGGAATAAGGCTCCATAAAGGACATTGTACCATAAAAACAGATGGATTCAGACAAACTTGCTGAACATTTGTCATCATAATTTTACTTGATATACAAATTTACCTGATTAATTGTTTAACTCGACTACAAATCTTATTCCAAAATATAATTTTGATTAGTTGTTAAACCACTTTAAAGATAAAATTTGATAAATTACATTGATAGATTTTGTATGATGTAACATTTCTTGGGCCCTTACACTTTTACATACTTTGACAATAATATTAAATATCAAGTTTGTTTCAGGACATGCATATTTTTAAGGCTCTACAAACGTTTTTTTCTTTTTTTTCCAATTTCTAGATGTCATACCTATAGTGTTTAATAAACATATGAGTAAAAAAAATATTTTGTTAAGGAAAAATTGTGTTTGAAATTATAATTGGACAAACAAATCGATCCATTTGGTATTCAAATGATCCGTTTGAAGAATCAGTTTTCAAAATTAAATATTTCTTAACAAGGACATAGTATCCAAGCTTGACATATTTAAAGTTTCAAGTAAACATAATATAGAGAATTTGTTTTATGAGTGGTGATATTTGGATTTTATATCAAGTACCTACAAATAGAAATATTTTTGGATATTTCAAAAGATATATTCTGTATATTCTTAAGAATATTATTTTGTAAAAAAAGGATATTCTGTATATACAAAACACATGATTCAGTAAACAATTTAAGCACCTTTCTTATTAGAATTCAGATTTATAGTTCACAGTTAAATAATATTCCCAAAGTAATTAACAAGTTTGTGCCACAAGAATAAAAGCTGATGGTGCTGCATTAAGTAGCTTATGAATTAAGATATAATACTACAAGTTACACAAATACAGTTCAACCAAATAATAAGAAAGTCCAGGTTGAATTCAACAGTAGATAACAACAAACAACAATGAAGAAAAAGCAATTTACAAAAAAGCTAGATTAAAAAAATGTTATAGTAAACCAATTTTCAATAAACATACTAACTATTAATAACTTTAGGTTAGGTTAAAGGGCACTAGGCCAGGAATATTAGAGAGATAGGACATCAGCAAACTTACCTTAAAAGACAAGTTCACTAACATCAGAGTAGTAGTCACAAACACAAAATCTCACAAATTTTCAACACCACTGGCATTTTCTTCAGGTGAGTAGAGGCATTTTCTCTCTCTCTCTCTCCCTCTACTCACCTGAAGAAAATGAAAGTGGTGTTGAAAATTTGTGAGATTTTGTGTATTTTGTGTTTGTGACTACTACTCTGATGTTAGTGAACTTGTCTTTTAAGGTAAGTTTGCTGATGTCCTATCTCTCTAATATACTAACTATTAATAACAAATTAATAATGTTTAACAATGACGCTTTAATTTTAAAATATTTTAACAATGAGATATACATGTAAAAATATTTTAATGATATCAAAATAAAGGAATTTAAAAGTATAGCAAATATAGTGCTCTACCCAAACGAAACAATAAAATTGCTGTACATCAGTGTAAATAGATCTCTTTATATAGGGTGTCAAAGAAAGGAATGCACTTTTTCTAGGGAAAGTGGAATGTCTATTAAACATAAGAAAAGCTTAACAGGGTTTTACTGCCATTCCCGTGGAAAACCACTGGCCATGTATTGCTTTACCGCTGAGGAGTGTGCTTCCAAGTATTACCAAATGCTTTCAAATATGTGAAAGTTCGACGACGCTTTCACAGTCATTGCAGACTGCATTATCTCACCCAAACGCAATCTGTTAACATAATTAAGTGCTGGGTGAGTAAATTGAAGCAACAATATCAACTATTAACCCTCGTCCTATTGGTCGGAGAAGAGATGTATGTTCTGAAAAAAAATATTGAGCATGTTCGAGATGCTGTACATGATAATACTTATCGGTCAGTAAGAATACATGCTGCTGCTTTGAATATTCCCCGAACCAGTTTTCTCACTATTTTGAAAAAATATTTGAGGTACCACACATAAAAAATTCAGTATTGTACAGGCATTGTGATTGAATTCAGTATTGTGATTGAAACTGACTACCCACTTCGGCTGAACTATGCAATGATGTGCTTCGTTTCAAACATTTCATGAAACAAATTCAAGGGAGAAACACTGATGTCATTTACTTTATCCAAAGTTACTGTCTGAGTAGGGATGACTGAAACAAGCATATAACTCCAATTTCTTTGAGGATGACCAGGGGAACACTTTGACAGTCAGTTCCTCACGGTACATTATAATGATAATTTTTTTGCCAGCCATGCAGGCATTAATTCGGCTTAACAGATGAAGAATTTGGTTAAGCAGGATGGAGCCACTAGTCACACATCAAGGGACTCCATGAATGAAGTAAGGGAACTTTGTTTCTTGGCAACCAGATTTGGTGACGTAACCTTTTCTCCGAGAAGCCCCGACCTTACTCCACTAGATCTTTTTTGTGGAGGTACCTGTAACGTGAATGTCATCAACCCATCATAAGTTAAGGAAAATATCCGTGAGGAAATCGAAGCCATCCCACCCGATCTCTGCCGTTGAATCTTCGCAGATGTACAGTTTCATTTGGCAGAGTGCCGGTGCCGGAAGGGTCTACATCTGGATGACGTAATATTTCATACACAATTTCTCTGAAGTGTACTGTCAGGTAACTTTGTGAAAGTCTGTAAAAAATGCCTTTCTTCTCTTTTCTTTGATTAAAACTGCATTCCTTTTTAAGGACACCCGTTACTTTAACAATAACCTAAACAAGTTGATGTAACGAAATATTTTGTAAACTCCAATAATCAAAATGTTCTGTATAATGAATTGTAAACAATTCGGTGGCCATTTAAAATAAACTACTATTTGCCATTGGGAATAAATAACGTTGGTATAGCATTAGTTAACTTAAATTGGCATAATTGTTATCAACCATATTTTTTTTAACGATGTTCTTTTTACAATTTCAGTTCACATGGTACTTGAGCATGAACTTTACTTAATGAGTAAAGTAATGTTCGCCAGCTCAGTTGGGATTGAACCTCACATCCCCACTGAGCCACCACACTGACCTATATTTCCTGCAATTATATTTTCAGTTAAGTTTTATTCTCATTTCAACTATGATTTATTTACTTGTTAGTAAGAAGCTAATGGTAATTATTTTCCAACAACTGATATAAGCATCACTTCCACAAATAATAACAACATATATATATACTAAGAGGGAACAAGCGGTAAATAACAAGTAAAACATATTTATTTAACATATCTATACTACATGCATTAAACGGCAACAACACTTAAATCTAGAAGTAAATTATACTAGCAAACTATAAAAAGTAAAATACAGTAAGAATTAAATGATGACTAGTTGTTATAAAAAGTGATGCTAAATAAATTATTTTTAACATTGGTTTGCATTCAATAGAATTGCTTAAATGTTAGATATTTATTTTTAAATAATACCAAACAAATTTTAACATTAACAATCTTGGAACATTGGTGGAAATAATATAACACTATTAAAAAACACTTTACAATATATTAAAGCTGAATTTTATAGACGAGAAAGAATAGAGGTTATGTTAATTAATTGTGGTTAGCAAATTGTTTTTGAGGTGGACATGATGTGTAATGCTATGATTGCTAACGACCATGCACTACACTATAGTTATAAAAGATGAAATATATTGGATATATCTACAACACTAGAGGAGTATATCAAGCCAAAATAGTGTAAACAACTTTTTTTACTGATTGATTTTATAAAAAAAAGAACAAACACTTAAATCTTAGTTAAATTAACTAAATTTAAAACTGATCCCTCAACATTTTTGAATACAATAAACCTTACTTAACTTATTCAATATAAAAACGGACTGTCTGAATGTTATGATACTATAGAGAATAAACGATACAACATTTTGAATAGCCTATCTATTGAGTTAAAAATCGTTAGTTTACAGTTAAAAAGAATACCATATAAAAGTGTGGTAGGGATGAAGAACAAGTCAATTTAAAACTGGGCAATACTATTACTCAACAAGTAAAGGAATTGGTTATTTAGGGAGCAGAATTACTGGGATGGAAGAAGGACATAGGAGATAAAATATAGAATTAACCAAGCAAAACTAATTTTTAATAAAAAGAGAACTTTGTTGACATCAAGAAATATTCGTTTAAATATCAGTAGTGAATCTTCAACTATAGGAGAGATTGATAGGAAGAGGCTGCTGGCATTTGAAATTTGGTGTTATAGAAGAAATAGGTAAGAGCAAGCTGGACAGAAAAGAAAACAAATGAGGCAGTTTGTGAGGAAGCTAAAGAACGGAGACAGTAATAATTTAAGAACAGATTGCCAAGTTTGATGGAAATGTCCTGTGATATGATGGGCTATTGAAAAGAATAATAAAAGGTAAAATTGAAGAGACTCCGGCTGGACTACATCAATAGGATTACCAGAGACATGGATGTGAGACATGTCAACAGCTAGAAAAGAAGGCAGAGAAGAAGAATGAATGGAGAGCTGCTGCCAAGCAACTTCTGAGTTGCAACACAAGAAGAAATAAAAGGGTATCTGATAAGTACTGCTAAGTTTACTAGGTAGGTAAGTGTAGTTTAACAGAAATAAATAATAGTCATTTTTGTGTGCATTTCTCTTGTCTCATGAATTCTGGATTTTAGGAACAGAATTTCAGGTAAGCAAAGCAGTAAACAGGACTGCGGCAATTCTAATACTTAATTGTATCATCTTACAAAAGCCTCTTTACCTTTACATTTTTTTTTATTGTACAAAGATGTTAACTTTGATATTCAAGTAGAACCTGACTATACAACACAATTAGCAGAGGTAAGCATAAAAAAACTTACCTGAGAAGAAAGTCCCTATACATATTTTCAATGCCAGTTAAAAGATTTCTGGACAGAGACTAATACTATGGGCGCTCTCAATCATCAGTCATTTTAAGTGGTACAGTGTAGACTGTCGTGGTCTGTGCAAACCCCTAACATGCTTAAGGAATGACAACATTTAAGCCTTACACTCAACCAGTCACCCTTAACCGAAGGAGCTGCTGCACTGACAATTTAAGTAGTTTTGTAATATGTGTTTGTTTAGTGGTTTTTTCCCACTTAAGTTTGCTGGTTTTATCTACTAGTCAACTGAATCTTGCCTAGTGCCATACATATGGTATACACTTCTTAAATTAAAAAAAAATGTTTGTACTTATTAATAAAGATATTAACAGAACAGTTATTATGATGCTACAAGTATATTTAAAAATCAATTTTATGCAATTGATGATAATAATTATCCACACCCTCGAACACTGATAAAACAATTAATTATGCTAACCACCATTTTTAAATCTGATCCACACTGTAATCAATGCAAACTGCATTCTTAGTATTCTTTTCCCAACTTTTTCAGAACGCCTCTAAGACAATATCAAAATTTAATCAATGGAATGCTTCAATATCTATACATACACATTTATATATAAAAGTTAAATACTTATTAATTTAACTTTTAAGTGTTTTAGTGCTTTTTAGCATATAGTATTTATCACTGTATATAATGGATAGTGGTGAATAAATTTATATAAATTCATAACCTTATTACCTTTGATAGAATTTAACAAACAATACAATAGCAAACTGTATTCAAACTGAACATCACTACAACACAGACAGACAATCTTTTTGCAACTTTAATTCCTTAAGTGATATTAAAATGGGGACCACTAATTTATGAGGCTTAACTGATTTATATGCCAAGTTTTCCTTGCATTTATAATGTTCAATAACTAAATTCAAACATGTTTGTATTCACCTGCTCTATTGTGTTAAATCAAGAAATGTGTGATTTAAGAAAATATCAATTGCAGGTTTTTAAATATCAAAATACACAGAATATGTCGGTTTGCCATGACCAGCTTTATACATTTTTAATAAATAAAACAGAATCATGAAATTTTCGTAATAGATTTTCATCTATTACAGAAAGGAAAAGATGGCACATGTTGAGTAGCAAATCATTTTAAGATCTAATTTAATTAGGATTAAAGATTCAAACTTAACCTAAAAATTAATGTTATGAAAAAGTAATGGTTGTTCAATTTTACAGATATGAGAGTAATTTTGTTAAACAGTTTTATTTAATCAATTTGATTAAAACTAAAAACCAATAAATTAACTTTAATAATATTAATTATAATAATAAATTGTTATTGTGAGAAACAAGACAGATGAATGCAATACAGTTCAAGAATTATTTAATATGACTTACATTGTCAACCATAAATGAGCAGTTCAAGCTAGTATCCAATTTGGAAATAAATGTAATGTGAATATTAAATTCATTACTAACCCTACAAGTCTTGAAAAGCAGCTCCTCTGGGGTTAATAACTTTTGTAAACAACTTATTTACTTTTAATTTGTAAATGAGAACAATTTTCATAAAACCTTTAACTTTTCGAAGTCAAGTTTGTAGTGCTAATCTTTGGAAAACTATTATTTTTTTTTATTTTGTAAAATTCAGTAGTCTGTGGGTTGACTCTTAGAGCACAAACTGGTGTTTCAAAAGTGAACTAATTTATTATTATTTTGATTCAGCTTCAAATTATGTATTTTTTAAATATATAAATCTGGTCAGGACTCAATTGACATTTATACACTACTATACAAGGCAATCTAATTTACTAATTTCAAAAAATATACTTATATAATGGTAACAAACTATCTTATTAAAATATATTTAAAAAAATTAAGATAGTAATTTTCTTAAAATTGACTTACTTATTTGTAAGTAAACTATTAGAAATTAATAATAAATATAAGTGTTGAATATTTTCCAAAAATTCTTATAAAACCACTTACGTTTTAAGAAAAAAAAATTAAATAAGCAAGAGGTTTAACCCTTAAAACGTGGAATCCAAATATATGCGCATGAGTACAATTGCCCATAATGCAGTATCAGTATATTTACACTAGTTGGTATTTTATAAACTTAGATTAAATTAAATACGCAGCAGCAAGCTCTACGGTTCAAGGTCAACACTATTTTAGGTTGTTATTCGGTTGTGAATCATATTAACTGGTTACTAGGCAACAACTGTACTAAATATAATGCTTTTCCTAATTACTGTCATTTTTTAAGTTACCGCTAGCGCTCGATACGTATATGCGGAACGTGAAGACAGATGACACGCTACTCAGAGCTCAGTCGCTCGTTGTGTTCCAAATGTAATAACTAACCTTGTTTGAGTAAACAACTTTACTTTATATTTTTTCCAGTTTCATTTATTTATTTATTTATTAAAATTACAAATATTGGCCTCGCTAAGAAATTCTTATCAGCAAGAACCACTGTAACATGTAAATTAATGCTATTATAAATTTATAAATGTTCTAACAAAAAGAAAACAAAAGTTGTAATAGTAAACAACATAATACTAATACATGGCGGCAAGAGGTGGGCTTCAACTAACTTAACTAATAATGTGGATTTATCCTATATCAATTAATGTATATATAAGTGCATACATAACATAATACGTGCCAGCTGTATTGTGCCGACCAAGCCGAGGGCGCTTTCTCTGTCCACAGAAGTTAAGCTATAAATAATTTTATTTTATTATTACATAGTCTAGTTGTATTCTGTTGGATTGTAAATATTTTCACGATGACTAATCCGGACGATTTTGATAAATAAAAATGTAGTTATATTTTTTCAACATTGCAATAAACTGTTTAAAATAGAACAAAAATATATAACTTTAAAGAAAACAAAAACTAAAGAAATACAAAAATCAAGTGTTAATTGAAAAATAAAAGCAATTACTCAGCGCTTTAAGGGTTAATTTTAAGTAAATAAGAACTTCTTTAAATTGGACCTTTTGCAAATTTAATTTATAATGAGAAATTTTTATATTTTGTAACTTATGTTTGGTATTATTGCTGACTGAGATAATATAAGTCAGTTACACTGGAGCAGTTCTTTGTAACACTTGCTACAGTAATTCTGTGTCTGGGGGTTGCCAAAGAACGAGCAGCCAGACGTTCGACAGAGCTCATTCTGTTGATAGAATGTTGAATTGCACAAGTACACTGTTTCATCTGCGTTGCTCACAGCCTTAACAGGTGTCAGCTGACTGACTCGCTCATGGGTCGCCAGGTCAGCTTCAGTGTAGAACTGTGAATTGCCTGCTCCATAACGCGGTGCAGTATTCACTTCACCTTGTTTTAACTGTAACATGAGTTATTCAGTAAAACACTATTTCATTTACAGTCAATCTTATTAAATAAATATAGATTTATTGAAGTATTATTTTTAAGTTTGATACAATCTAAGCGGACAGCAGTATCTATTGATTCATATGATTGAAATAACTGTAACATGAGTTATTCAGTAAAACACTATTTCATTTACAGTCAATCTTATTAAATAAATATAGATTTATTGAAGTATTATTTTTAAGTTTGATACAATCTAAGCGGACAGCAGTATCTATTGATTCATATGATTGAAATATTAATGCCACTAATCATACATCTCCAAAGAGAATCTGACCTACATCCCCAAAGCAATGGCACTCATAAAATTAGTTTAGGAGAGAGCTCAGATTATCAACAATGTTCTAATAATATATATATATATATATATATATCATACCAACTCAAATTGTTAATTGTGATTGTTTTCATATCTTCGATCAGCAGTATACAATCTGTATAAACAAAGCAAGCTGTAAAAAGAATTTTTGAGCGGCATATGTACTACTATACAGGTACTGTGGTATTGACCCACCCGCCCACCCATACACGTACAGTGGTATTGACCCACCCACCCACCCATACACGTACTGTAGCATTGACCCACCCTCCCACCCATACACGTACAATGGTATTGACCCACCCGCCCACCCATACACGTACTGTGGCATATATATATATATATATATATATATATATATATATATATATATATATATATATATATATAATTGCAGTATAATATATTGGAAGACGTAAAAGAGTAAACACCATGGTAAACTTAAATTAAATACTTAAAAATAGGGGTGTGCGAGTAGTGATTTTTGAGTTTGAGTCGAGTCGAGTAGAGTAGTTGCCATTTCTTTCGAGTATCAAGTATTTTTCGAGCGAGTATTTACAGAAGGATTTCCTGTTCACCCAAGACAACTGTAAAAGGCAGACACCATTCTAAGCCTATGTTAAGTTTTGCCAGATTCGTAAATATATATCTAAACTGAATACAATAATTTCGATTTGTTGTTTGTAACTAACATTTGACAATTAAAATTTTTTACTTCCTGCCTTCCTACATTTTATGTGACATTGTTTTGTTTAACCTTTTTTCTTTTTTCATAACTAATATTATGTAAGAAATTAAGAAAGTATATTATAAATTGAAACAACGTGGATTATAAAGATTAATCTGTTGTTTAATGATGCCGATATGTTTATCTGGTGGTTCAGTTCAAAGTGTACCGCAAAAACGTAGTGAAGCTTGTTGGCAAAAGCTGCATCCAACCAAACTGATGCTAGAATTCAGGCATTATCGCCAAATGCGGTCATTTGCTTTGAGAATTGCCTCCCCTCAACAAAAAATTGATTGTGTACACGCCAAGAAGAATGGATCTGTATTCTGTGGGTATTTAATTCAGTAATAACAAGGTTACAACTAACCGGAAATAAGCTCTGAATGATATAATCAAACTTGAAAATCTCGATGACAAATACTGTGGTTTAATCAATTGATAATAATAACTAAGCAGGTTTACTAAAAATAAATTTTAAAGTCACTTAGGATGAATTAGTTTTTAAATTATGATCGGCAATGAAATATGTGCAACTTGAAACTACTTCGATACACAGGCCACACTGAACAACAGAAAAATAATTATGACATAACGAGAAATTCATTAAAACCTGGTATAATTGAATGAAAACCATAGACGTAGTCGGCTAATGACGAGATATAGTATGAAATATCAGCAATGTGCCAACTAGTGATACAGTGAACATTTTGGGCAGCTAAACTATAAACTTATGAATAAAAAACGAGATGTTTGATAAGGCTTTGGTTCAATAAAAACGATTTTCCGAATCTTTAAATTCGTCGTATTTTGTTTAGAAAAGGTCTTCCAACATGTTTCTCCCTCACTTGGGTTGATTCGTGATTGTTTTACAGTTTACATCGACATCGACGTCATTGTAAACAGGGGACCGTTCAGTGAATTTACGAATCAAAATTATCGTACTTTACCACCTTTTACAATCCAACTGTGTTATTGTCTAACCTAGTCAGAAAACCGTTCAACAATTTGACAGGATAAAATATCGTATGCGCAAATATTACACACAGTTTTGGCAATCTAAGGCGTTTTCGGAATAATAATTAATAGACGTTCGCCACGGATATATATCTATTTTTTATTTGATGGAAAATAAATCAATAATGTTGCGTTGCACGCTGCTAGAACGCCATTACCATATTTTATATGATATGATACGGTATTTTCTTACGTCAAATCATTGGAGGATTCCCTGCTCAGATTAAAAAACAAAATATACCTCAATCAACTCGCAAGAAGTATACGATAATTTCATTTCCGAAAAGGAGCTGAACGGTTCCTTGCACGTATGTATACTACAACCGAGATGAACTTTTACCTAGAAAAGATGGGAAGTTTGATTCTTGGGATGTAAAGTGACCCGTTCTCGGGACCCTTTTGATTGAACGGTATTATTGATATGAACGAAAATATGCATAATTTCCACGGTGCACAGACTATTAGATTTATATTGGTAACAAGTTTTTGAGCATCTTGAACCGAATCTCTCGTCCCCTTTCTTGGGTCATAAAGACACTAACCAGCACTTCTGTTTTATTCACGCTATTTTAGGTTAGGTTACAAGTGACTAGTAGACTCGACAACCAACATATGTGATCGCTACTATTTACAGTGATTGCTACATTCACAGCTCTGTTGATCACTTTTAACTGAACTAGTTCAAATCATAATGAACGAACTCGTTCACACGTCGACTAGTTCATTTGACTGTCGTCGTGTACTACTATTCTTAGGCGTATTGTTTAGTTCATAATTACGCGTACCAAACTGATAACGTATGATTAAGGGTAAAATAAAACACAAACATTTTTTATTGATAACTTATAAAACTGTTTACTCTTAAAACTAAATTAAGATGTAAATCTGATATTTGGTGAAATACAACTACTCGATCGAACTTCGAGTAGTTTTAGGAGCTTCGAGCCGAGTTCGAGTAGTAAAATACTCGATCAAATACTCGGAAGTTTCGAGTACTCGCACACCCCTACTTAAAAACTTAAATTAAATTAAATCTTTCTTAAGCAAATGATTTAATTTTTCAATTGGTAAATGTATAGTTTTTATTCTACTCAGAAATTGTAATGTTTTATTCACAAAAATATAATGTGGAAGTCACAGTAAAAAAATTTTTTTAAATTCAAAATGTAATATTATAGCCAATGTTAGTAAATTTTGCCTAATTTTAGAATGTATATTATATAGTTTTAAGGTATATTATGTTTTATATTGAGGAAATCCAAAAATATTGACACCGTTAGAGGCTGTGCAACATCTCTATCTAGATACGGGCAAGAGGAGATTTTAAGATTCAGGACGGAATCATTAAAGAAATTAATTTCTTATAGATTTCAGGATATTTTCAAAGAAGAATTTTACTGCCATAGAATACAAGAATCTGAACCAAACTAAGTATATCAAATAAATTGTAACATTTTGTAATAATAAGTCAAAGAATTCTTTATTTTAACAGATAATCTGAATAATAGCGTCATAAAGTATTGCTATAAATGAATAAATCACAGACATAGGCCTACTATTAACAAAAAAAGAATATTTTATCATAATTTTTTATTCTTAAGACGCTGATCATCAAGATATGGACGAATATGAGTGGCAAATGAGTGTAGATGAACAAGTGTAGCCATTGTTACTAACTAAGGTCGACTGTTCCTCAGAAATGTTATATTTGTTTATTTATATAATTGTTAACAGTAAGGAATGTTATTGCTAAGTATTGAAAATTACATGTAAAAACAAATATGTAATCTAAGTAAAAAAAGATGGCATTGAGCCTGAAGAGGAGGCTAGTGGCCCCAAAATATTTCACTAACTTTCTGTTGTTTATATGTCTTATTCCAGTTTATCATTTTATCAGGTATACAGCTCTCCTCTCCATTTATTATTTTTAACTAAAACTCTTCTAGGCCTAGTATCCTAAAAATAACCTGTTGGTAAAAAATTAGAATTTCTTTTATTGAATGATTGTTTTTTAATTTTTCTCAACATAAGAAAAGCTTAGATGCTTATTACAATAACGGTGATTTATTAGACACTATATTTATTGAGAAAAACACAGTATGCTGTACTAAATACAATATTTACCATATTTATTTTGATTAAAAAACAATAACTTGGCGAATCAAAAAAAAAAAAAAAAAAAAAAAAAAAAAAAAAAAAAAAAAAAAAAAAAAAAAACTAGTCCACAATTTAGAAATGGTCATTACTTCACATCTAGGGTAATCCAAGTAGATATGCCAATTTCCTATATGTTCTATAATGGAACTTGCTTCGCTCGTTGGGGGCTTTGCCTCCAAACCCCCTTAAAGTTCAGACCAATTTATTGAATTGAAATGTATAACTTATATTTTATTCAATTTAGATTAATATACTCAGTTTAGTATTTGTTTGATAATCATAGACACAGCAGGGAAAAAAAAACCCCAAACCCCTTATGCCTTTAAGCAACAAAAGCTATCCAAGATGATCACAATTGGTTACCCAAGCTGATTGTTACCAAAACTGATCACAGTTGCTACCCAAATTGATCATTAGTACTACCTATGTTGTTGATGGGGGCTATCCAAGTTGATGTTAGGTGGCTTCCCAACTTGATAACAGGGAATTCTCAAAATGATCTCGGAGACTACCCAAGTTGATCAACCCAAGTTATTTGCAGATGCTACCCATGATGATCAGGGGTGGTACCGTACTAAAGCTGATAATAGGTGCTTCCAAAGTTAATAATGGGGAGGGTGTAACCCAGCTTATCTTGGATGCTACCCAAATTAATCAGTGGGGCTACTCAAGTAGATTAAAGGAGCTAACCATGTTGATCAAAAGGGGCTATCCAAGGTAATCATGAGGGAAGGGGGTACCCAAAATAATAACGGTGAGCTAACTAATTTGATCACTGTAATTACCCAAGCTGATTATGGCTGGCTTCATAGCTAGTCACAATAGTCTACAAACGTTGATCACGGGTGGTTACAAAGTTTCTCTGGGGGAATATACAAGATGATCACTTGGGGCTACCTAAGTTTATGACGGTTGGCTACCCAAGTTGATTATAGGGATATAGATGTTGATCATGAGGGGCTCTCCAAGATGATCACGGTAGGTTTCCCACGTTGATGTATGGGGGGCTATCCAAGATGATCACGGTGTGCTACCTAACGTGATGATCACTGGAGCTACCTAAGCTGATTATGGCTGGCTACTTAAGTAAATCACGGTAGGCTACAAAAGTTGATCACGAGGACTACACAAGATGATCACAAGTGTTTACAAAGTTTCCCCTGATCACTTGGGGCTACCTACGTTTATGACAGTTGGCTACGTTTATGGGGCTATAGACGTTGATTGCGAGGGGATCCCAAGAAGATCATGGTAAGCTACGCACATTAATCCAGGGGATTACCCAAGTTTATCATGGGTGGTTACCTATGATGATCATGGGGGGGGGTTCCCAAGTTGATCATGGGATCTACCTAATATGATTACAGGGAGCTACCTAAGATGATAACGGGATGCTACCCAAGTTAATCATGGTGATATACCTGGAATTGTTCACGTGGGGCTGTCCAAGATGATCATGTGGGGCTACCTAAGATGATGACGGGATACTACCCAAGTTGATCATGGTGAGTTACCTGAATTGTTCACGGGGGGCTACCCAAGATGATCACAGTGGTTACTTAAGATGATAATGGGGTGTTACCCAAGTGGATTAAAGGATGCTTAATTATTTAAATATGGGGGATACACTGATTTATCACGTATGTCAACATTTAAATAACCGCCATTTTGAAAGTTTTAATATTTAATTTGAAGTTACCTACACTAAAAATAACAGCTTCAGTATAACAAAAACCTCTATTGTGCAAAAAGTAAGCATTTTCTTGTCAGCCATTTTGAATTTTTTATATGTTATTAAATTGTACGCAATTTTTTTTGACAAAAAAGTGCAGATAAATATTGCGTTAGGTTTTAAGTTCCTAGCTCATGCTTAAATGGGAGGAACTATTCCAAAAAATCACATGTTTTCGACAAAACAACTTTACCAACTTTTTGGAGGAAACCATAAGACACACCACAATAATATATATATATATGACACTTTTTGTACAAAATTTAATTGTTAAATATTTTATTAGGTGTTACATAAACAAAAATTACAGCTTCAGTAAAACAAAAGCCTATATTGTGCATAACATAACTTTTTCTAGGTTATGAAAAATTAAATTTTATATAGTTTTGATAACAAGAGTAGTGAAGATAAATAGTGTGTAAAGTTTTAGTTCCTACAATATCTTGATAATGAAATAAAATACAAAAAGATTTTACCTAACCAAAATTGTAGGAAATTTAATTACAAATCTGGAGTATGCTGTCAGATTTGCTCTACAACCAACGGTTTATCCACAATCAAGCCATAAGTAAACCTGCACACAATTCAAAATTTAGGTCCGCCATTATGATGTTTTTGAGGGGTTAAAAATTTCAAATTTTCCTTTCAGTTGCTCGGTAAAAGCTACAAGTATGCCAAATTTCAAGTTTCTAGCTCATCTGGAAGTGGGTTAGAATTTGTATACATGAGTCAGTTACACATGCAGCTATATAGATATTAGATCTAGGCTTTATGTAAGTATATACATACATCCTGCTGCTGGTTGAACCTGAGCCGTGCCGTGTGCAGGTAGTTGTTGATCATTGCCTCGTGGTATTCATGACGCTTGTCTGTGTGTAGTTGTGCACAGAGGATCCCACTAGACTTGCTGCCTCGCTGTGAATTGCTGCGACTCAACTTCAACCGCAGTTTCTGCCCCACTGACTTTCCAATGCTTCCCAACTTTCCTAAGTTCTTGGCCAATCCCTCACCCTCCTACAAAAACATTTAAAACTATTAACTTTCGAAAAATTCGAGTGAATCATAAATAAAATTATTACATTTAGATGACTGATCCTTACAAATATAGGTCATTACATGATAATGACCAAAACTACACAAGCCAGTTCGTATAAGTAAGCTACAATTCAAAGTAATTATTTGTTAACAAATCTTATTTTTTATATTTACTAATAATTTTAGCAAATTACTACTATACAGGGTGTTTCATACCACCCGGCCACAATCTTCTGAGGTTTAACCATGTGACATAAAATGATACAGTAAACTGTAACCCTAATAAATCTCTTATGGAGAACGTCACAAAATTGTGTTTGTAGCATTTAAAGTACAGGGAAATGACAGGTTCGAATCTCGAAATTTTCCAATAGCAACATAAGTCATGTGGCATATAATTTAAAAGGTTTTTGAACGCTGAACTGTATGGTAAACACATTTTGAGAATATCTTAAGTATTGTCCACATAACAGGGGTTTTGTTAATTTCTTTTATTTTTTATTGTGGTACTTTAGTATTTAAATTTACAAATGTCAAATTTATTTCTTTGGAAAGAGCACAAGATAAGCTTTCAAACAGTATGTCGTATGATCATAATTGTAATTTTCCTATCACATACCCAACATTTTCAAATTCAAAAAATGTTGTAGCCTTGTAACCAAAAATGTTTAAATGAGATCATAGGCATGATGCATATCAACTTACAGGGCTTAAAAAAAAAATTATTCTAATTTACACTTTTTTTACATCTCTACAAGTTTACAAGTTATTAAAAAAAATTTATTGACAAAAAGTCAATTAACTAAATAGGTACAGTTGTTAGTAAGTTGATTGACTAACTAACAACTGTAAAACAATAGCATACATTGCAACAACATGTTATAGTTATATTATTGTTGATGAGCTGTTTTAACCTAGGTTTGAACATACATTTAAAATCGCTGTTATAAATCTAATCTAAATTTCTATTGGCCTAACTTCAATATGGAACTTCTGGGATTATGATTGTATTGTAATTAGCTATAAATTATATATTAGCAGTACATGGCAAAGTCATTATACATTATATAACTAAATTTGATAAACTTTTATTTTTATTTTAATAATTATTAAGATTAATGCCTGAATTGTATTACATTTTTTTCTTTTTGAATAACTTGTAAATTTGTAGAGATAGAAATAAAGTGTAAATTAGAAAAATGTTTCTTTTTAAAGGCCTTTAATTTAATAAGGGACATGACCTATGATCTCATTTAAACATTTTTGAGTACAAGGCTACAAAGTTTTTTGAATTTGAAAATGTTGGATATGTGATAGGAAAATTGCAATTATGATCATACGACATGCCGTTTGAAAGCTTATCTTGTGCTCTTTCCAAAGAAAGAAATTTGACACTTGTAAATTTAAGTGCAGTAGAAACCCTATTTTCTGTCAGGGGTCGAGACCGCGGCCTTGATGGATTGGAGAATAGACGGATTATTGAGAATTCACCCATTCATACTCATATCACTGGAAACTTATTATTAGTGCTTACGCACGTTAAATTTTAATGCTGTATAGTACATATTGATTAACGAAATGAGAATGAAAAAGTTAGAAAAAAGACATGTTACAGAATGTATATACTGCAGGTCACAATTACGCTTTTATTACAGTAGGCCTAGTTTTAATGTAAAACATAAGCTTGTACTAATGTACATGACATAACTGTCATGAGCACAAAAATAATTATCAACATTCTTAAAATTAAACTGCAGTACATTGTAATATATTAAAGCCCAGTTCCCATGGCCAGTGTTTTCGCAGACATCAGGCGGCCCAATGTTAGTACATGGATAGCGTGTCGCCTGTGTATCATCAGACATGACCGTTCCAACGGCCTGTGACCTGTGTAGGCGTCACAACTTAAAACTTCATCTCCGACCACAGGCGTTTGTAGTGCCGCCTCTTTCCCCAAGTTGTACGGGATCTGTTCAGGCAGCCTCAGACGGCCTGTCCGTATGTCAGGCGTACACAGGCAAGTTGTTCCAACAACCTGTTATCTGGTAGACAGCAGACGAGGCCTTACAGATAACAGGCCGTTGGAACTAGGCTTATGAGGGCTAGACAGCTGGAGGGGGGAAATTGTCGTCTTCCAGACGGATAAGTCATACGGCAACTGTCATATCATGGCGCGACGAACCCAAACCCAGACACTGACAGATAACAGAACCTGGTGGAAAATAGGGTGACGGACAATCAGGTTTTCACTGTACTAAAGTACCACAGTAAAAAATGAAAGAAAATAAATAAAAAAAAGCTGCTATATGGACGAGACTTAAAATATTTTCAAAAATTGTTAACCATGCTGTTCAGCATTCATAAACCTTTACGCCAGATGACCTATGTTGCTATTGGAAAATTTCGAGATTCGAACCTGTGACCACCATTTCCGGACACACCCTGTACTTTAAATGCTACAAACACAATTTTGTGACGTTCTCCATAAGACATTTATTAGGGTTACAGTTTTAACTAGAATCTACAGTTTCTGGTGACAACCGCGTCAAGGTACTATCTACAATATTTACAAGATGACCAGACGTTTCGCCCATACTGTGATGTGGCATCCTTAGTGGTTTCTCTGAGACTGAAATCGGCGAGTGACCTTCCAGCTTTTATAACAGGTGGTGGGGTGTGCTATATTCAGCAACTGCAGACTTTTCCGTATCTTCATTCTTATAACATTCTTCATTCTCATTATTCTAACATAGCACAAAAAGTAATCATGGAATTTTATTTGACAAAATTAAAGTCCTTGCCAACATACCACATTACTACCCGAGAATCGTAAGGGGAAGCCATAGAAATATATAAAAGAAGAAATACTTTTAATAAGGATGATAGTATACGGCTGCCAAAGACATGGGAATCCATTTTAAGTAAATTGAAATAAAATGGAAGAGTCAGCCATATTGATTTTTCGGCCAATGACCGAGGTCACGTGGGTAGTGTCTCCGGCCCCCTCTCCAGCATACCTGCCAACCAGTCCCCACCCCACCACCTGTTATAAAAGCTGGAAGGTCACTCGCCGATTTCAGTCTCAGAGAAACCACTGAGGATGCCACATCACAGTATGGGAGAAACGTCTGGTCATCTTGTAAATATTGTAGATAGTACCTTGATGCGGTTGTCACCGGAAACTGTGGATTCTAGTTATGACACCGGCCGCTTAAGCCTAAGTTCTAAGATTAAGGGTTACAGTTTACTGTATCATTTTATGTCAAATGATTCAACCTCAGGATATTGTGGCTGGGTGGTATGAAACACCCTGTATAGTAGTAATCTGCTAAAATTATTAGTAAAATAAAAAATAAGGTTTGTTGACAAATAATTACTTTGAATTGTAGCTTACTTATACGAACTGGCTTGTGTAGTTTTGGTCATTATCATGTAATGACCTATATTTTCAAGGATCATCAACAGTCTTAAGGTGTTGTTCTGTCAAGGATCGTGAGTCCAAGTGCAGCTGCTTTCTCTATGTAACTTTATAGAGGCACTGGTCTGTGGCATAGTGGTGTAGGGTCCACTTTTTAAATAAACAGTGTCCAGCTTGGCAGTAGAAGTTGGCGGGGTCAGTTTTTCAATTATAGTTGCACTGAACAACATCTGTTTTGCAAGTTTTTTTACTATGGTTAAGGAAGACAAACACTTCGATTTTTTAAACTAGCTGTAATATTTTAGTTTAATACGGCATTAGTAGAAAATGTGGTAGTGTAGTAGGAAATAATAGTTTGATATGAGATAAAATTAACTGAAATAACTTACATAGAACAAGCAACTATATTCTATATACAGGGTGATATTTGAAGTATGCCACCATTGGGATCTTTCAACCCTTTGAACCTCAGCCGCCAATTTATCGTCGGTGAATTACTCTGTCTAAAAATCCCAGGCCACCAATATATCATCGGTAAAAAACAGTCGAGAAACTCCTGGTAACGATATATTGCCGGTGTGATTATCATAAAGAACTCCGAATTTACTTATTTTCATAATAGCGGGTGATATTATGTTGTATACATCATTAATAATCAATTTACAATCATTATTAGTAGCTGTCAATATTAGTATGATGGTGGCTGTGGCCATAGCGCCAACAAAGTAAACAAACAATATTAGTATGATGGAGGCTGTGGCCGTAGCGCCAACAAAGTAAACAAACAATATTAGTATGATGGAGGCTGTGGCCGTAGCGCCAACAAAGTAAACAAACAATATTAGTATGATGGAGGCTGTGGCCGTAGCGCCAACAAAGTAAACAAACAATATTAGTATGATGGAGGCTGTGGCCGTAGCGCCAACAAAGTAAACAAACAATATTAGTATGATGGAGGCTGTGGCCGTAGCGCCAACAAAGTAAACAAACAATATTAGTATGATGGAGGCTGTGGCCGTAGCGCCAACAAAGTAAACAAACAATATTAGTATGATGGAGGCTGTGGCCGTAGCGCCAACAAAGTAAACAAACAATATTAGTATGATGGAGGCTGTGGCCGTAGCGCCAACAAAGTAAACAAACAATATTAGTATGATGGAGGCTGTGGCCGTAGCGCCAACAAAGTAAACAAACAATATTAGTATGATGGAGGCTGTGGCCGTAGCGCCAACAAAGTAAACAAACAATATTAGTATGATGGAGGCTGTGGCCGTAGCGCCAACAAAGTAAACAAACAATATTAGTATGATGGAGGCTGTGGCCGTAGCGCCAACAAAGTAAACAAACAATATTAGTATGATTGAGGCTGTGGCCGTAGCGCCAACAAAGTAAACAAACAATATTAGTATGATTGAGGCTGTGGCCGTAGCGCCAACAAAGTAAACAAACAATATTAGTATGATGGAGGCTGTGGCCGTAGCGCCAACAAAGTAAACAAACAATATTAGTATGATGGAGGCTGTGGCCGTAGCGCCAACAAAGTAAACAAACAATATTAGTATGATGGAGGCTGTGGCCGTAGCGCCAACAAAGTAAACAAACAATATTAGTATGATGGAGGCTGTGGCCGTAGCGCCAACAAAGTAAACAAACAATATTAGTATGATGGAGGCTGTGGCCGTAGCGCCAACAAAGTAAACAAACAATATTAGTATGATGGAGGCTGTGGCCGTAGCGCCAACAAAGTAAACAAACAATATTAGTATGATGGAGGCTGTGGCCGTAGCGCCAACAAAGTAAACAAACAATATTAGTATGATGGAGGCTGTGGCCGTAGCGCCAACAAAGTAAACAAACAATATTAGTATGATGGAGGCTGTGGCCATAGCGCCAACAAAGTAAACAAACAATATTAGTATGATGGAGGCTGTGGCCATAGCGCCAACAAAGTAAACAAACAATATTAGTATGATGGAGGCTGTGGCCATAGCGCCAACAAAGTAAACAAAAAATATTAGTATGATGGAGGCTGTGGCCATAGCGCCAACAAAGTAAACAAACAATATTAGTATGATGGAGGCTGTGGCCATAGCGCCAACAAAGTAAACAAACAATATTAGTATGATGGTGGCTGTGGCCATAGCGCCAACAAAGTAAACAAACAATATTAGTATGATGGAGGCTGTGGCCATAGCGCCAACAAAGTAAACAAACAATATTAGTATGATGGAGGCTGTGGCCATAGCGCCAACAAAGTAAACAAACAACAATGCACTGTGCAGTAGTCGGTCATAACCTTCACTTTTTTACTGTTCGGTTATTTCGTGGTGTATAAATATTGTTTTATCAGTATATATATATATATATATATATATATATATATATATATATATATATATATATCATGTGTAAAATATTTAGTTATAGTTTTTATAGAGATAGGTCTGTTCTATCGATGGGAAAATGTTGGTTCTGTGGTTCCGGTTCCAGCAAAGTAAAGGGGGAGATAGCTTTCATATCAGGAATTTTTCAGGTGTGATTAGTGTTGATGAACAGAACTAGCAGACAGTGTAATAACAATAATAATAATTTATTTCCATCAATATACAACATAGTTACAAACTTCGTACATGCTTGGAAATTGACTAACCACTGTAGCAAGTTTTTGTGGTTAGTATATTAACAACAAAATTTTAAGAAAAAAAAAAAAACACACACAGTTCAGTCTATATTTAGGACAAATAAAAAACTAAGCTTGGCCCCTACCTGCAACGCATTTACATAGTAAAGAGAAATGATAAGATTTGTGACTAAGAATACACATGGATACGATATGTAGATAAATGAAAAGAATGTAACACAAAAATAACATGTACTTAAATACAATGGCAATCCTGGAAACAACAGATATCAGTGTTCACTCAAAATTAAAATATAAAGAAGAAATTAATCAAATCTTGACAGCTATTACAAGACACGATATATGTAATGTTATAAAAGTTGATGGAAATCATGCTACTGAAGAGTGATTGTTGGACTAGCTTAAAATATTAATAATGGAATATATATCACTCAATTTTTAAAATCCAAATTTTTAATTTATTGATAAAGTTTCTAGTAGACTTACAGTTTTTTACTTCAAAAGGTAGTTTGTTACAGGTAAAAGGACCTAAATATGTAAAGGAATGTTTGAACAATGATTTATTAACTTTAGGAGTTTTAAATATAATTCTAACGGAACTGCTTGTGTTGTGGAATAAGTTCTCATTTCCAAATTTGCCACTCTTTAAATAAAATAATTTTAATACTTTGAAAATAAAAAGATTCTGAATGGGCCTGATTTTCAATTCCTGGTATAATGGAAAAGAGCGGTCCATAATATGTTTTCTCAGAATTATTCTTAAAAAATCATTTTGGGTCACTCTTATTTTGTTTAGTGATGATTTAAAAGTCCCACCCCAGCAAACAACACCATACTGTAGATACGAGTGAACTAATGCAAAATATAAAGTTCTTAACAATATTACACCACAAAAATTCTTCAAGAAATAAAATGTTCTATGGATCTTCTCAACTTAACATGTAGATTTTGTATAAGTTTATTCCATGTCATTTTTTTATCAAAAGTAAGTCCTAAGTATTTCAATTCTGTAACTTGTATACTTTCACAGTTACAATCAGTTTGTGAACAGTTTAATTTATGCTATATGATCGGAGATAAAAATTCACGTTTAAAATCAAAATTTATAAACTTTGTTTTATTTACATTAATTAATATAATGTTGTTCCGCTCACACCACCCACTCAACAATCTTAAGTCATCTATTATGTAATGTTACTACATTTTTCTGTGAATATAAAAAACTTATGTCGTCAGCAAAAGCATGAAATTGCCCATGAAAGGTTCAAAAAGAAGATCATTTATATAAATCAAAAATAGAATTGCTGAGGTAAAAGATTTTTATTTTAATTATTTATATTACATGAACAGTAATTTGTCAATAATAAATTATAGTGTCAATGAGATCTGTTGTTCACGATTTCTAGGAACTCCTCCACAGTGTATATCTGTGGAGAGTGGAGAATTCTTGCTTCCAGCAAGAATTCTCGAAGTGAGTTCTTCAGTCTATTTCCAGTTAGGTTACGTATGTGTTATGGAAGGAGGTTTTTTAGCTTGCAGCCTACATATGTTGGTTTTTTCTCGTAGAGGGTTGGGTTGTTCTGTTGGGTTGGTAGAGGGCCTACATGTTGGGGTAGGATCAGTCTGGAGGCGTGGCGTGTTGGGTAGCTGTGAAGGTCTGTGTGAGTCTGCGGATGTTGTTTGTCGATATATAATATGGCTTTGTAGATGTAGAGTGCAGGTACTGTGAGGATGCGTAGATTCTGGTAGGCTTGTCAGCAGCTTTGTAGGGGTTCCAGGTTTGCCATGGTCTAATTGCCTTCTTTTGTAGTAAGAGCACTCTTTTGAGGTTTCCTGAGGTTCCTCCCCAAATTATAAGTCCATATCTAATGTGTGACTCTACCAAAGCGTAATAAGCCATTTTCGCTGCTTCCAGAGTGCCAATCCATTGTATGCGTTTAACAACATATACACCTGTGCTGATATTTTTACAGATGTTGTTTACATGATGTGTCCATGTGAGCCCGTTATCAAGGGTTATTCCTAGAAACCTAGTCTGGTCCGCCACTGTTACGTTGGGAATACTAGTGGGTATGACCTTTTTCCTGCTGAAATGCATTTGTGTTGTCTTGTGAAGGTTTATTGCTAGATCATTTTGTTTGCTATATATTATGGCATTTTGCAGAGATGCAACAGAGTTGTTATATAATTCCTGGGACGTTTCATTTTTTTATTAGGAGGGTTTCATCGTCTAAATACATAATACAGCTGGTGCTGTAGTGAATTTGAGCTGGGAAGTCGTTAGTTAATAAAATGAATAGATCCTTGCGGCACTCCGACAGTGAAGGGAAGTGGGTCGCTGAGGCAATCCCCCACACGTACCCTCTGCTGTCTGCCAGTGAGGAAGCTATGAAACCAGTTGTTAGCAACACCCCTTACCCCAACTGCTTCCAATTTATACACCAACATTTCATGATTGACTGAATCAAAAGCTTTCATAAAATCAACAAAGAGACATGTAGTTTTGTCACTGTTATTTAAACTGGAATAAATTAAATTAGATACAATGATCTTCTGTCGATTTATTTTTTTGAAAGCCAAACTGTTTTAAAGAAAAAATGTTATAATAATATAAAATGAAACAAGTGTTTTAACCATTATTTTTTCAAAAATATTTGAGAAAACAAAAAGCAAGCTAATTTGCCTTATGCTGTCAAGTTTAATCAAAATTTTGTTGTTTTAATATTAGTATAACAATAATTACTTTTAACATTTGGAAAAATTCCTTGACTAAAACTTAAATTAATAATATGAGATAGAACAGGGGCAATATAAGTAGCTAATTTTTTTATTAATAAAACATTCACTATATCAAAACCAGTGGACTTTTTGTTTTAAGAGAACATATTACATTCAAAATTTTATTATTTGTAGTAGGATCTAAGAAGATAGAACAAGCTTGCTGATAGTGGAGAGTCAGGTCGGAATGTCGATTATCAGACTGGACAACAGTCACAAGATAACGACTGATTGAGGTGGCAACAATGCTCGTGTCTTTCTCTACAGTCCCGTCGACCAACTCAACCTTATCAAAGATTGAACGTGACCTTTACCCTTTACTCTCCACTGTCGAGCTGGATCCCCATTAGCTTCACTAATTAGATTTAAATAATATTCCCTCTTAACTAATTCAATTTCATATTTTAGATTTTTATAGTATTTATTATAATAGTTAATTAAAATGATATCATATGGCCTTTTTCTAGTCAGAATATATAATTTTTCCTTTTCTTAATTTTACGTAAAAGACAGTTAGACATCCATGGACTTAATATTTTAGCCTTAGCCAAATTGGTATTTATTTTTACAATTGTTGAGCATTTATTACTAGAAAAATCTAAACTTGATTGAAACATTTCATACCATAAATTTACTTCATTACACAAAAACAAATTATTCCAATTAGTCGAATTAACACACTCAATAACTTTGTCATAATCAATGGTATAATTGCCCAATGACTGCTTAACAGTGGGCACTGCAAGTCTTGTCTTATCCTCTTCATATTTAAGCATTAACAAACAATGATCAGTAAGATTTAAATCAACAATTTTGTACCTAAATTTATTACATATCTATGCTTAACAAACAGATGATCAATGCAAGTTTTAGAACTTGTAGTAATTCTAGTTGGATAATTATTTATAGATAGAAAACCTTTACAATTCATTAGTAATATGTATTTATTGGAAATCAAGCTATTCTCTATTAAATTGATATTTACATCTCCCACAAATTCTGTATTTATTGAAAATTAGTGCATATAATTCTCTAATCCGTTTATAAATTCATTCTTTGTAAAATTATGGAGTCTATACAAACAAAAAAGTTAAAAATTGTGTTTATTGAATTTAATATCTAATAGTAATGAGTCAGCACAAGTAATGTTTAACGAATCTATCTGGGTTGCACACACTTCTTTTAAGACATAACAAATTACCCATCCTGATCTATATGAGTCATTACATTGTGCAAAGATATTATAATTAGGAATGTTGTACAAGTTTAACTCGTCTGATACAATCCAAATTTCACTCAAAACTAAGAAAACTACTTTTTGTTTAATTTGTGCGAACTCAAGAAGAAAGTTATTGAAGTTTTGCCTGATACTTCTTATATTACAATAAATTAAGCTGAAAACAATTTTTTTACTATCTTGATTTTCAAAGAAATGATTATCAAAATTAAAAGTATAAACTTCTTTATTCATTATACTAAAAGATACATTTTAATAATATTAAGAACGGATAAAAACAAAATAACTGAGCTGGACAACAGCAAATAAACTAACTCAATTGAGACTCAATATCTGCTTCATTGCCAATTCTGCGACATTTCTCGCTATTAGCTTTCCTCACAAAGAACTTTCCTTCACAAGTCCACACATAGGCAAAGCCAGACTCTTTTGCTTTCTTTTTTAATTAAAAAAGAATTAAAATCTTCTAAATTTAGAGAGAAATAATTTGTTTGCTGGAGAGAGATGTTCGTTAACGAAAATCTTGTGCTTTGGAAAAGAAGGGTTAAACTTGTCGGTGGTTGCAGAATCCCTGTTTTCTTTGAACTTCCTAATCCACGTGTCTCTCACCATCCTGCTGTTGAACTGGACCACGAGTGAAGGAGAGCACTCTGGAAGCTCGGGACTCGATGAGCAGCATTGATCTCGTGTTCCTCCACATTCACGCCAATCGCCGCACCCATACCCTTCACGATGCAGACCATGTCCTCACATGGAGTAACAGCGATGCCACTGACTTCAACATTATTACGACGAGAGTATTGCTCCAGTTGCCTAACTCGATCCTGCAGGTCAGATACTGCAGTGGAGAGCGATGCATTCTTCAACCGCAACTCTTCATTTTCTTTCTTCACTAACTTGAACTCCTTTTCAACTCTTCCAATAGGGTGTTGGAGGTATCGACCTTATACGAGAGAAACTGTAGAGACTTTCGTAGAGTAGAGACTTCATCTGTAGAGACTTCAACTCTTCCAATAGGGTGTTGGAGGTATCGACCTTATACGAGAGAAACTGTAGAGACTTTGTAAGTTCAGCAGTCTCACTTCGAGAGTTCATAAGTTCCACGAAAACCTTATCTTTAAAACTGTCGAGTACTTTAATAATAAAATCTTTATTACTGGAGTACTCACTCCTGAACTGCTACTGTGTGTTGATGAGGTAGCTATTCGGCAGTCCTTACACTTCCACTGTCTTCCTGCATGAGTCTTCTTTTCTTCCAGTTCATCTTTAACACACATAACATGAAATACCCGCTTGCACTCACCATTACAACTGATCACTTCTGTAGCTTTAATATTACTCACATTATTATTACATATGCCACAGATAGACAGCATTTTTTATTATTAACTTACTATTTGGTTATCTTTTCATATACTAGCAGAGACTACTTAAATAAAGAAATATTCATTAGCCTACTTAACAAATTGGTCTTATTCTACAAGCAACATTTTGATTCATGTACAATCTAATTATATGACTACAATTCAATTTTAAAATGGAACATTAACTATAACTCTGATATAAGTTAGTATAATACATAATCATTAAGTAAAAGGCGAATATAGATTATCAGGAAGTTACAAAGGTGGCTCATAAAACTCAAAACGTAATGTACTGCTTAAATGTACAGTACATGATACATGATACAGTGGAGTCCCGGCAATCCGAAATAATTGGAACTGAACCCATTTCGGATTACTAAATTTTTCGGATTAAACGGATTTGGTCCGGATTAAAGAGGGTTTCTTAAAATGCTCTTTTGATAAAACATAACATAAATAATATACCTAACATTAAGTACAGTACTTAAGTTTTGAAAGCAATAATAGCCTAAGATTATAAAAGGGAGAATGAACTCTCTAATAAAAGAATACATTTAACTGAGACTTAAGATCAAACACCGTTTTTCAAGACAAAAAGTTGGAGTCATTGGAAATCGATCCCGTCCAAAGCGCAACTTGATTCCATTGCAATCACCACAAGGCCACCTAATCAGCTGTCGGAAGTCATGTGCATATTTCTGGTGTCCTCACACTATCTCAGACAGCAATGTTCCCAATTTCCACTGTCAGTCTCTAATCAACAGTTTGAACTCGTGTGTTTACGTATCTCAGTTTTGTTGTAACCCATACTAATGCTCCGGCTGCGCTTGATCTCACACCACGCTACGTAGAGCATCACCCCGACATGACCCTGTAGCTACCATGTTTTGAGATGCTGGCATAATTTAGTTATTATAGGCATTCTTCTTTAAAGCAAATAAATGTAATTATTATTTTCAAACCAAAGTAATATTTGAAAAGTTTATTAACAGTTAAATACTTGAAATAATATTTACTTGTAAATTTAAGATATAATGTAGTGGTTCTTACACTAACTACATTTTATTTTTTGCAAAATCTGTTGTCAATTTCTGTTTTGGATTAAGCAGATTTTCAGATTAAGCGGGACTCTACTGTACAGCTATATTTTTAAAATATGTGAGAACTAAATGAATTTGTAAATCAACCCAGGCTTTGTAAATTACTGAAGTAAACATGATAAAGAACCTTGAAACATATTTAGAAATATTGTTTAGTATCTCTATAGTCAAAATAGCCAAAAATACAATTTCCATATTATGTTATCTATAAGTAAAAATAAATATCAATGTTGTAATATTTAAAAAAAATGAAGGTTGTAATGAAGTTTCTAAAAATAAATTAGCCTAACTTGGTAACAACACGACAGTTATAAAAACTCAAATTATATCATACTAGGTTTAATTTTTGCCCTTGTTTGTGTATACATGCTAATTATAATTCAATCTATGAAGTAAATACAGTATGTTAAATAAGTGACACCACAGATCAAACATAATAGTTCAGTTAATACTGAAAAAAATAGTTTTATATAGTTAAAAAAATGTTGGCTTACCATACCACTAAATTTGCCCTATACTAAAGGGCGTCATTTATTATTTCGGATTTCCGAACATTTTCACAAAGTAATTTTTCATGAATATGAAACGCTTTTGTTTATTTTTTGCAACTTCTCTCAAATTGTATTCAAAAGAGATGATAACCTTTTTTGAAGCATCAACAATGATATACAAAGTAAATTTAAAAATACGACTTTGAAACTGAGAGAATACAACAATATTATTAATACTTTGTAACATAATAGAGCAATGTGACAAACATGAATATTCCATACTGATTAAAAAAATCCCTAACTCAACCCTTTGTGGTTTTTTTTCTATGGAGAGGACCCAGACCACACTCGTGATCATCGCCTGGTCAGCTATTATCTCTGCCATGAAATGAAAGCATTGAATAGAAGAGAATATCTACTTGTTTTTCTTAAAAGTCAGTCTAGGTCAAATCTTAGACTGAGTATTTACACTTAACATTATCAATAAATAGATCGAATTAATAAATAAATTAGGATAGATTTCTAGGCCAAGAAAAAATTATTTCCAACACCTCTCAATCTAACACTTTCCAATGCAAGAAACCTGGTCAAATATTAGGCCTAATGATATTAGAAAACATCAACAAAAGAATTGACGGGGAACTGACAATAGGAAAGGCTGGAAAGAACTATCTTGAGACATTCCTTCCTTATCTCAAGATAGTTATTTGTAAACAGAGGGACTGTGCCCTCAATACTATTGTACGACTTTGTTATATTATCTAAAATTATAACAGAACATATTTTTAAAAGAATTTTTATATTATTAAACAACATTTTATTAGGAATATATTTTTTATAAATATAAAATATTTGTAAATATCAATACAGTATATAGCTGAAAAAATAGAACGTAATGTACAATTATTACATAGATTAGGGGGAAAAAGTCATCAACATCTTTGTCATCATCATTTTTATAAACTTAAAACCCTAGATCGGAAGGTAGAGCATATTTTATGCTGCTTCAAAAGTCTATGTCAACGGGAGGTAGAGCATATTTTATGCTCTTGTGTTAAACTCAATAAAAAATAGGTTTATTATCAAGCAAGCCCAAAAGACTTGGTACTAATCGATGCAGAATGCTCTGTTCTATACATTTAAGATTTTTAATAATTTTTTTATGCAATTTTATAAACGTAGGAAAATGTGCAACAACAAACTCCCGCTCAATTCCCGTCTAGAGGTCTCAACGGGGTAAAATTGCCGATGTTTGTCCCATGCCTGAAGAATAACCAGAGTACTGAATAAGGCATAGTAAATGTCAGTCTGCACAGAATGAAATACTCTATCCACCAAAAGAAATTGCTCAGTTGTAGGTGATTTAGGTTTTTTAGCAAAAATTTTTTGTATACCCCTTTTTGCATGTTTAAAATTCAAATGCATGTATATCACAATTTCTTGATAAAAAAAAAAAAAAAAATTGTTTTAGGGTACAATATAAATATTTTTTCCTAAACAACTGTTTATTCCCTATTCAATGCTGATTTTTCCAATTTTTTACATATACTATTTGATTACCTACAATTAACTATTATTATAGTCCACTAAATTCCAAACAAATTATTACTTTATTTTTTAATAATCATATTGACCCTGGATTGGAAATAATATATAATTGAGAAAAAATATACTACTGTCTGTCTGTGTTTTTTTACATTATAATGTTTTTCTCAGAAACCATAAAAGATATTGTGTTCGTTTACACTTCATGAACAAAACTTCAAGTGTTTTATTAATCAAGTAAGCATTTTATTTTGTAACATAACACCTTTAGCTTAATACATTTAATCCAGTGTTTAAAAATTTTGTTTATTTCCAACAAGTAATAGATTAAAGGAAATACAAAAAATTATTCAATTCTTGTTTGTTTTCTATAAATAAGGTATTGTTAGTTTTATAATGAAATTTCCTACAGTTTATTACTTTTGTGTTTTTTTTATACAGAACGTAGTTTTTACGGAAAATTGTCAGAAAATATCCACCATTTTAAAATTTTCTGACAATTTTTTTTCCAATTTTTTCCTCTTCTAGAATATTGCTAGTATAGCATGCATGCCAAATTTAAACACTACCTTTTATGATTGCTGAGAAAAAAATTATAATGTAAAAAACAGAGATGGACAGACAACAGACAGAAAATGGTGCTTATTGGGACATAAGTTTATAAGAACCTTTTGGTTTGTTTTGACCCCAGGAACAACCCCTGAAGTTTGTCCAAGTATTTCTGTTACACCCTGTATATATACAAACACAATGTGCAAATATAAATTAAAATCTTAATAAGACAAAAGAAAAATTGCCTGGTATTATTAGGTTAGTTCTTTTACCATAGACTGGTCCCAAAAGTATTAAAAAATATAGTTTACCAACAGCATAACTAAACAGTAAACTGTAGTTAGTAGTTTGGTTTGTAACCTTGGACATAAATTATTACAGTTACAGGATCAAACAAGTATGGCCGATTAATATTAACTCAAATTAAATCTAGGTTCCCTTAATGGGTCAGAGCATAAACGTCACTTTAATATTACAGATATAACTATTGGCAGCTGTACAGATCATACTGAAAATTATCTACTGCATTTTTTAATAAGCATACATGTAGAAATGCACATAATAAATGTGTGGGTAAGAAAGGTCCATCTTCAATTTTGTTCTATTTTAAATACTACACCATAATAGATCACATTAAGTGGTGACATACATGCAAATCAATGGTGAGAACATCCAGGTACTCCTTAAGGAGGCCAACAGTGTCGTTTTGGCTGAGTTGCATGGTCTCACCACAGTCGTCCCGGTCTCCGGGGTCCAGGCTGAACTGCAGGGGCAGTAGGTCATGACTAGCATCCACTAGAGGGATAGCTGCTGACAGTACTGACCAAACAGGGACACAAACTATATTATTCATGAAATATTTCTCCAAAAATATGTTATTTTAATTTCAATATTTCAACTGCACAAAGAATACACAGTGGCTGTCTGAATAGTCAGTGACTTATAGAACAAACAACTTTTTTACGGTAAATAAGCATTTTATTTTGTAACATTATTACCTTAAGCTTAATACATTTAATCTAGTGTTTAAAAATTTTGTTTATTTCCAACAAGTAATAGATTTCTCAAGGCCCTCAAAATAGGCCTTTATTTCAGTGATAATCCATTAATTTAATCCAAATCTCTTACTGGCCAGTTATTTCTTTAAGGTTTAGAAACAGGAAATAATCGCAGGGGGCTGTCTGGAGAATATGCTGGATAGGGTAGCAGTTGTAGCTCAATTTATGTTTTTTTTTTTTTTTTTTTGTCATCGTGACAAGACATGTGTGCATCTTTGCACCGTCTTATTCCAAAATGTGGTAGTTTTTGTTTCAAACCTATGTTGAATCTGTCCACAAGCTCTGAATAATATTTCCTGGTTATTGGTTTACCCTTCCCTAGGTAATTGTTGTAAATGATATCGCATGCATCCCAAAAACTGAAGGCATGACCTTGTTGGCTGCCAGTTTCACCTTGGCCTTCTATGGACAACGATCACCTGGAGAAACTCACTATTTTGATTGCTCCTTAGTCTCTGGTGTATTGTGATAGATACATGGTACAATACACCAGAGCGGCCACGGTTACAAAAAGCGCAAAAAATTGTCCGAATTACAGCTGAATATCACTAAAAATTCCTTTAAGTGGTCACACGGTTTTGCTTGTGGCCAAGTGTGAGGAATTGCTGTACCCATTTCGAGAATAGTTTTTCATGCTCAAAAATCCATGTTCAATGTGATGTCTACAACCTCAGCCACCTCACGTAATTTTATTCTCTGATCGACGAATATTATTCCATGAATTTTTTCTACATCTTTGGCATGATGATCTCTTTTGGGCAAACTGATTGTTTGGCGTCACTTGTACTGGAAAGACCACAGCAGAACTCTAATCACTATACGTGTATGTGTTGGTGGATGTATATAAAGACCAGTTCCAAAGACTTTATGACAATGTTTTGAGAAAGTCTGGTGCAGATATTAAAATTGATGGTGCATAGTCCTCAATGTATTTATCAAGTCTTTTCTTGGTTTCAGGGATGTTTATTTTATGCAAAAAAATAATGCTTAATCAGCATACATAATTCACTTTTTTCCATTTTTGTTCTGGGTTCCAGAATTCATGAGGTTGTCACCTTTCAACAGCTGTCAAACACTAACTGCACGACGCAGCTTGCTCAAAATTAGAAAGTTGTCCATTCATAAATTTCAGTTGATGGAGGCAGTGTTGCATTTAAAGTTACTACACAGAAAATTTCAAGAATCGTTGACTTATCAAACAGCCCTCGTAGATTTTCTTAACTTTGAATCATAAATGTAAACTTTTAATGTACTGCATACACTAAGGTTAAGTTCCTTATTCAATCATACTAGGAAATTGGTCATACAGTATGCACACAAGATTTATCCTGAACCTACCTTTAACTAAATACATGTTGTTGGTAAGACAATAATCTTATATCTGGCCTTTTGAGTATGAGCCATAACAGTACTATACTTGGACTAGCATTTTAAAAAAGATGTGTGCTTATTATTGTGTTTTAATATTTATCCAATTTATCCACGGAAATACAATTAATTCAACCTAATATTCTGGTGTGAAGATAGATTAAAAGCTAAATATACACAAATTTTCTCAGTTCAAATTTACTATGATCTATTTATAATACCATGATATAATTTTTATAATTGGCCATGTACAAAATTAGTAAGTGCAAACTGTAACAAATGTTGAATTTTTAGTTTAAGGATGAAAATGAAAAAATTATAATTTTAAAATTTTTCTGAGTGCCGTGCATATATTTTGTTTAATGATTAGTAATATAATTTATTTTAAGGATATTTAACTGAGCGGACATCTAATAATAATAATAACAGATTGAACATCTTTATTTGGAAGAGTTAACTAACAATAAAATTACAATGTTAAGCCCAATGTTAATTACTACAGTTTATTTTTTATTGACAAGCCTACCTGTGGTGGAGTCTGCAGATGCATCCATTGCCACTAAGGCACTGAAATGACCACCATCGTAGGCTAGTAGAAGTGGGGATCTATGACATTCACTTGGAGAACACTCCAGAGGGAGGTAGATACCTCCAAAAGGGATGGGTGCCAAAGGGTCACCATTCATGTCCTACAACCAAGGATGAGTGACTTAACCATCAAGAGAAATAAATAAGCATTAGAATAATTGTTATAGCTGCTTCCCATACACAATATGCAGTTATTCAACTAAGAGTAATCAATATGGGCCATGGATTCTTTTTGTTACTGTTCTCTAAACATTTTTACAACTACATTAAACCTAGTGGTGGCATGTGGTGATTTATCCCTGCAAACATTCTCCCACACTTTTTGTATCTACATTTTGCTATGATATACCATTGCAAAGACAATAGCCTGCCAAAGCTTTACGTACCAAATTTTGTAAACAGCTGTACAGATCTTAATTTTGATAATGCTATGAATGATCAAAATGTTTGTCATTTTTTTTTTTACTTTAGTAGAAATAAGAGAGAGATTATGAATGAAACGGCAACAGTCTTCTGAATAGCATGGAATGTTTGTGTGGAGTGGTAGTCAGCACCAGCAGTGATAAGCCAAGAGTCTATTTCTGTTTTATGGACAAGAAACCACCGAATTACAATCATCATATTTTCTGTGTCTATTTTTTATTGCCGTTATCATCTTGTAATAAACAATTAAATTTATTCAGCCCATTGTTGGATATTATTTTTGTTATAGTGTGATAACAACCAAGACAATAATAATCTGATAACAGCCAAGACAATAATGATCTGATAACAATCAAAATAATAACGTACAAACCAACATGGCTGCCTAGTGGATAAAAAGTGTAATTAAGTTCCAGTAAAAGTGATATTTATATACTGAATTAGATTACAACAAGACACCTAATTTTCAGCAAATACACTTAAGTACACTATGAATCATTTTAATTATAATTAATTATCAATGCACTTACTACATATTATTTTAACAGCGCATTTTACATCTGTTCCAAGTTTTGCTAACGCTCAATCTACCAAATTGTTTTTGATGCTATTGGTATTACCAATTATTGTGATTGTCCAAAGTATTTTTCTTTTAATTATTATTATCTATTTGTTTTTGATTAGCTGTGAATCATAATTATTACTGTTAGGTTTTAATATATGTGTATATTTTGAGATGGAGCTGATATTGCTAATTATGTATTGTAGGTAATTTATTAATTTTCAATACAATATTATGAAATTTGATTTGATATGAGGCATTTATTTTCATTTCAATATTGTTTCAACATATGAAAAAGTTTGTTATATTTTATTTTAGGCTATGAATGTATTCATATCCAATACAAGATATCAATGTATTACTAGGCCTACTTACTATTACTGTTATTAACCCTTTTCATCCCAGACATTTTTTTAAAAGTTGTTCCAAAAATCCCAGGTATTTTCATATGTGATAATCCATAACCAAAAAAACCCAGACTCTTAGTTGATTTTGTCCCATTTTCTAAAAATTGTATTCATGAAGCAAATTTATTAGTATCCTGAAGAGATTACTTATATTATAAATAAAATAGGACTTAAAAAATGTACAACTTTTTTGTTTTTATATGAATTAATAAAAAATATTTTGAAAATGTTTTTGATTTTTTGTGTTGCGGATGATATTAAAAAGTTCATTGACTAGAGCTAATAACAATATTTAAAATACCATTTAGTTATCTTCAAATAAATTCATATTTCACAATGCTATGTTTAAAATTAAAAAAGTTAAAGTTAATAAAAGTTAAAGATCGTCTTATTTAACCAGGTGAAGTTAGGGCTAATGTGCCCTCTCTAACACTTAACTTGGGGACCAACGGCTTTACATGAATTCCGAATCAGTTATGGCTTTTTAAAAAAACACTGCAATTCGTGAGATTACCCTATGTGTAACAACTACGCCATATATGTGATCTGATTCATTACTCTCATAATACACGCCATTAGGGATTGTATTACTCTTATGGGCAACCTACTCCGATTTATTTTAGTTATTTTTATCTCCTATACTACACAAACAATCACATCACTCATGAAACAGCAATCAACCTCAGCTGTTGAAAATCAATACAGCTGTTTTGCAACAAAAGCAAACAAATAATACAAGTTGTTGAACTGTAATACAACATTCTATCATAGCAAATTAATGTTTTTATAATAGAAACTGTTATTCCGAACAATTAAATTAGTGATGGGTCAGGTCCATTATTTTTTTCGTTTCCGGTTTGGTTCTTTACTAAAATCGGTAATTCCTTTATGCCAGTGAATCAACAATTAATGTGGATTCAGTCATTTAAAAAACAATGCATAATATTTTGGGCTTTTACCCAATATGAAGCATAAGACACCCTACAAATCGATAAATGACATATTTCCAAAATTAAAGAAATGGTAAAATTTTATTTATTCTCAGGACATAATTCTTTACATGTTTTCCATAAAGAACATATTTATTTTAAGTTTTAAAAACCTATAACATTTTTCTAAATGGAATAATGTAATGCTCAAATTAGTATGCAACACTGAAGAATTTAATTGAAGTTTTCCATGAAGAAATTACAAAATTTATTAACCTGGAGAAAATTAAAAATAACCTGCCATTTAAGTCTGGTTTAGTAATAAAACTTATAAAAAACAATTTACAACACAGTTGATTGAAATGGTTACAACTAAATTGAAGAGTTTGATGTAATTGTTCTATTTAAAAGATAAATAACAACAAGTAATAATATAATTAATAATTGAAGAAAAAAACATATAGTTATTAATTATTAAGATCTAGTAGTTCTTATATTAACCCTTTTACCGCCAGGTTCTTTTTGCAGGTCGAGCACTCCACCGCCAGAGTAGCTTCTCCCAATTTGTCGCTTGGCCGCTAGGCACTCAGCGCTTTGTGTGTCACCAAACCGCCAGAGTATTTTGCTGCTTTTTACATTTGCGAACATTGACAATTGTAATTCTAATAATTTAATGATAAGACAAATTTTGTTTTCACAGTTTTTTTTCATTAAGAAATTATCTTTATTGTGATATGCTTTACTAGTTTATTGCTCATGTATAAACGTTTTGGCAGGCGTGAAAATAAAAAAACAAAATACATTTTAGACAAACATTTTACTTATAAGACGTAATAAGTAAAATATAAATTTAATACTTACATTTTTTATGTCTCATTTAGTGTAAAATCTAATAGTGAACAAATATGTAAGTTTTTACTATAAAATATTAAAATTTGTGTGATTTATAAATTTATAACTAAAATACTACAAAAACTACATTTACGCCAGAATTAGCAATACCAACGCACACTGTTTAGAAAAATTATTCACATGGTTATCAAATTAATAATCCTAAAATTGAAAACTTGACTACGTAAGTATAAAACTACAATAATTAAAATGTACTTCACACTAAATGAAATGAAAATTCAACCCTAAATGATAACTAAACATTAAAGTAATTTAAATTTGTTTATTTAATATTATTCATATTACCGTACTTTTTATTTGTATGATTTAAAAACTAACTTAATCTATAAATTTAAGTACAAATTATAATTAATTATTTGCAAGCTTTAAAAATATAACATTTTACATAAAAAGTAATAAAACTAATTGGAATTATATACGCCTACATAGCCATTCCCAAGATCTGGGCACTGCCATCTAACCCTTAGAGCGCCATTTATACAATGCCTATTTTCCATGAAGCACTAATTGACTGTAAAAAATCAAAATTAAATTTTTTAGTTGCTCATTTTTTTTTTGTTCTGTACAGGAAAATAAAAGATATAAGATATGATAACATTTTGAAACTTTTATTAGCTTACTATACCTTGTTTTATATATGAATATGTAAATAAGCAAACTTTTACTTGAAAGTATGCCTCAGGCATAGATCACTTATACAGTATGAATCAATACAAAATATTATTACTGTCAATGAAATTTGAATAAATGAGTAAATTTACTTGTATATAAACTGATAAAGATAGGGCCTGCACATAACACATATAATAAAAAATAAGTAAATACAAATAGCTACGATGTATTTAGTAGCTTCCACAAAATCAAAATCGGCTGGATTATTTATATTGACACTTAAAACTAATAAATAACTAACATATATTAATCTAAAGTAATGATAAAACAACTAAATACACAGGGTGTAAGGCGACGGAGAAAGACAAACGCTCGGCTCGACAGTAGCTGCGTGTATATGCGCTCTTGGCGTTGGGTGGCGCAGCGGAAATGTACACTGCCAGAAAAAACCTGTCTCGTAGTGATTGACAGGCCAACAAAAGGTCAGGAGCCGCACGATGTGTCTCTTATGAGTTACCAAGCTCCCATAACCCCCATAATAATTAACCCATAACCTAATTAACCGCACTACTGGATTAAATTAGAAACATTACTACGAAAATAATATTTTTGTAATTATTACGTGTATATGCGCTTGAGGCGTTTAGAGCAAAGTCAACATATGCATGTATATGCGCTTACGGCGTGGTAAGGGTTAAATATTGTGAAAGTTTTCTTATTTGTATGCTATGCAAAAGTGTATTATCAACCAAAATAGATTATAGTCTTGTTGTAAATACTGTTCTGAATATATTCATGTATATTTACGTTCAACATATTACAAATCCATTGTGTAAAAAATAAAAATGTAGAGGGCCTATATATATATATATATATAGGCCCTTGGCGGCTTAGCACTAAATTTGTATAGCCTATATATAGGTCCTTGGTGGTAAAAGGGTTAATTGGTGATCAGACTGAATTAATCAGAAAGAAAATATTACTGCTACTCATATTAATAGAAAACTATACAGCCAATAATACCATAGATGTTTTTTGAAATTACAGTATATATTAATTAATCTATTGCAATTTAAAACATTAAACTGTAGACTTAGTAAAAAAAAGTTAAATAAAATTTAACTATTTTGAAACAAAAATGTTAAGACAAAAAAAGTGCTGACACAATATATAATCTTAAAAATTTATTTTTCAATCCAAATCCCTAGGCTTTTTTAATGGAATATTTTATATTATTAAAAAATGTTTAGATGAATGAATACTAATATCTCAAATTCACAATAAAAACTTTTTTTAATACACAATAAAACTAGAAGCATAATTATCTTAAGAATATGAGATGAGTTGTAAGTAGAATATAATGTTGTCACCAGGTGTTTTTTATCATACAGGAAGTGATAAGAAAGAGTTATTGATAAACAAGGGCGGAGAGGCGGAAAGGGAAGGGCGACTGGACTCTGGACTCTTGAACAAAAACTGAACGCATTAATTCAGAAGTAAAATAAAAATAAAAAGTGCCTTTGTGTGGAAATTCTTATCCATTAATGTTATCTATTACTTTTCATGTCCTATTAAGAAAGTGGCCCGACTATGGGCGGATATTTTCTGACTAAGCTATGGTGATTATTTCTGCCAAATCACGTACTTCTAAGGAAGTGGCCTGTCTATATGCAGATATTTTGTTTATCTTGCAGCCAAATATCGTTGTTTGATAGTTCTGTTTATCAACACTTTTCACATCTGAAACATTCCTAATATGAAAACTATCTCCCCTTTACATTTTTCTGGAACCGGATCTGCAGAACCAACATTTTTCCATCGGTTCTCGGTTCCAGTTCTTTTGTCAAGAACTGATAGAACCGAGAACCGATCCATCCCTAATTTAAATATCATTAAAATATATATTTTGAGTTAATAAATATTTATACAACATTATTTTCTAAACATCCGGTAAAACAGATGTTGGGATTTTAGGAACGTTTTTCGAATTTCCTGAAAAACGGACACTGGATGGAAAGGGTTAACAAATAAACCCAATCATAACTCACAAATTAAAGTCTAAACTGTTTTGATACATTGGCCTATCGTTATAACCACACTTGTTTCAGTCTTACAGAATGAGTACTCCTTCTTTCACAAGACCTGGCTGTTTTTGGTAATTGTTTTGTCTCCCTCTGACCTAAATGACTTATTGTTTGGAATGTCAATTAGTGATGTTACTTATATTCATATTAGTCTTTATTTATTAGTAGTAAAGGCTAGCATCTATAAAATAATAACTGATATTAACATCGTTTAGATAATTTTAAACTAAGCTTTTGAAATTATGGTATTTAGGGAGACTTTGATCTATCAAGAGATTTAGAATATAAAATAAAAAATTTAAATGGGCTTACTAACTGATAAGTCCATGCTGGTTAAACTACACTATAAATTAAACATAATCAGAACTGTACTGACCCTCAACATGGTATCAGCAATAACAATAATCGGTCGCCTTAGCACATGGGCCAGTGCCAACACATGTATCTCCTCCAGGCTCTCGTAGATGGCTCCAGCAATTTCTCCGCTGTGGTCACTGTATTAGATAACAAACATAATCAGAACTGTACTGACCCTCAACATGGTATCGGCAATAATTGGTCGCCTTAGCACATGGGCCAGTGCCAACACATGTATCTCCTCCAGGCTCTCGTAGTTGGCTCCAGCAATCTATCCGCTGTGGTCACTATATATATTAGATAACAAACATAATCAGAACTGTGCCTATCTTCGCAAAAACGCAAATCAAACATGATTCAAGCTCAAAGAATAAATAATTTTCTGTAATAACACATGTTGGACAAACAGTTGTTTTTATAGTAGTACCACCTCAAGAACTCTACTAAGACTAAATACTTGTAATTATTATAAAAAATAAATGAAATATAAAAACTTGATTTGTATAACTGCAGACTTTTGTATCTATTCCCAACACAAAGTTGCCTGTTTCAAACAATGTTTCCAAAAGTACAATACAAATTAAGGTGTTCTATCTATACAAGATCTAGCAAACCATTCTTTTTCTGAGAAATTCTGTGGTTAAACTCAAGAACTTTTCATTTTAAGAGAATTAAATTATTTTACATATTGATGAAGCCTTGGAATAAATAATTTTTCATTACATTTTAAACATGCTATTTGTACAAAATCAAACGCACAAAAATCTCTTAATGAAAAACACTTTTGTTACACATCATGTTAACGTAATTGATCATAGAACTAATAAAACACTGCTGGATGCCTATTGGTGCCCATAGCACTTGGAACCAAAACCCTATAAATTTTTATTCTAGCTTTTATTCCTTTAGGTGTCAATTTATTTTTAGATAACCACTGAGACCTACAATACTACTTAATGTGTCAATTTTCCATACTTGAATGTAATTAAACAAGAAATGTAAAAAATACCATTGCAACTCTTGGGGAAAGATTCAAGAAAATAAACATTTTTAAAACTTTTCAATCTTTTTTTTATAAACGTAACAAAAATGCTGTTAGAAAATTGCATTTCTTTCATGGTTATAGAAACATTACATGGTAATTTTTACATTACTAGGCCTTATCTTATATACATTATTACACTCTGGGTCGGCACTGGTGGGGCAGTGCTGTAACCCAGCTACTTGGGGAAAAAGTGTTGAGAAGATTGTAGGCAATGGTTTTAAGCTCTGTCCTTGTAATATCAACATGGCGTCCACTCAATGGTTGCCTTCGACGTGAACACTACTAGAGAAGTCTGGGGTGTCCATGTTGGGTGGTAGTCAATGTTCAGATGTGTAGGGAAGAGAATTGAGTGTCAGGCTTGTCAGTTAGTTGAAAATCAGACCAGCTACATGATTCGGATTTCACGTTAAGCTGTAGGTCCCCTGGCTATTGGGCTATTAACCCTCGTACCGTAAATCGACAAACATTTATTGACTTGCATCGCTTGTTGTTAATGCTTTTTTAAGGTTACCTATTAGCAACTTTTATACCATTGGAAACGGTAAGAGTTACTTGTTCTAAAGGTACATCTTATCTGGTTTTAAGACAAAAGAAACAGTGGAAAATAGTATGATGAATGTTTGTTTATTAAAATGAAAGTCATTTTCTAACTGACGCCAAATTGTACGTGTTGTTTACCTTGTTTTCAGATCGCATTTGTATGTCTTATACATAAATATAGCGTTATTGTGTTAATTCATTATCTATGATACGTTTTTAGTGTCATTTAGAGTGAAATTTGTGTTGTCATTAGTTTGTGTTATGCTATTATATTCACCCACAACTTGACGATCGGCGTTGTTTATTATTTATTAGTAAGACGACGAATGTCAAGATATCTAATAGAATTTACTATTTTTATTAGTAATTCTAGTTATAAATATTAAACTAATAAACAAATAAAACTTATAATATACCATCTCTATTATAAGTAAAACAAAGCATAGCTGTACAGTTTCTGCTCTCTAGCTTCACAAATAAGTAGAAAAATATAGGATGTGAGAGCATGTCAAGGTTTTTGTTTAATATACATATATAATTTTTATGCCAAATTTTTAGTCTCATTCAAATTATTTTAAAGAAAATTCAGCTTTGTTTTACCCAGGAATAGTCATGAATCATCTCTCTTTTAAGTAGGAATGTGCGAGTAGTGATTTTTTGAGTTCGAGTCGAGTCGAGTAGTTGGCGTTTTTTTGAATATCGAGTATTTTCGAGCGAGTATTTACAGAAGGATTTCCTGTTCACCCTTTTTAAGACAACTGTAAAAGGCAGACACTTTCCTAAGCCTATGTTAAGTTTTGTCAGATTCGTAAATATATACATCTAAACAGAACACAATAATTTTGATTTGTTGTTTGTATCTGTAACATTTGATAAATAAAACTTTTTACTTTCTGCCTTCCTACATTTTTATGTGGCATTGTTTTGACTAAGCTTTTTCCTTTTTTCATAACTAATATAATGAAAGAAACTAAGAAAGTATATTATTAATTGAATCAATGTGGATTATAAAGATTTAATCTGTTCACTCATATCACAGATCAGATTTTCTATGCAAGCCAATTATACTGTTTCACAGCCGGCCGATATGTTTATCTGGTGGTTCAGTTCAAAGTGTACCTCGAAAACGTAGCTAACCTTGTTGGCAAAAGCTGCATCCAACCAAACTGATGCTAAAATTCAGGCGTCATCGCCAAATGCAGTCATTTGCTTACAGAATTGCCTCCTCTCAACTAAAAATTGATTGTGTACACGCCAAGAAGAGTGGATCTGTATTCTGTGGGTATTTCATTCAGTAATAAGCTCTGAATTACATAATCAAATTTGAAAATCTGGATGACAAAGACTGTAGTTCAATCAATTGATAATAATAACTAAGCAGGTTTACTAAAAATAAATTTTAAAGTCGCTTAGGATGAATTAGTTTTTAAATTTGATCGGTAATGAAATATGTGCAACTTTAAACTACTTCGATACATGAGGCTACACTGAACAACAGATAAATAATTATGTCATAACGAAAAATTCATTAAAACCTGGTGTAATCGAACGAAAACCATAGACGTAGTCGGCTAATATAATAGGTCTAACCCATATTGGCGATGAGATGCAGTCTGAAATATAAACTTATGAATAAAATAAACGAGACGTGTGATAAGGCTTCAGTTCAATAAAAGTAACTTTCCGAATCTCTAAATTCGTCGTATTTTGTTTAGAAAAGGTCTTCCAGCATGTTTCTCCCTCACTTGGGTTGATTCGTGATTGTTGTACAGTTTACATTGACGTCAATGTGAACAGGGAACCGTTCAGTGAGTTTACAAATCAAAATTATCGTACTTTACCACCTTTTATACTCTAACTGTGTTATTGTCTAACCTAGTCAGGAAACCATTCAACAAATTGACCGGAAAAAAATATTGTATGCGCAAATGTTACACACACAATTTTGGCCAACTAAGGTGTTTACGAAATAATAATTAATAGACGTTCACCATGGATATACATATATCGATTTTTTATTGGACAGAAAATAAATCAATAATGTTGTGTCATACGCTGCTAGAACGTCATTACCATATTTTATATGATATGATACGGTATTTTCTTACGTCAATCATTGGACGATTCCCTGCTCAGATTAAAAAACAAAATAGACATCAATCAACTCGCAAGAAATATACGATAATTTCAGTTCCGAAAAGGAGCTGAACGGTTCTTTACACGTCCGTATACTACAACCGAGATGAACTTTCGCCTAGAAAAGATGGGAAGTTCGATTTTTGGGATCTAAAGTGATCTGTTCTCGGTACCCTTTTGACTGAGCGATATTATTGATATGAACCAAAATATGCATAATTTCCAAGGCGTACAGACCATTAGATTTGTATTGGTAACAGGTCTTTTTGAACATCTTGAACCGGATCTCTCGTCCCCTTTCTTGGGTCATAGAGACAATAACCCGCACTTCTGTTTTATTCATGCTATTTTAGGTTAGGTTACAAGGGACTAGTAGACTCGGACAACCAACATGTGCGATCGCTTCCTTCCCAGCTCTGTTGTTCACTTTGAATTGAACTAGTTCAAATCATAATGAACGAACTCGTTCACTACTTCGACTAGTTAATTTGATAGTCGTCGTGTACTACCTATTCTTAGGCGTATTGTTTAGTTCATAATTACGCGTACCAAACTGTTAACGTATTATTTAAGGTAAAATAAAACACAAGAAAGCGCACATTTTTTTATTCATAACTTATAAAGCTGTTTATTTTTAAAACTAAATTAAGATGTAAATCTGATATTTCGTGAAATACAACTACTCGATCGAACTTCGAGTAGTTTCGGAAGCTTCGAGCTGAGTTCAAGTAATAAAATACTCAATCAAATACTCGAAGTTTTGAGTACTCGCACACCCCTACTTTTAAGGAACACAACTAATTAAGCACAACAAAAATTGTCCATGACTGAAATAATAAATTATTATCATTTCAAACTAACACATTTCTCTACAATACATTTTTTATTTCTTTTTCAATTATGCTTGCTTACCTTGCAATGCTAACTCTGCGTAACCGTGGCTCTGTGGAGGCCATATTGACTATGGCATTCCATTCCCGACGCCACTCCACCTCAGAATATACAAGACCAGCCTGAGAGTTGAGTACACTCTGTTGTCTCCGCCAGCGCCGCCACAAGGCATCTCGACGAGGAGATTGTGATAAGAAGGCGTGCAGAGACTTGCGTAGAGTCAACAATCGATCGTGGAATCCCCACATTCCTGTCAAATGTATAAAGCTTGATTTTTAATTGGTCTAGTTTATTTAAAATAAAGTTTCAAATGACAGATAAAATAATATGTTAGCTTGACAGTTTGTTAGCACTTTCATTAGATGCCATAAATTACCAGTTTCGGTAAAATCAACATTATCCAGCTCTCAAAGCATAAGTTAAAATCTAATCAAATTTCTAAACGATAATATGCAGTATACAAATAATTTTCAACTAATAAAAAAAGAAAACTACTTATATTCCAGATAGGAGAAAAAACCTTTAGTAAAATGACAGCATATCTTTGGCAAATATCATCAAATAGTGGAGTTTATGTTAAAATTACTAATACCAATATGTTACAATTATTATAATTATAACTATATTAGTATATCGATTCTTCAAATGAAGTCGATAACTTAGAGCTAAAAAAAGTTAAAGATTGTCTTATTTAACCAGGTAAAGTTAGGGCTAAGGAGCCCTATCTAACAATTATCCTTGGGGACTAACGGCTTTACGTGATTTCCGAACCACAGGAGCGGCAGGGCAAAATCCATTGTGGTCACATTGGGAATCGAATCCGGACCAGTTGCGTGGCAAGCCAGCGCCTTATCCTCTTATCTATGGCCGCTCCAATGTAGGCTATGGCATTTACTATACTGCTAACAAATTTTTTTTGGACTTTTTTAATCACTTAAACTACCTATTCTAACTCCTAATTCTGAAGAGATCTCTTTTGCAGATTCACCAAAGTGTAACTAATCTGGCTGACTGTTGGCTCATCAATGCGGCTGCTGACGGCCATTCCCTGTTATCAATAAATACCATCCAGAATACAGTTGTAATTTTTATTTGTAATTATTTCCCTTTAATTTGTATTAAAATTGAAAAGAAAAAATGCTTGGCTATGAATGTTGATAGATTGACATAAGCGAGTAGAGTACTCTTCTCTAATAATTCTTCACTGGAATTTTCATTGTAGGATAAGAATTATATCATTTTCCAGGAACTTTCTGAAGTTTTGGGACTCGACCATTACTAATAATTCTTTTAGCTTACTAGCTGTTCCCAGCCAAGCATTGCTATGATCCTGGCTGATTAAACGAACCCATCCATCCAATGCACTCCCCTCCTCTCACCAATTTTCCTTCCTCCAGCTATAGTGAAATCATTTTCCCAACTCATCTTTCCGGACGTGGGGTGTATAAAGTCCATTTATTTTTAGCACATTCACATAATTCAATAAACTCTATAAATAACACTATGCTAAATGCTTATTAGATTTAATCTAAGAATTCTGGCTCTAACAATTCTATTTATGTTAAAAGCGAAGTGCCTTAAAATTAGGATTGCTTATTAATCAACTAACCTAGTGAGGCAGCATGCAGCAGACAATTGCCATCACCAGAGGTAGACAAAGGCCACAGTCTCTGACAGACAGTGGTCCACCAATTGAGACGGCGTGTCTGTTCCAGGGACTGCTGGGTGGACACAGCCATAAGGTCCTTTTCCAGGAACTGCCGGAATTCATCTGACAGAAACCAAAATATTTGATTTTGATCTATCAAAATATCATCATGTTTCATCTGTTATCTACCATATTAATAGTGATCTGGTTGTTTGGCAAGAGTGGAGGGCAAGAGGAAGGATAAGAGGGAAAGGAAGATGATTTTGTTTTCAGGCTTGCATTGAAATGGTGTCAATTAAAGTTAAAAGTACTGTACAGTACAACCTTATTTATTTGGCCCTCTTTAATCTGGATGTCTACTTAATCCGGATCAATTCCTGCCGTTCCGCTCGTATGTCAGACCGCATTCAACACAGGACTGATGCAAAATTCAGTTCAGTGATGGTCAGATTTCTATGTGTCCAACTGACTCACATGAGGGATATATGAACTAGAAATCATTACCGTGACAACTGAAATCGTGCCTTTCAATGTATCTCATTAGTTCTGCAATAGCACAGGAGATATACAAACTATAAATAATCTATACTATACAAGGAACATAAAGCACTTAATTATTAATAAATGTAGCTTTACATATTACGATGGCACCCTCTGACAGCCTTGAATGATTTTACTTCATTAAAAGGATTAAATTAAATGCAAATAACATTTATTCATGTTGATACGTGATATAAAAAACTTGACGACAACAAAATGCATATATACTAAATCATTAACTATTAATTACTATTATTAAGCTATAAAATATTAATTTTAATTTACTATCAGTTTCAAAATATTCATATTAACTAAATTAATAATTGTTAAATGTATATTTTATCAACAATTTAGTTTTAATCATTGTCAAGGGATGTTTACTCAGAATAAAAATGGATAATCTATTAAAATAAAAATCAGGGCTCTATTTAGATTACTTTCTGATAAGAACATAAGAAACATGACAATTATTATATTTTTTAATTACACATTATCTTTCCTTCAATAATATAATACTTTAATGAACACTAAAATCAATACTGCCAAATATACCTTTAGAGAAACAAGGAGCACGAACACCAGGGAGGTAAAATAAGTTTACAAACAATGACAATTTATAATGAATAAAAAATTTAGAAATTACAGCCTATCGTATCAATGTGAATTAAATGGTCTAACAAAATCTTGAATCTTGCATAAATGGTTAGCTAGATAAGTAAAAAAAATCAAATCTTTAAAAACTAAAATGTGGATTTTATTTTAAAACAAATATATTTCTGAATAGTAATAAAAATATACTAGGCAAAAAAAATAGATACTTGTTATTTACCAAATACTTGGTTATAAAAAGTTAAAAGCTAAGGAGTCTCTGCAGACAACGCCAACTAAACAAAACAAAACAGTCTGGCTGCTGGCTGGTGTGGCACACGCCCAAAGAAGGATGTCCAATCGTCTTGCAGTAATCTTTGTACACTTACAATATACATTTTTTAGCCTGAGAGAAATACTTTACATGCTATAGTAATGTATGCAACATTTCATACAAAGTTCTTTTTAACAACAGTGATATACACTGTTAACAATTGGTTTACGACACACAATTATTTTTATAAAGTACCTAGAACTTCGGATAACCGCATTTGGGATAAACATGTCCCTAGTGTATATGCTTATTATGCAAAAATATACCTATTCTGGTACAAAAGATCGGAAGTAAAAAAAAAAAAAAAAAAACCATATAAAAAAAAAAAAAAAAAAAAAAAAAACAACAAAAACAATTTAGTATTGGAGAGGAGTAAAAGGGAAGAAGATACTCAGCAGTAAAGTGATCACAATAAAATATCTCATTTTGTCCCAAAAATCAGCAGTGTTAAAACACAAGAAGTGAAATAAATGTTATTTGTTTGACATCAAATGTACTAAAAAGCAGTAGGCCTACTTACCGGTTCTTTATTAAGTTGTAGGTTATGCCACTACATCTTTGGAAAGGTTGTACTCAGCATTCTGTTATCAGTTTTAGGAAATGACATTTCAAATGCGATTAGATCAAATATTGTAATCCTAATGGTATTAGCTTGGTTATAGTTTGGCAAAGTCAACTCACACATTTTAGGTCGAGTTGATCTGAATTGACTTGGCTACATTGTCAATCAGAACTTAACCCATTGCCGATCGCGTAGCGAGGCGCGCCACCGGGCCTAGCGATACGAATTAAATTTGCAACACAGTGCTACACCTGCCCTATCGGCCTAGTACACTCACAAATTCTACATGTTTTGTTGTTATTTACTTTACATAAACATTACACTGACCATATTAGTAGTCTATCTAATTTTGACAACCGCAATTAATCCTCCATTTTACTGGAAATCACAAACACGACAAGATGATAAGACCGAACGCAAGGACTAAATTCCCCAAAGTAATATCAAGTAGATGAGACAACAGTGTCAGGAAACTGTAAAAAAGATACGGAGACAGACATATAAGCCCCTTAAAACAAATGGGTGCATTGTAACAGCAATAACACTGACTCAAGAGGGTCCAGAGACGCAACTGTGGGGAGTGTGTACTTGAGTGGGGATGAGTGACATGTGACACGCTCTGAAATCGGCCGTATTTACACTCGTTTTTTACAAGTAAAAAGTGATCAGTGTACACGGCACTTGTTCAGTGAGTTTACTAAGTAACACAGTTCATTTTGATCACCAGTTCTAGATTGTAAGTGCAACGAGTTTTTATATATTCATAGATTAAAGGTAGTTGGAGTCTGTAGGAATAGTGTGTTATCAGCGGCCACCATGACTGAAGAGCTCAAGGTTACGACATGCAGTACTGCTAAGCTCAAGAATGAAACTAGTGAACCTGCTGCAGCGCCTACTCTTCAAGATATTGATTTAAAACTTAATTAAATTTTGACAATCCTTCAGAAAAATTCTAATGACATCAGTGATATCAAAAATGAGCAGAAAGATATGTGCGCATTGATCGAATACTGTCATGCGAATATTAAGGACATTAAACAATTAATATCCGGCCAAGACTCAAAAATTGCTAATTGTGAGAATGACATTTTAAAAATTGGTGAGGAAACCCGTAAAATTGAAAACAGCGTACAGGCAGTGGCAAATGGTATTCGAAACCTAGAACAATATTCACACAGGAACAATTTAATTGTGTATGGCATCCCGGAGGAAAAGAACGAAAACATCATCTTTGTGGTGCGACGTCTTGCAGCTGCTCTTCAGTTTGAGGACTGGTCTCTCAACCTAATTGATGCTGTGTATAGGATGGGTAAAATCTCCGGTCCACGACCTAGACCTATAATAATCAGATTTGTCAGCCGGCTTGATAAGGACAAGTTCCTGAACAAGCGTAAAGTTCAACGCAACTTGAAAGCCTCCGATTTGGGATACAGCGATGAGAGCTCCGTGTTCGTCAATGAGTCTCTGACGCCGTCGAACAGGGAGCTGTTAAAGAGGACGCAGGTAAAGGCGAAGGAAATGGGATACATGCATGTGTGGACTGCCAACTGTAACATTTATACTCGACGTGAGAAGGAATCGGCGGCCATCAAGATTGCGTCTACCAAAGATTTGGATCGCATGTAACTTGGATTTGTTTGTGAGTAGCATTACTGTATTACTACAGAATGATGAGTAATATTCATATCCATTCGCAGTCAGTAATATTTATATATTCTCTTTAATTTAAATGTATGTTATCCTTTATTAGTAACTTGTTTGTGTATTTTGAAAATGTATTTATTTAATCTGTATTCAGGGATATTAAGATATCATAGATTGGGCATTGGATATATTAAATAAATGTTAAAATAAACTACAATGAATCATAATATTTTTGAACTTTTTTATTAAAATGTGAGAGGACTAAGAACCAAAACTAATGAATTCTTTAATAATTTATTGTCATGTAATTAGGACATTGTAGCTTTAACTGAAACAAATTTGCAACATACTATAAATTCTTCTGAGCTTTTCCCTGATTTTTACAATGTCTTTAGATGTGATAGAAATCTGGTGGTAAATGAGAGGCAGGGAGGGGGAGGGATTTTGTTGGCGGTATCTAGCGATTTAATCTGCACGAGGGTGGACAGTTTTAATGACACAATCCCGGGGTGTGAATGTGCTTGCATAAAAATTTCAAACAATAAAGGCAACAATATCTACGTTTGTGTGGTTTATTTTAGGCCAAGGTCACCTCTGGGAATTTACCAAACTTTTTTTACCTGTTTATACAGCTAAAACTGTCAACTAATTGTCAAACCCTGATTTTAGGTGATTTTAATTTATCAGTTTTTGGCCAAAATTACAACTTAAATGACGGCGATAAGCTGTGTAAAGAATTACCTGTATTTTTAAATCTGCATAATTTTAATTTGAAAAACGACATTCGAAACTTTTAAAATAAGACTTTGGATTTAATAATTTCCGATATAGATGAAGCGGCGGTATCGAGAAGTGAGGAGAGGTTGGTGGGGGAAGACCCTTATCACCCAGCCCTGGAGGTGAGCGTTGTGGTCGCTGCTCCGTTATCTTGTAGGTCAAGGTCAACTCAGTCAGCTGGATATAGTTACCGTAGAGCAAACTTCCTCCAAATATATCAAGAATTATCTGCGATTGACTGGGCCAATTTATACAACATTTCAAATATTGATCAAGCTGTCGATTATTTCTACAGCCAAATTTATAGAATCCTTGACCAATCTTGTCCTTTGAGGAAAAATAAAAAATCTAAATACCCTTTCTGGTTTACACCCTCAATAATATCTAATTTGAAACTTAAAGAAAAATTGAGAAAACGGTGGAAAAAATCTGGCGCTATACAAATTTATAACTTATTTAAAACACAACGAACTTTAGTAAAAAATGAAATAAATACAGCATATAGAAATTATAAGCACAATCTGGAAAACATTTTACATCTAGATAGTAGTAAATTTTGGAATTTTATTAAAGATAGAAAGACCGATAAAAACCGAAGTTATGTTATGGAATACAATGGTGTTAAACATGATAGCGGAGCAGCGGTGGCAAATGCATTTGCAGATTACTTTAGCTCGGTGTACGAACGCTACATGAGTGAGCCTAGTGTGGAGCGCGCGGTGGAGGGGCCGTGTCGGGCCGGCGTGTCCTGTCTCACACTGCCTCGCCTTTGCTGTCGGGATGTACAGGATGTAATTAATGTAATTAAAAAGTTAAAATCAAAACATACCACTGGTCCTGAATAGTTACTCTTACTATTCCGCCCGCCCACCCATACGCGTACGGTGGCATTTACCCACCAGCCTACCCATACACGTACAGCAGCATTTACCCACCAGCCTACCCATACACGTACAGCAGCATTTACCCACCAGCCCACCCATACACGTACGGTGGCATTTACCCACCAGCCTACCCATACACGTACAGCAGCATTTACCCACCAGCCCACCCATACACATACGGTGGCATTTACCCACCAGCCCACCCATACACCTACAGCAGCATTTACCCACCAGCCCACCCATACACGTACGGTGGCATTTACCCACCAGCCTACCCATACACGTACAGCAGCATTTACCCACCAGCCTACCCATACACATACAGTGGCATTTACCCACCAGCCCACCCATACACGTACAGCAGCATTTACCCACCAGCCCACCCATACACGTACGGTGGCATTTACCCACCAGCCCACCCATACACATACGGTGGCATTTACCCACCAGCCTACCCATAAACGTACAGCAGCATTTACCCACCAGCCCACCCATACACGTACGGTGGCATTTACCCACCAGCCTACCCATACACATACACAAACTGGCGGAATAGTAAGAGTAACCCACAGTACTTGGTTAAAGGATGTTCTGAATTATTAATTAAGCCCCTAACATTTTTATTTAATTTAAGTTTAACATTAAATATATTTCCTGAAAAATGGAAAATTACTAAAGTGACGCCTATTTTCAAAAATGGTAAGAAAGATCAAATAATTAACTATAGGCCAGTGGCGGTTTTATCGATACCTGCTAAAATATTCGAGATGATTATACATAAACATTTATTTGGTCACTTTAAAACTGCATTTAATGTTCAGTACGGTGTGCCGCAGGGCTCGAATTTGGGGCCTTGTTTGTTCACAATTTTAATAAATAATTTAAGTGATTGTATCTTATCGTCAAAGGCCCTACTATTTGCGGACGATTTAAAATTATTTAAACATATTAGGAGCCCTGTGGATACAATTAGTTTGCAACAAGACTTAGACAATGTTTTAGAATGGAGTATCAATAATAAAATGTCTTTTAATGTCACAAAATGTCAGTTGATGACTTTTACAAGAGCTCAAGATTACATGGAAACAGACTATTTCCTAAATGGAACTGCAATAACTAGAGTGAATCAGATTAAAGATTTAGGAGTTCATATGACTAATACATTGTCTTTTAATCCTCATGTCGAATCATGTATAGCTGTAAGTAGTAAAATGATGGGATTGATCTTTAGACAAAGTGTTAATTTTAGAAATATTCAAACCATAGTTAACCTGTATTACTCTTTGGTCAGGTCAAGGTTGGAGTGGAGCGGTCTTTTGGAACCCTTTTCACATAACTTACCGAGATGCACTCGAAAGAGTTCAAAAGCGATTTTTAAGGTTTTTATTTTACAAATGCTTGAATGTTTACACTTATGTGGTTCCATATCGTGATTTGCTAGTGATGTTTGGGTTTCGGGAGCTAGCTCTGAGGAGAACACTCATGGGTCTGGTATTCCTGTGCAGACTGGTCGGAGGTGAGGTGGATGATGCCGCTTGCTTGGCCGGTCTGTCTATCCGTGTGCCTACCTTCTGAAGTAGAAATAAACTTCTTTTCACTCTCCCATACTGACGCACAGGCTCTCATGCTTTTTCCCCTCTTTTTCAGTTCATGAGAGCTTACAATTTACTAATCTCTAGCGAGCAGGAAATTGATATATTTTTTGACCCTCCAAACATTTTTAAATCAAAATGCCTAGCAGCGTTGAGTTTATTAAATGTACAACTATTTTTACTTTTATACCTTGTTGTTAAATAATCTTGTTATCTGATGTATGTTGATCACCATTTTTAATGTATTATTATTTATTATTATTATTATTATTTATTTATTTGTTTTTATTTTTTAGATATATTTATATATATATATATATGTATACCGGGTTTCCGAAAAAGAATGCCCTGATTTTAAATGGGTGTAATTTAAAAACTATTCAAGATATTTAAACGATTGAAACGTCAAATTGAAGAGGAAAGATCAAAGTTTTGTTTTACGTGTGGCATGGGAGTGAGCGTTGACCTTGGCATGCGCAGAATTGCTGCGCAGTGACAGGCCGCCATTGCCACAACACGCCCGCCAGTCATCAGTGCAATGTTCACCACGCAACAGAAGGCACAGTGTGTTCTGTGGTACGCAGAATTGAAATCGTTTGTTAGTGTGAAGCGTCGGTTTCGAGTGACGTATCGAAGCCTAAATCCGCCCGATGACAAAGCAATTCGTCGCTGGTTTAACCAGTTTCGTGAAACCGGGAGTGTGTTGAAAGGACATTCACCTGGCCGGCCAAAAACAAGTGATGACAAAGTCGAAGAAATCTGACAATCTTGCATTAGAAGCCCGAAAAAATCGACTGTTCAACGAAGCCTTCAGTTAAACATACCTAAATCGACACTCCACTATGTTATTCGTAAGAGATTGAGGCTCCATGCCTACAAAATTCAGTTAAGACATGAGATTAAACCCGCCGATCGCCCCAAGCGAACAGACTTTGCTACTTTTATGCTGAACGAAATTGATGACAATCCTAATTTTCTGAAAAGAGTGCTGTTTTCAGACGAAGCAACATTTCACACAAGTGGTGTTGTAAATCGTCATAATTGTCGTATTTGGGGTTCCCAACAGCCTAACATTGTGCAGGAACATGTATGCGATTTCCCAAAAGTGAACGTGTGGTGTGGGTTGCTGTATGACAGTTATAGAAATAATACTGGTTAAATTACCTTTTTTCCTGTCAACAGTTCTTCAAACATAATCTGCTATATACATTTCGAAGCATAGAGCTTCATCATCAGGCTTTCCAAAAACGTCACTATTTACATTACACTAAAAACATTAAAAACATTTAAAATATTTAAACATTTAAACATATTAAAATGATCAGTTGGTGTCTATCGCCGGCCGGCAAATGTATTATTTTAATATGTTTAAATATTTTAAATGTTTTTAATGTTTTTAGTGTAATGTAAATAGTGACGTTTTTGGAAAGCCTGATGATGAAGCTCTATGCTTCGAAATGTACATAGCAGATTATGTTTGAAGAACTGTTGACAGGAAAAAAGGTAATTTAACCAGTATTATTTCTATAATATAACAGTTCTGGAGGCTAATAAAACAAAATGAACAAAGTTATAGGCCCTTTCTTTTTCGCCGAAAAAACAATTAATGGGATCATTTATCTAGATATGCTAGAACAATTTTTGTTTCCCCAAATTGACGATATTGAAGCACAAGGCGGTGAACGAGTAATTTTAATGCAAGACGGCGCGCCGCCTCATTACCTTCAATTAGTGCGCGATACACTGAACAACAACTTTCCAAATGGTTGGATAGGCAGGGGTGCGCCCATTCCCTGGCCTCCCAGGAGTCCTGATTTGACCCCTTTGGACTTTTTTCTTTGGGGCTACGTAAAGAACATTGTTTATGCCGAAAAGATTCGGGACTTGCCACATCTGCGTGCGCGAATTTCGGCAGCGATCGCTACTGTTACACCTGAGATGCTGCACAACACATGGCGAGAAATCGAATACCGATTTGATATCTGCAGAGGAACAAACGGAGCACACATCGAAACATATTAAGGTATGAGAAAAAACTTTGTTCTTTTCTCTTCAATTTGACGTTTTAATCCTTTAAATATCTTGAATAGTTTTTAAATTACACCCATTCAAAATCAGGACATTCTTTTTCGGAAACCCTGTATATATATATATATATATATATATATATGCGCGCTTAAATGTTGTTAAGGTTAAATTGTATTTATTACTGTTTGCATTTGGTTATTAGAAATGATCAGACACTAATTTATACAATATTAAGTTACTGTTATGAATCTTCAGAGTAGGCTATATTTCTCATTTGTTATTTATTATATTATTGTATTTATTATTACTTTTAGGTTAAAGCATGTTACTGTTGGTAAAATTTTTAGTTATTTAACTTATCTATTAATAAGAGTAATATTATGGTTTATATTATGTGCATGAAGTGAGCTCAAGAAACCCCAGCATGAACTTTAAGAATAAATTGATCTGCTTTAGTGTAACTGCTTTTGTAAACTGTTCTAAAGCATGCAAATAAAATAAAATAAACTGTAAACAATCAGTACCACGATGTCAACGTTACGTCTTTGAGTTATCGGTCCACTCGGCGCGGAACTTGAAGACCAAATCTTTGATCAGCAATGGGTTAACACAATAATAATATATGATTTAAAGTAAATTAGCATAGGTCTCTTTACCAGTTGACAGCAGACATTACTTTTCTCACAGTTGTTACTACGGTTTTCTAGACATGAAATCAATATCATTACAACAAATACAGCATTCCGTACGAATGTATTGTGATGAATGTAAAGTTTAAAAGTCTAACTAACCTTTCTTCTTCTAATGGTTTGTGGAATTTTGACTAACAGGATATTTTTTTTGTAACAATTTACAGCAAAAATTATCAACAATGCAATTAATTTAGTTTTTATGTGCTTTAATTGTGGGTTTAAATCATGATAGTGAATTTAAATTCAAAGTGGAATTGGCAAATCAATGGTTGCCATATCGTAAAACAATCAACAAGTGCCCATGATTCGAACCGCTCACCTATACACTTACGGTGGTGATGACTCTCCCACTCACCCATACACGTACAGTGATCATGAACTCCACTTACACATACAGTAGTAACAATACATGTATTAGTGGGTAGATACACAAAGGTGGTAGTGACCTACCCACCCACTCATACACGTTTTAAAAATATAAGCCGTATTTATTATTTTTAATACATGTCTATATTTTAACAAGTAATGCGTAGAAACTTACTTTTTTTGTTAATTTTACTCAAAATATTGAGAATTGGTTCCCATATCCTAATTATTATGGAACTGCAACTGTTTTCTTTGAACTTTTCATAAAAACAATCCTTACTTTATGAACTTGTCAAATATAGTTATTTGAATTAAATATAGAATGAACTATTTGCATATTACATTTTCTTAGATATTTTAAATTCTGAATCTCACATGTTATTTTTTTTCAACCAAAATAAAATTCGCAACTCAGGAAATGTGGAGAAATTAGAAAGAGGAAATCCGCAAGATCATAATAAAAATAAACACACTAAATACAAAAATGATAACAAATTTTAACCACCTGAATAAGGGAAAACTGAATAGGCACATTGCTAATATTTATATACATATACAGACACACATACACATTTACTCTACACTTCTAACATAGAGTAAAACATATATACATCCAATCGTAGAGATATTGGCGAATATGAGGAACGAATGAGCGTGACTAGAGTAGATAAACAAGATTAGTCATTGTTACTAACTAAGGTTGACTGTTCCTTAGAAAGAGCCATTTATTGATAGCCCAATAGTCAGAACAACTAAGGGGCCTACAGCTTTATGGGGAATTCAAACAACGTAGCATTGGTGGTAGACAGTCCTCTCTACCACCTATTCTTAAATTAAGATAACTTGAGTGCTATAATGTCATATCCACTTGATCCACTAATTAATTATTATGGTGACTCTACATGCATATTTTTACCTGAATAAGCACTGAAGTCTGGTAGTGTAAACGTGTGAATTGGAGTTTCAATGAAGAAGTCTTGCTCAATATTATCGAGAACCAGCTCACACCTAACTTGAGATACAAGATTAACATTGTCTGTGGCACGTGAAATGCCTCGATTCAATTTTTTATCTGAAAACAGAAGAGAAGGCAAATGACAACGGTTTTAGAATGTAAATAAAACAAATTTTCTAACTTATATATTGCAAACTGCAAACTCATAGTAAATGGAGTAGTAATCGTTAATTGTATAATGTTAACTGAATGTGGAAGTGTTAGTCCCAAGGACTACAAGGTTCTCTGCAGCACATATACTTCCGTGTTTTTTTTCTTCTAGGCATACCTGAAAACTACCTGGCCAACTCAAAAGAGAAGAAAGAAACTGAGGTCGCATCTAATAGTGCGCTGAATGTGTCCTGTAATTTTTCTCCAATTTGCCATGGCAGGGCTAGCAACTTGTCAGTCCTTATTCCCTTATTCCCCCAAATCCTCAAGGATAAACGTAGTAATTATTATTACAGATCCATAAAGATGCACATATGTTGTAATTTATTTATACCTGCTATTGAGGTGTTTTTTGAGGTCATAAGAACGGGACCTTGGGCAAAGAGCTTGATTTCTATGAGTGAACTCCAGTTTAACTTGACCTTTTCTGAGTGAATGTACAAGAGGTTCAGTGTATCAGTATGAATTTAGCTATTAATGGGAATTAGTTTGGTTATTCAGAGTGTTCAGTAAAACTGTTTTAATAATTTGGGATGTTATTGTACACATAAAAATGAGCAAAAAACTTCATATGAAGGTATGTCTAAAACCTTTAGTTTTCCGTCTATCTGTATTTATGTGTTTTTTTACATAAAAATTCATAACTTTAGATCCACTCAAGGTACAAGTGTGAAACTTCATGATTGTACTACCCTATAGTAATTCTATTAAAAAAAATATTAAAAAATGAATCTTTACATGTTTCGAAAAGGCGAACGTTTAATTTTTCTTTCTGAAATATCTAATTTTACAAACAAAATGCAAGAACAATGTTTTTTATTAAGTCTTATTATAATATTCACAGTATTTGTTTCAGCAAAAATGTTGTTTGTTTGTTTCATAAAAAACATATGAGTTATGCTGCAAAACGTAAAACAATGTTTTACAGCATTAACCAAAGACTAGTGTGGTTTTAAAAATGTATGTACTTTGAACAGCTGATTTCATGTCATTCTGCTATTTTTTATGAACAGCTGTTTATTTATGTTATTAATATTAGGTTTGGTTTCCATTGTTGGCATTATTCATTAGTAACAAAAAGAATACTGTCATGTACACGGTTTTTGTGAGTGTGTCTGTATAGTTTGTTTTATTGTATTGTTAGTTTTAATTAGTTAGTGTTTGTAATTTATTTTCTTATGACATAGTTCTTTTTTATTATTTTCATAGTTTCCTTTTATTAACAATTAATGGCAGATAATGTAATGTAGAACTTTACCAACTCAGAAATGCATTTGATGTATGGCATGGCTCATTGTAATAGTACTCAAGCGAGAAGACTGAATTTGAAACATTTAAAAAATCGTGTGATACCTTGTCATACAACTTTTACAAAGATCCATCAACGACTTGCAGAGACAGGAAGCTTTAATCATCAAATAAAAGGTAACTCAGGCCGACCTGTTTCAGTAAGAACTCCTGAATTGGAATGAAAACAAAACATAATATTTATAACATAAATAAACAGCTGTTCATATGAAATAGCAGATTGACATGAAATCAGCTGTTCAAAGTACACATATATTTAAAACCACACTAGCCTTTGGTTAACAATGTAAAACATTGTTTGACGTTTTGCAGCATAACTCAGCTGTTTTTTTATCCGTTTTTGTTCAAACATACACTGTGAATATTATTATTATAATATTCAAAGTGTATTATTATAATAATAGTAAATCTTATTAGATTTACTAAAAACCATTATTCTTGCATTTTGTTTGTAAAATTAGTCAGTTTTTAGATATTTCAGTTAGAAAAAATTAAATGCATCCCAATTTGAAACGGGTGAATATTTATTTTTTATATATTTTTTTAATAGAACTACTATAGGGAAGTACAATCATGAAGTTTCACATTTGTACCTTGAGTGGATCTAAAGTTATGAATTTTTATGTAAAAAACATATAAACATAGATAGACGGAAAACTAAAGGTTTTAGGACATACCTTCATATGAAGATTTTTGCTCATTTTTTATGTGTACAATAACATCCCAAATTATTGAAACAGTTTTACTGAACACTGTGTATAATTGGAATAAGAATAATCAAGAAAATAATGAATGTTTCCCCTCAGAATAGAGCACAATCTTTTTGAAAACCATTAGATTGTGAGACTTAGTGAGCAATGCAGGAATGTAATAAGGGCCGTTTTAAGGTGGCCGTTTCCCACTACGAAAAACACCCCAAAACATGAGTTTCTATTTCAACGATTCGGTCCTTATTAATTATTGTATCGCTACACTTGAAGTGTCATTAGATAGGGGAAGGAACTGTTCTAGTGGACCATAACCTACGTTTTTTGGAAAATGATATAATTTTTTTAGTAATTGGCCAGTGAAGTAAGCAAAACTTTAAATGTCATTATTGACTATTTTAAATTAAAAAACTCAAAAAAGCAACTTATGGTCCACTAGATTGGACTTTCAGTAAACATATAACACTCACTAAACCTCAATCTAATAATAAACACGAACCGTACAGTTGAAATAGAAAAGCATGTTTTAGCTCTCTAACGGCTGATTCGTGCGAACCAAGTGGCCATGCTATTAACTATTTGCTCCAACTTACTATCCTCATAACTTATTGAGACTCCTCTATGTTTAAAGACCACCCTAAAAACATATTGATTAAAGAACTGAATCTCTTTATAACCAAATCAAAACCACCTTCCACTTATGTGCACTGGTCATGTCTTACTTCTCGTTCTGCTGGCCAACATTTCTATCACATATTGCCACATATCGCATTCCATTTCATTTTCCAATGTTTATTCTCAGTTTATTTAGTAAATACAAAATAATGAAACTACCTGAGTTCTAAGGGAATTTCAGACTACATACATTTACCCTCTTCTCAGTTAACCAAAATTCCAACCGTATTTTATACAATATAACTTTTGTAGTTTATACATAAAACATAAAAATTATAACCCACATTAAGCTCAGCATTTAAAATCTGAGCTGAATTGTTGTAAGAAATGAATTAAGTCTGATATACGAATCATTTCATATATCTTATAGGGCTACGCTTTTATAATACTGTATATTGAAGAACTGAACATATTGCAGGTGAAATTAATATTTATCAAGAACTACAAAAAAATGAAACTTAAAAATAAATATAACAATGTCTATGCTATCTGTTCCAACGTTGGTCTGTCCATGAAAAGGTGGACTTGTGCGTGTGTGTGTGTGTGTGTGTGTGTGTGTGTGTGTGTGTGTAAGAGGCGTAGTTTGAAATAATATCGATGGCGACACAGTTATTTTTTTTTTTTTGGTTTTGCCAATTTCCTATGGTTCTTTGGTACGATTGAATAGGGCTATAGGTCTCAGAAGGTCGAAGAGGTTTTTCGGTAACTATCTCAGTATTTTTTTAATGTGGACATCTTCAAATAAAATAAGAGTCTTTTCAATTAGTTAAATATTTATTGCGGTTTATGATTTTCAATTGCATTGTATTTTTGATTATAGAAAATATAAAAGTAATTTTTGATTCATACTTAGGGTTTTGTAGATATTTTGTGTTTGATAATAGAATTTATAAAACTGTCTTGTGAGGAACAACAAATATCTTGTTAATGAAAGTGTATATGTGAGTTTACAGTTACGTACACAATTACATTTTTTTTTATGTTTGAAATTTAGTAAGTTTTTGATATGTGTTATAATGTAATTTACATTAGCCTACAATCAATAATAATGGTAAGATCATTGTTTTCATATTTGTTTCAGAAAGATGATCATACTTATCCTTATACGGTATATGATAAGTGAAGCCGTTTATTGTCAACGCAACTCCTCCCTTATTTCTTGACCAATTTAAAAAGTTCAGGAGTGAACAAATTTGTATATGTTCGTAGTTGTGCTTACAAGGTCTAAATTCTTCATTTTTTCCAGCCATTAGAGTAACATGGCGAGAGATTTAAATGAACCGAAAAGTAACAGCTGTTCAAATGTAAATAATGATTTCCAAAAAGTGTTGACAGCTGTTGGAATGTAAAGAACGATGTTTGTACAACATTGAGTAGGTTAGATCTTTCATAATGTTAAACTAGTGGAGGCTGTATGCATGGTTTTATTCACATTCGATTGAAGGACTCTGCCCTATTTTATTACTATAGTGAAATAAATAAAAATCTAATGCAGTTATTTTATTTATTCTATTATTTCACCTGTTAAACAAAAAAAAATGAAATTAACATGCTTGAAATAAGCTAAGTAATATCATTGGGTGTTTTTATACATACTAATAAATAGGTTGCAACGCAAGTAATGTCAGAGAGATACTGTAAATAAATTTAATATCTTATATGTTTCACAGTTAACTTTTATTATTTTCAGCCAAAAGTTACAAGCCGAGGTGTAACGAGCGCAGCGAGTGACATGATCGGCTTGCGAAGTGTGCAGTGGTGTCCCTAATATAATTTTATGTAGGATATTAAATATGATCACAGAGAATATAGATAAACAAGTGTCAGCACAATGCTATGAAGTGGCAATTGTTTTACGCTTCTTCAATCACTACTATTGGATTTTTGTATTAGACCCCTCACTTTGAGACGCTACTATATTTGAGGCGCTACTCTACTATAGAAAACAAACGCTAAAAAATTTCTATTCACATATTCATGTTCAGTGCTTAATCTACTTTATAACAGTACCGAAAGTTTTAAAGTTTTATTCTACGTGTTAAAATTTATGTGAGTTACGACTAAAAAAAATAAGGATTTTTACACAATTTTTTGAAACGAGTGACTTTAAATTGTCATTTAAAAATAAGTATTAGAGATTATTTTTTTCTTGTTCGCAAATTGTAACTATTGCTATTAGTTGTAGTATACTGAAATTGTATGATAAAATAATAAACCATTGCTACGTTATTATTTCCTTTTCACTGAAGTTATTTTTTCATTGCGCTGCATTGTTGCTATAATGGCAAATAATTAAATGATTCTGCATTGGAGCATACATGTTCAAGTTATATGTATAAACTATACTGTGTGTATATATGACTAAAATTGCATGAAGTTAGTTTGAAGTTGCTTGCAGTAAAGAGCAAAAGGCATGACTAACATGTCAAATCACTGGGCCCCGGCTCAGCCTTTACCCAACGCTCACACGCTGTTGGGCGCTCGCTAATTAAGATTGTGTTATTAAAACTGCCCACATATAAACATGTTTTTAATGTATTATGCTGCTTTACTATATTACGTGGAAGTTCAAATGAAAATCGTACGTAGCGTGGTACCAAAGATACTATACCCAACGTATTTAAAAAAGAAACTAAGAGGCGTATGAAAAATTTAATTACACCATTGCTTTCCTCGTTTATATTTACTTTATGATATATACTTATTTAAGACTAACTTTTAATAATTTTTATCCTAATCGGAACAAAACAAATACTGTACAGGAATTCTAATTAGTTTACACTGTGCATCAACTTTAAACTTTTACTACTCAAAAATTCTGAAATGTTTTGATTAATATTTTTATTAGTCGTTGACAGGAATGTTTTCTATAAGTCTTACACATTTTTTGGATTTTATATTTTCAAACAAAATCTAATCAATTTCTTCAAACTTTCAAGGTCTTCAAGTTCTTGGCTTTTTGAGGTTGTAAAATTAATTACTTGGTGAAGTTGTAATTCTTATGACATGTATAGTTACGTTACATTATTTTTATATTCGTAAGTAGTTTCAGTGATTTTGAAATGATTTAAATCAATTCGAAATCACTGAAAATTGATCAATTTAAAGATTTAAAATCAATGTATTTATATATGCATATGACAGTTATGTATCGTAACTGTACATTTTATAAGGATTACAACATGACCAAGTAATTAATTGTACTAGAAGCCAAAATGATGTTATTTCAGGTAATTGATAGAACTTTTTTTCTTGAAAATTTAAAGTTCTAAAATTTGTAAAAACTAACAACATTCCTTTTAAACACGCAATAAAATATAAATGTGATAAATTAACGGGTTTTTAAGTAATGAAATGTAAAGTTTATATGCACAATGAAGAATAATTAAAATTCCTGTAATTTTATTGTTCCGACTAGAATAAAAATTATTAAGTAGTGATGAATAAACATTATCTGTAGTAGCAAGGTTACTACTAGATTGAGTTATTGTTAATAATTGACTTCATATATTGTTGATAATTGACTGCAAGGGAAGAATAATTGATTTGCAATGGTAGGCTTTAATAATGCAAGTAGAGGCATATTAATTAAAACAGCCGGCGAGCAACTATAGACAGCATGTCCAAATCTGTTCTTTGGGCTAGAGCTAGGCCATCGTTTAGTTTATACATCGATGGGCTAGGTAGACAGTACAGTCACGGCCATGGTACAGTTGTGGTGCGTAGTTCTGATAACAATTTGACAACACGGCACCCACCAAGACCAAACGTAGCTGCTTTTCCCCCGAAATAAGGACTCACGGCGGTTGCCATTTCGCCTATTCCGCTGACATTCTGGTTAATCTATATATTCTGTGATATGATATTTTAATGTTAATGTGGAATATTTATGTTTTAATCATATTATTTTGAATGGTACGATTTTCATAAATAATCAACCTTGTAATAAATAAAGCCTAGATCAACAATTACTGTACATTAATTCTTCACAATCCATATTACCCGCACTTGAGGTTTTATAAATTATAATCAGAACAATATTTAAATTAAATATTTTTAAACACAATAGTAGTGTAGTTTATATATATATATGACTAAAATTGCATGAAGTTAGTTTGAAGTTGCATTGGTTACAACCATGAAGTAAAACAGTTACATTGGTGTTGAATAATGTAAATAATCCAAATATTTTGTTAAATTTAAATGTATTTTTTGTTTTCTTGGTAAGGTATATATTTTGCATTGGTTAGTTTTTTAACACTAAGGTGAACTTCATACTTATGTATACAACTTGGATTATGTATAATAAGTACCAAACATCTACGCAGTACTGGGTCATTATAATAGTTAATTTTTTCCCCTATACTTCTGCAATATTGTTGCTGCAACTAATACTGCTAACTACCTTTTCTGATACACTCTCTTTACGTTTTCATGGCCTGCGTAAGTACAAAGGCAAGAACGATCCGCATCATTTCTCATTAAAACTAGCATTGACAACGATAAGACCGAAACGCCTGGGCGTGGCCTGGGCCTACTTCTCTCTTCACTCTCCAGGAAATATACTTCTGGACTGCGTCGGTAAGAAGGTATCCCTACTAAATGCATTATTGACTTTTCAGTGGTGACTTGGCGGTTTGGGAAACGGCCACCTTAATATCTCAAAAATACAACATAAGAATGACATATTTTATTTTATACAGAGAGAAATGAGACCCGTAATTGTTTATCATTACTTTATATCCACCATTCAAACTTGTTGTTAATAAGATCAGGTATTATTGAAGGAGGGTCCTTGAAAGAGTGTTGTTCAAACTCTACATATAGCTATACCATATTATTTTCAATAAATCATTCTTGGTCATTTCATGTCATTCATCGAATCCTCTTCTTGATCATAAGAAAGGCATGGAATACTGAGCCAATTTTGGGGCGGAGGTCAGTATAGACTGCCGTAGTGGGGATTCGGCGGTTTGGGAAACGGCCCCCTAAAGGGGTAAGCAAATTACGTGGCCACGTAGTGTGCCAGGAAAAGGGGGGCACCTAATGCTCAGTATTAAACTAGGGATTCACTTCACTAAATTCAAATTCATACTGTAGGTGTAAGGCATAAGGTTATATCGTAAAATGGAACCTCGTGAGTATGAGTATACCAACACTACTCAAGTTATTGCTATTCCTAAACTGACACGAAACCTTATCATCGATACGCTTAAAGACAGATCTGCTCCCTCCACAAATGGCTAAAAAGGCGACTGCCATTAGTTTCCTCATGAACCTTGTGGAGTAACACAATGCTAGTGATGTTCCTATTGTAATGTAAGCCCAAAAATACATTATGTGCTACTGTTTATAAATTTCCAATTGCCTACACCAATTTGTAGCAAAAATGCAATTAAATCATAAATTCAAGATGTATTAAAATCTATAAAACCCCACACAAGAAGACTCAGTCAATCATCATACAGTACTTACTGGGCAACAGTAGTTTACCAAGGAATTACTGTAAATTCAACAATCAATAAATTTTGATTGCTCTTCTTTATTAGAAATATTATAACTTCTAAAAAATAAACTTTACAGTTCCAATGATGATGTATATTTTTTATTATTGAGAATTGAGGCCTTTCGTTACCAAAGACACAATCAGACAACAACAATCTGATGGTGTTGTCTTGTACCGGGTCTTTTGACCGGTACATTTCGTTTTTTTTGTCGTGGTCTGCTGGGCTGCCTGAGATTCGCTTTTGCCCGGCGTTTCGCGTAATTTGGTGGCCGTTGGCCCGGTTTCGTTCGTTCCGTGTTCCAGCTTTCGTCGGTCCGGTTGGCCGGTTTTCTTGTCGTATCTTTGCAGCGTTCGTCAAGTCATGGTTGCCGGCTGAGAGACTCCTAAACGTAAGTGTGCATTTGTAATTTCTGATATTTAATCACCTTTTTGGTGAAAATACTTTGTTTAAATAATATTCAACTTGTGTTTTCATGGTTTTGTCTAATTTATATTCTTTGTCTAGAAGTTTAACCTAGGTTCGAGCCATGTGCTCATTGTTACCTTTTGACTTTAATTGCTTTATTATATCTGGGTTTATATTTAATAGTAGTTCTGTATAATGTTTTGTTGAGCCTTTTTCAGTTGCAGTTACCGATTTACCATCCTTTTGTTAATTGACAATAACCTAGCCTATCTTTAGTTTGATTTTCATGTTATAACATTTTGCTCCTGTATCTATAGCCTAGTTTTCAGTTTGTCATTTTTTTTGTTCCATACGTCGTTTATATTTTGTTAAATTGTAATTTGGTTTAAATTATTCATAGACTAAAGTTAATTTTTCACTGTTTTGTTTGCTCCACTCATGTTCTTGTTTGTCTCTTCATGTTAAGTTTTGTTAAATCAGGCACCCTTATATTTAGTGGTTATGTGTAATATTTTTGTTGTTGTGGCTGGACTGGTTTTAATGTGCTGTGGTTGCCTTGCAGTCCAGGGTCCTTGAGCAGGACGTTTTCTTCCCTCAGCCTGCCGTTCGGGGATGTTCGACATCTACCCTGCCAGCCTGGCCTGAGGACCATGTATAGAGGCCATTGGTGACCCTGCTGCCCCCACCTACATCTTTGGGTATGAGTCTTCTGTCCTCAGGTCAGTGCTTTCCATCTTGTTTTCCCGGCGGCTGAGCTGGGGGTTTTTTTGAGGCGGATTTATATTTATAAAAAATAAGAAAAGAGAAGAAAAAAATGTTTGTGGATATATGTATGTGGACTAGGCCTAGAACTGGACAGTGATTTGACGAAACAGCCATGGGGACTTATATTTTTTATTAAAGAGAAAAACTTTTTTAAAATACACAAAGATTTTGTTGATGTTAATATTTATTTATTTATATTTATTGTTATTTAGTTTAATTAGTTTATTTGGTTGTTACATTTGTTTAGATTTTTATATTTGTTAGGTCCCCATTGTTAAATCATGTTATTATTTATTCATAGGTTTAGGCCTAGTTATTGTTATTTATTTTTTGGGTTACGTGTATTAGGGGTGTTTGGAAGTGAATTTTTACTCGAACGGTACCGTGTTATATTTTCTTTTAAATTGTTTAATTTTTAAACTCACCAAAAGGGGATTATGGGACTTTTGCTTAACTTTTAATTCGGAGCTGCCCAGGGATTCCGGCTTACTCCCTGGCCCGGTGGAATCATGGGATGTGGGCTAAATTGCCGGTTTTAATTGTTGGGAGCCAAAAGTTCTAAATTTTCACTTTTAAATTATTAGTAAATTTTGTCTTACGTTTTGGGGTGTCTCAAGCTGGGCTGCAGATAGGCCATACAATCTGTAATTGTTAAATTTGGTATTTGTTGAGTTTGTTGTTTGTGTAGCTTTTGTGTATTATATTGTTAATTTTTGTTATCTTGTAGTTATTTAAGTGCCTATTTACTTTGTGGCCTTCTGCCAGCCAGTTTTTTGTTTACTTCGAATAAAGTAGTTTTGCTCAGCTGCCGAGTTTTATTTTGACCCTCCAACTGCCACCCGTGATCCCATCGCTGTACTCGTTTTGAGCCATCCCCCAGCTGGCACGCTTCCCAGCTTCGGTGGGGGGATGGGTCTCAGTCTTTGGCAACGAAAGGCCTCATTAATAAAAAATTAACTTTTGGAATAAGGAAGTTTATATTTTTACAAATCTAAATCATGTTTGGCTTACTTAATGCTTACAATATTAAAGTTTGCCTTTATGTTACTCATATTTTACATCAGATAGGCAATATAAACCATTTCTTGTAATCACCTTCTGAGGCTTTATAGATGGTGTAGGCTACTATTGATTTTAACAAACATTCTTACTGAGTGATTATTAGGCCTAATATTTTTAAATGTTTACCAAAATTGTGCATTTTTACTTAAGTTGCTTTGAATGATAATTGAGCTATGAAAGTGGCATTAATCATGATATAATATGTTAACATATAGAGCCTGGTAGATTATATTCACAGTTCAGTGTTTGTACAAATAAGCGACCTATATATTTATTCTTTAATGAACTATTATCTGTTATATTATTCAAAAATTGTATTATCTGTTGCAGCCAGACAAAATAAGCTAAATAATTTGTTTCAACTGAAACCCTCCCATTTCTTACACCAATGAATTAAGTAAAAATATTTCTAAGCCGAAAATCCTCACATGGGCATTTGGGAGTGGGGCAAGGTAGTTTTTCGGAGAGTTTCAAAGAGAAACATAGGTTGTGTTACACCTCATTTTTAAGGTCTTTAAAGCCTTATTATTATGAAATAAAAATTATTTTTGCACCTAAGGGTAGGGTGGGCCAAAATGTAAAACATTTTTCTTTTTAAAATTGATGTTACTGTAACTCTTCTGTACATCACAAGGAAATACATTTTGTATCCAATACTATCAATTAACAACAAGATTGGACACTTATCTCACCATCTTCAAATTTTCAAAAATTGTTAAAAATTTGACAAATTAAAAATAGCTCTAAGTAAACAATTTTAAATACGATTCTATGCTATCGTAGCATATGAAATTAAAAGGCTTCAAAAATCGAAAAGTTTTGTACTTAAGGGTGTTCGTCCGGGCGTCCAGTTTAGAGCTCTAAGGAATTTTATTCTGGATTTTATTGCAACTCCCGCTAAGAGTAGTAAAGATCCCGACTCACTAACGAACAAGCAATGGATTCTCCCCCTCTCTCCCTCTCATAGCCCCCGCCTGCTCTATGTAATGCTGCATTTATAATTAAAGGTCTTTATTACTGTTTTCATATGCATTTTAGTTGTTCCTTGTTTTTAGTTTTTCCTAAGTATTGCATTTAATTTATGAGTAAATTAATTTTTTAATTTTTTGCAAGCTCAGTTGCGTTGTATTTTTTTATTTTTTAAATATAATTGAGCTTTAAGGTCTAAAAAAATATATGAAATATAAAAGTTAAGTTAACTCTGATATTTGATTTTAATTCTTACTATTTAATCCTTAAGTATTTGTATTCATTTTACTTGTATTTAGAAGTATTTGTATCCAGAGAAATTGCCCTTAACCTATCAAGAAGGGGGCTGAATGGGATAAGCTGACTGATAAGGTATTGATTAATTATTTGAATAAGAAATAATGACTTCAATTAATTGTTCTAAGCTTACTTTCTCAGAGTTGATAAAACCAACCAATGATTACTGATGACGTATGGGAGGTGCTTGCTACTGTGCAGCCAGCTCACAACCTACTCTTAGTTTCTACGACAACAAGTTATTAGTTTAGTAAGTAAGGGAAGAGTAGTTCTATCTTTCACTTCCACCACTCAGTGCATCCCTCTCACACTAGTGCTTTAAATAGGTTGCAATCCAAGCGGCTTAATTGTAGCATTTTTTTACTACTGAAAAGTATATAAGGTACCCACCCAAAGAATAAACAGAGCTAACTGTGAAAATGGATAAACATGACTTACAGATAATCTGTTATAATATTATATATGATAGATAATATAATAGTGGTTTCTGAGGAGGTATCCCTGAGAACATAATCCTCTAACTCCTAGAGGTCCAAAATATTAAATAGAGTTGACGGAAATTCTATTTAATGTACATTTATATTCTGAAAGGGTGGCCTCCATCTCAACTCTAGTTGTGACCTAATTTTGCTACTTGATTTGAAAAGATGACTTTAGTTTACTACCAACTTTCACAGTACACAACTGTAATTGAAGAGAAAGAATGTAGGCTATAGGAGAATGTCATAGCAATTGTAAAATTCTCGTATGACTACATTGGATGCTCAAGTGTGAGAGGTTCCTGACAGTACAGGGATCCTGAATTTGATAGTGAGCTTCCATACATAATTAGAAATACCAATAACTAAAGAGAAGAAAGATAAGTAAAATAAAATCAATAAAAAGAAAGGCCTATCTCCTTTTTTCTTTACTTTGCTCATTCCTCATAGACTAATCTGTGCAGGGAACTTATTCAGACAGTAAGGGAGCATACTAACTGATCAAAAGTTCAAGTCAAAGCCAGGATTCGAACCTGCGCAATCTCTAACTCAAAGTCCTGACGCCTTAAGACCTCTCGTCCACCGGCTCTCCCACCTTTTGAGTGGCTTCTCTTATATACAGCCAATCTTACCTGGGGGTTTCCTTAGATGGGATCCACTCATTCACAGTATCAAACACTATAATTTGGAGAGATATTGCTTGTTACTATCGGAATAAACATTGCAAATTCTTAAGGGACGTTGGACAAATAGAAAGGACTGCAGAAAAAGCACAAAATTTGTGATGGTATGTAGGCTTATTGGATTGGCAATTTCAAATTTGGAATTAATTTCCCATTTCAATAATTTAGATCTTATTGTTCAATTCTGTTAAATTGGTGGGAGATGACTGAATATATAAATGCAATTCAACACTTGATACATGGTATAATGGTCTAAACCACTTCCTGGCTTGTGGCACTACCAAAAATAGTAACTGCTTGATGTCATTAGCATATTCCCTAAACATTTCCTTTGATATGTAGCCTAAAAACATATACAGGGTGGCACAAAAAGTAATGTCAAGCTAAAGTCCAGAGATATAGCTCCATTACAGATATAAAATAAACCTAAAACTAGTTATTCGATTGTTTTTTTGTTTACGAGATATTTCAGCTTTACTTGTTTTTACAGAAATCTTGACTTTTATATTGTCTATGGTTGTAGCAGCGTAACTGATGGGTGTAATTGCCTAATTTTTATCCCAATAACTACCTTAATACTAATGCTATCTAATACACACATACTTGAAATCATACATCTAACCTTGGTAATTCAAAAAAATTATGTAATGTTGTAAAACTTGAATTCTTAAAATCGTTGAGAGTGTATTTCACAATTAATGGTTCCTCACACCTTTCAGCAAATGCTGCTAATGTAGTAAAATATGTACACAAAATTATGCATAATAACTGAATGAATATGATATGATCTATGTAATCTTACAATCAACAACTTCAATGCTCTCTGTCTTTTTCAACGCAGGTCTTGGTGGCGAGTTTCCATTCTGGACAGGAGAGGGGACTTCAATAGTATTTCCATTTTCTTCATCTTGAGTCAATTTCCACTGTGTCAGTACAGGTGTTTGTGTAGTTAACATGGCATCAGTTCCTGATCCAGCCATTGGGGCCAATTTACTAGGTGAAACACTGAAAAAGGAAAAAAAGTAATACAATATGTTCATGGCAACTATTAAGCAGACACCAGTTGGTGTTGAGGGGACTAATAACTGAAACCTACAATCTCCGCAACACTTAGCCCCCAAGTAGCTGGGTTACATCACTAGACTACTGTACAGCTATACTGTTGAAAGAAAGCTCACATAGAAAAATAAGTAGCATTGCCATTTTTCTAACTGAAAAATTGCAGCAATTTTAGGGTTAATCATTGTGGTTTTTATAAATACAGACAATTTATTATTTATTTAAAAATATTAATTACACTAAAAAGTAGAACGTTTGTTATAAACATCACAAACTAAAGATATATACTGAAAGATACCCACTTATGTTACTGCTACTGTGAACCATTTCTGTGAAATCTCATCTTCCTGTATCAATTCTTTATACTTCTCATAATTCCAGATTGGGCCGTCCTGAATATGTATGTTAAATATTGATGTTAACTCTAACAGAACACATGTTCTAGTTGCAGTCTGTTATAAGGTGCCTAATCTGGGGTTTCTTGCGGAATTCCAAGAGTCCCTTATCAGTTTTATGGATCCTTACGTCATGTCATTGTTATGGGTGATTTTAATTGTAATTTACTTGGACCTGACAATAATGACAACATTCACTTCACAAACCTATTTTACTCTTGTAACCTAACTATACTGCCACTTACAGCTACTCATAATACTTCTATTGCTGACACATCGCTGGACGTGATGTCTGTTGTTGACCTCGACCACATTGTGCATAATGGACAACACCCTGCCCACGGACTTTATAAGCATGATCTTTTATTCTGTGTTTACTGATTGTTTACTCCTAACAGCAGTCCTAAATTTATTTCCTTCAGAAATTACAAAGATATAAATTAGGATGCTCTTATTCACGATGCTAGTACTTGAAATTGCAATGAGATTCTCATGGCTCCTGATGTTGACTTTATGGTCAACAAGTTTAACTGTATGATTCAATATCTTTGTGACCGGCATGCTCCGGTAGTTACAAAGCAAATTACCTGACAGCCGGCACCTTGGATTACTGATCTTATTCGCCAATTGCAAAAGCAGAGATTCAGCTTTTCACAAAGCAAAGCGTACCAAGGCTGCTGCTGACTGGGCTTATTATAAACGGCTTAGTAATATAGTTAAACAACAACTTCGAAATGATAAAATTAGTTTTTATTACAAAAGCTTTGACAAAAATTTTCCCATACTTTAACTAAGTACTGTGACATTGTTGTCAATGATATGACGGTTGAGCTTTTGGATAGATTGCAGTGCGCACAAAACTATTGTATCCGTTTTATTTTAAACATTAAACGTCGTGATCATATTACTACGTTTTTCAAAAACCTTTCTCTTCTTAAATTAAATCAACTCTGTATGCTTAATATTCTCACTATTTTGTATTCAATCTTACATAATAATTCTCTAACTTATCTGTCTAACTTTCTTACATTTCTGAAACCATTACTTGGAACACTCTGTGCGGATCTTCATTGTTGTCAATTCCTCTTCATAAAACTTCTTTATACAACAATTACTTTACTGTAACCGCTTGCCGACTATGAAATAATTGTCCTGACAATATTACAGGTAGCGAAGGGCGTGATCAGTTTTGGGCTGCGGTTGTAGTTCTTCTCCTGGCCTCATGGGGTGAGCGGCTTGTGCGACACTAGGTGTTTGCTGATGGCTTGATATGAATGAGAGGATGAATGTGAGTTTAAGTTTATAGTTGCTTTGAATATCTGTTAGCGATGACTATTCTTTAATTTATTAAATTTCTCTGTTGTCTATTACTATCTTTTAATTAATTTCTTTTATTCACCAAAATAATGTTTTAGTTTTTTACACTCATTTTTATTTTAGTAATAATGTTAGAGATGACTTTTTAGTCCTAACCTCGCCAATAAAATAACAATAAAGTACAATAAAGTCATTTTTTATTTCATTTCATTTCACATGAGTCAGATTTTGCAAAACTCTACAAGACTTATTTCCAAATGGTACAATCCCAATAGACTGTACCTAAATTTAAATAAATTGCAATATTTAGAAATTAGTTTTTCTTACAAGCAAATTCTGTTGAAAGAGGTAAAACCCTTAAAGTTTCTTGGAATTAATTTAGATGCAACATTAGACTTGAAAGATCATATTGACATAAACGCTACTAACTATCAAAAGGTTAATTCTGTTTATGAATATTACAGGGATATGTAACACAAGATATTTTGATCACAATATATTATGCACAGATACACAGTCTATTTAGCTATGGAATCCTGGTGTGGGGTTTTAATCATACACCAAAAAATTGTTTATACTGTATTACAAAAAAAGGTAATCAGGCTTATTAGTGCTGTTGATTCTAGAGCTCATTGTAAACCTTCATTTAAAAATTAAAAAAATTTTTCACTAACGGCTATATATTGTATTGTAAAACAATATCGTACAAAACATACTTCTTACCAATCCTAACTTACAGCCTAGAAACATGTACATGAAATAAAAGACGATAGTAGAATACAAGCAGCAGAAATGAAATTCTTGAGAACGGCAGTGCAGAGTACTAGACGTGACAGAATAAGAAACACAACTATAAGAACCCAGTTTGGATGCGAAAAAACGGTAAAAGAGAAAATAAGAAACTTAAGGCTAGGATGGTTTGGTCATGTGAAGAGATTGGAAGAAGGAAGAGTGGCAAAAACCTGGCTCGAAAACGAAATAGTAGGGAAGAGAAAAGTCGGAAGACCACGGATGAGATGGATGGATTTGGTAAAAGAAGACCTATTCCTGAAAGGGACAAGCATTCAACAGGCGGAGGAGAGACAATTATTCTTAGACAGAGACAAATGGAAGAGGCTTGTTAGCACACCCGGGAGACTGGAGATGCTGATCAGATGATTATGATATAGGCCTATATATATATATATATATATATATATATATATATATATATAGAGCCGGTAGTGAAAAAATTTTGAAATTTTTAAATATATATATATATTTATATTCTACAAGTTCTCTTATATGCCAGGGGTAATTTAGAAACTCTGCCAGAAGACTCAAATCATCACAACTATGAAACTAGAAATAAAAACTATTTGAAACTAGAAATAAAAACAAACAGTGCTTTGCAAATACTCAAGGAGCCAAACAAACATTCAGTATATGATAGCTAAATAATTTAAATAATTCAATAATTTTTCAAGTGAGTCAAGAGAACTACCAATGAAAATTCTTAAAACAAAGATAATAAAATATTTAATCGAAATGTGCCCATACACAGTACAAGATTATTTTTCATTTAGAAATATTTCTATTTAACTGTTCACATATTTTCATTATTACGAGGGTCGTCTAGAGAGTAAAGAATGATTGTGCATCACATGCGGCGCCGATTCCCCACCAGTGCGACTGCGTACACGCTAGTTACCTCTGGCTGTTTGGTCAGTGTGAGCAGAGTTTGTTCCTGTGCGGTCACACGTCTTTGCTCTGTAAACTTTCAAAATGGCAGCGCCCATTGAAAATCCCACCAAATGCGAAGTGCGCATTGTTATTCCATTTTTGAATTCTCAAAATGTTCGGCCTATCAAAAATTTATAGGGAAATAAACACTGTTTATGGTGAGAATGTAATGAACGAATCTTCAGTGAGGAAATGGTACATTATGTTCAACCAAGGAAGAACCAATGTGCACGATGAAGAAGGGATTAGGAGACCATCACTTGGGACTGAGGAATTGAAGAAAAAAGTTGACGGCAAAATTCAGGAAAACCAGCGATTCACTTTAACCACTTTAAAAGATACTATTCCAGACGTTTCTCGATCCCTCTTACATGAAATTGTGACTGAGTATTTTGGGTATAAAAAAATGTGCACTCGGTGGGTTCCAAAGTTTCTCACAGAAGTCCACAAGACTAAACGAATGGGAGCAGCCCTTGAACTTCTTACCCGATAAGAAAGTGAAGGTGAACAATTTCTCGATCGTATTGTGACCGGAGATGAAACTTGGGTTTCGTACAAAACTCTGGAAACAAAGCGAAAATCCATGGGGTGGCATCATTCAAACTCACCCTCAAAACCTGTAAAAGAAAAATCGAATCTGAACACAAGAAAATTGATGGCACCTGTTTTTTGGGACCGCAAAGGTTTAATCCATGTCGAGTTTTTGCCAAGGGGAGATACAATAAATTCAGAAGCCTATTGCGAAACCCTTCAAAGACTCAGACGTGCAATACAGAACAAAAGATGTGGCATGTTGTCAAAAAGTGTTTTTGATCCACGACAATGCTCGGTCCCATGCATCGGTACGAACCCAGCAAGAACTTCAAGATCTAAAGTGGGAAATTTTTGGACAACCTCCCTATAGTCCGGACCTCGTGCCTTCAGATTACCATCTGTTCCCGAAACTGAAAACATTCTTGGGTGGGGAGCAGTTTGGAAACAATGAGGAACTGAAAAAAGAAGTGACATCCTGGCTCAGATCTTTGGCGGATGAAGAGTATAACACCGGCATTGAAAAACTGATTCCTCGGTACAATAAATGCCTTGACAACCAAGGCAACTACATTGAGAAGGAGGCTAGGTTACTGTGAGTATGTAAATAAAGTTCTGTGTTGTTATCTTTCATTTTTAATTTTTTATACCAAAATGTTCTTTACTTTCTGGACAACACTCGTATTATGTATTTATTGATTATAGACAGTATTGATATATTAATTATTACACTGAGTTAAAATGTATTTAATATTAAGAACAATGATGTTAAAACATTGTATAATGTCTGACAATAAATTATTCTCATACTTCTTATTCTTACATAGTAAGTAGGTAGGCCTATAGAAGACATTCTAAAGAATAAATATTCTTAAAGCCTGGACACATTTGTCATCACTGTACTCACTAAAGTCTAAGAAGAATCGAGGAAATGCTTAATTCCTTTTCCATACCTTTAATTCAAATTCCGTTTGGAAGGTAATCAACTAGAATTGGTGTTTTATTTCTGCTGAAAGTATTAATTTAAATAAAGGCAAAAAGATATGTATGAAGAGTAGTAAGTCAGTAACTGTAATTATACCAATGATGAAGCCTTGTTGTTCAATCACTAAGATTGAATAAACTAAGATATGTATGAAGAGTAGTAAGTTAGTAACTGTAATTATACCAATGATGAAGCCTTGTTGTTCAATCACTAAGATTGAATAAACTAAGATATGTATGAAGAGTAGTAAGTTAGTAACTGTAATTATACCAATGATGAAGCCTTGTTGTTCAATCACTAAGATTGAATAAACTAAGATATGTATGAAGAGTAGTAAGTTAGTAACTGTAATTATACCAATGATGAAGCCTTGTTGTTCAATCACTAAGATTGAATAAACTAAGATATGTATGAAGAGTAGTAAGTTAGTAACTGTAATTATACCAATGATGAAGCCTTGTTGTTCAATCACTAAGATTGAATAAACTAAGATATGTATGAAGAGTAGTAAGTTAGTAACTGTAATTATACCAATGATGAAGCCTTGTTGTTCAATCACTAAGATTGAATAAACTAAGATATGTATGAAGAGTAGTAAGTTAGTAACTGTAATTATACCAATGATGAAGCCTTGTTGTTCAATCACTAAGATTGAATAAACTAAGATATGTATGAAGAGTAGTAAGTTAGTAACTGTAATTATACCAGTGATGAAGCCTTGTTGTTCAATCACTAAGATTGAATAAACTAAGATATGTATGAAGAGTAGTAAGTTAGTAACTGTAATTATACCAATGATGAAGCCTTGTTGTTCAATCACTAAGATTGAATAAACTAAGATATGTATGAAGAGTAGTAAGTTAGTAACTGTAATTATACCAATGATGAAGCCTTGTTGTTCAATCACTAAGATTGAATAAACTAAGATATGTATGAAGAGTAGTAAGTTAGTAACTGTAATTATACCAATGATGAAGCCTTGTTGTTCAATCACTAAGATTGAATAAACTAAGATATGTATGAAGAGTAGTAAGTTAGTAACTGTAATTATACCAATGATGAAGCCTTGTTGTTCAATCACTAAGATTGAATAAACTAAGATATGTATGAAGAGTAGTAAGTTAGTAACTGTAATTATACCAATGATGAAGCCTTGTTGTTCAATCACTAAGATTGAATAAACTAAGATATGTATGAAGAGTAGTAAGTTAGTAACTGTAATTATACCAATGATGAAGCCTTGTTGTTCAATCACTAAGATTGAATAAACTAAGATATGTATGAAGAGTAGTAAGTTAGTAACTGTAATTATACCAATGATGAAGCCTTGTTGTTCAATCACTAAGATTGAATAAACTAAGATATGTATGAAGAGTAGTAAGTTAGTAACTGTAATTATACCAATGATGAAGCCTTGTTGTTCAATCACTAAGATTGAATAAACTAAGATATGTATGAAGAGTAGTAAGTTAGTAACTGTAATTATACCAATGATGAAGCCTTGTTGTTCAATCACTAAGATTGAATAAACTAAGATATGTATGAAGAGTAGTAAGTTAGTAACTGTAATTATACCAGTGATGAAGCCTTGTTGTTCAATCACTAAGATTGAATAAACTAAGATATGTATGAAGAGTAGTAAGTTAGTAACTGTAATTATACCAATGATGAAGCCTTGTTCTTCAATCACTAAGATTGAATAAACTAAGATATGTATGAAGAGTAGTAAGTTAGTAACTGTAATTATACCAATGATGAAGCCTTGTTGTTCAATCACTAAGATTGAATAAACTAAGATATGTATGAAGAGTAGTAAGTTAGTAACTGTAATTATACCAATGATGAAGCCTTGTTGTTCAATCACTAAGATTGAATAAACTAAGATATGTATGAAGAGTAGTAAGTTAGTAACTGTAATTATACCAATGATGAAGCCTTGTTGTTCAATCACTAAGATTGAATAAACTAAGATATGTATGAAGAGTAGTAAGTTAGTAACTGTAATTATACCAATGATGAAGCCTTGTTGTTCAATCACTAAGATTGAATAAACTAAGATATGTATGAAGAGTAGTAAGTTAGTAACTGTAATTATACCAATGATGAAGCCTTGTTGTTCAATCACTTTCTTATTTCAAGTAAGATTGAATGGACAAGTAGCAAACTTTTAATTTTTGCCACCTGTGATAATGTAGCAATAGATTGATAATAATTTGTGAAGTTGGAGACATCACCACGGACAGATTTAAAGATTGGGACAACATAATTATAATTCAGTAAATATGGAATGATGGCCTTAGATAATGAAGCATTATACAGATTTACCAAGTACGGTCCAATCTCATTATAACAGTGTTTCATAAGTGTTAACCATCAGACAAATCAAGAGACTGTACATCATACAATGAGACCTTAGAGTTACATAGGCATGTTTTGTAGCAGTAAGAAAGAGCAGTGGTAACAAATGAACTGTGAACTGACTTTGGTTACCTACTGTTAAGTATTCAGCCAATTTCTCACAATTGTTGTTAGCAACTTGACCTTCACCATTCATAGTATTGGGTATAATATTTACCTTTTTTGAAATCTTAACAAATGATCAGAATTGACTTAATATTCTGATAATACTTGGTAAAGTAGAATCCAATTGATGGTGACGTAATTCACCTCTGATAACACATAAAGTTAAATAGTCATGCCCTTTAAGTATTTATTCTTTGTAGTCTTTTTTTATAGAAATTTTATTGAGATAGGACTAAACCATCTCAATATCCAGGAGAGGAACCAGGTAGAGCAATTTCTTTTCAAAGGTGAGATGAATTTCATCTTGCACAACATTAACATTAACCACGCCTCTTTCTACAACTTTTCTGACAACCATGTCTGTTAGGGTTGAGCATAAAAAATGTTAATTTTGGTTGAGAGATTTTGATAAAAATGATTATGGTGATAGTAAGAGCTAAGTAGATATCCCCATTAGTTAACAGATGTATCCAACAGGAAGTTACAACATTACTCTTATGTGACGACCTAAACAATAGATTTAAATAAGTCCATCACTGCTGATCTTAAAATAACTTTTTTGATTAAAGTCCATCACATACTTCAGATCTCTCACAACTTTCTTCTTTGTAGAGATAAAATTAGGATTGTTAGATCCAGTACCATTTGGGTTGGCTGAAGTTGCGATGACTGTGATAGAAATAAAGTTCTGAATTACAGAGATAGTGTAAATAACAAAATCAGTGACTGAGATACAGTAGGCAACTACCATCTATAAAGGAACATATACAGTGCACCCTGTAGCTTATAAGATTCCATGCAAATAAAAATGGCTTTTAGTTTATCACCTGGGCTGAGATTTCAAAGAAAAATAAATTGATCTAAATTACAACAAGCATTTCTCTGCCCATTGTGTTTTTACTAGCTTTCACTAGCCTGACATTCCTGCTTGTGGAGTTCTGAATTCCGCCAAGTTCAGATATATGTATATCCAATAACAACATTAGTCACAGTTAAAATAACAATTTGAGTTTCTCTAACAGTACGAAAGAATTTAATTAAAAGTGTGTATAAACTATGTGTGGAAGAAATTAATATTTACTAAATATTTGATTTTTTTTTTCTCAGCTCTTTTGTATACGGTAAGTATTCAGCAAGTCTAATTAACGTTTCATTCTTTGCTCTAAAATTGCTTCCTCATTAATCTTCTGAACTACCATACACCCATCTGCGTACAGGCCTTTTTTATTTATTTATTTAACGGTAAACCCATTGTACATTGAAGTTGTTTACAAGAAAAAATTACAAACTTTTAACAAATGAAACTAATAGCTACAATATATGATTCACAAATATCAAACTGAGCAGCATATTAAATAACTTGCCTGTTAATAATGACCTAAGTATAAATGGAAATCGTGCACAATGCTTATACCTTATAAGCTACAGAAAATAAAATATAGAAATAAAACAAGGAATAAATACTGATAAAATAATACTAAAAATAATAGGAACAAATACCAATAAACAGTAAATACAACAACAATCAATTAGTAATGAGATTGAGACAACAAGTTATTGAACTAATCTAACATATAATTATTCACAAACAAAAACCAAAAGAAAAATGAGGACATGCAGTGGTAATATATGAGTGATGGTGCTAATGTACTCCAATGAAATAGGACAATAAGTTGGTAACAGGAAATAAAAGCTCAAAGAATACTACCAATAACACTGTAAGAAAGAAAAAAACCAATAAACAATAATAATGTAGTAATAATAAATTAGTAAGTAACAAGTAATGTTAACATGAAACTGTGCAAAGTGGATAATATATTAGCATACTAAGTACTACAAATATATACAATAACTCAATAGAATAACAGGAACATGCAGTAGTAATAAACATGTAGTAGTAATTTATTATGCTAATGTAATAAATGAAATTTAACAATAAGTTGGTAAAAGGGAATAAAGCTTTGAGAATATCACTAATAACAAAGTAAAAAAATAACAATATATATAATAATACAATAGAATGCAGTAACAATAAATTAGTAAGAAATGATTTAAATGGCAGAACGAAATTATGCATAGTGGGAAAAATTTTAGCTTGCAAAACAACTACAACTATTATAATAAGAATGATCTAAAAGAACAAAACAATCAAGATGGATTAAAGGCTAGGGCGGAAACATGACCCTTTTGATGCATCGTTTGAACATTGCAGGAGTGGTGTTGAAAAATTCCACATCATTGGACAATTCATTACCCTTTCGTAGAAGTTGTGGGATACAGATGTGGTAGCTGTAGAGTGAAGGAATATGACTTGCGAGCGGGTGTTGACTGGGGTCCGAAAATCCACCAATGAAAGAAGTTCAGGGCAGTCAATAATCCCATTAACTAACTATTGAACCAGTATGAGGTCAACCATCTTCCTTTTTGATGACAAGAGAGGGAGCCCAAGTGTGCTTCTCAAGGACTTCAAGGTAAGAGTAACCAAGTCGCAGTCCCACGAATCTCAAAAATCTTACTTGCAATCGTTCCAGAGTATCGATGTGGCCTGTTTGGTAGGGACACCAGACAATAGAGACGTACTCAAGGACTGGTCTGATGAGAGTTTTAAAGAGAGTAGCTAAGGTTAAAGGTGATCAGAAGTTCTTGGATGTTCTATACAAAAAACCAAAGAGGGAGTTGGCCATGTTACAAATGTGCGCAATATGTTCACAAGGACTAAGATCTGCTTGCCTAAGATTAACACCCCCAAATCTCTGAATTTTGAGAATCTTTTAAGGGCCGTGCCGTATAAGTTATAATCAAATACTACTGGCTCATTTATCCCCGAATACGTGAGGATAGCACTTTTAGCAGCATTAAGGTCCATGGCATTTCGTTGACACCACATCATGAAGGCGTCCAGGGCCTGTTGACAATCTTCCATGCGATCAATTTCAAGAAATATCTTGATATCATCAGCGAATAGTAGGTACTTTGTGGCTATCTTACTGCAGATGTCATTAAAGAAAAGGTTGAAGAGAAATAGGACCAGGTGCATCTTGGGGTACACCAGATGATACGGAAGTCGGTCTAGAGTAAGCACCTTTGTACCTCACCAAAAAGCGTCGATCAGCTAGATAAATCCTTAGCTATTGCAGGACTGAGCCAGAAATCTCGTACCCCTCAAGTTTGGATATCAAGATGATCCAATAATAACTGCCGACTCGAGGGTTAAGGAATAAACGATCGTTAACTTTCTACCTAAATAAATTAGCAGAACACATACATAAGAAGCATAGGGTAGCACTTTTCACATATTATACAAATCAGAGACTAAGATTAAATTTGTTAAAAATAAAATAAGGCCAACCTTGACATTAACAAGGGTCTCTTGGAAGACTGAAGTTCAGCAGCAGAAAACTCAAGGCTGTGGCAAGTTTTCAAAAACCAAAATTCTTTTCTTAACCCATCGAGGAACCCATAGCTCTATTAAATATTTTTGAATTTTAAATAACTTCAAGTAACGTTCAACTGATCTTGAAGGTTAAATGAACAAATTTTTATAATATTAATACGATTTACATAAACAATAACAATGTTTAACAACAATAAATAGATATCTAATATTAGGTCCGACAGATCACCAAATTTTGGTTTAGAATACAGCAAATTAATCAAAATCAAAATATTTATGTAAATCGGTAAACATTAACAACATAAACCTCTATCTCTCATTCCTAACGTTGGCAATGGTGGCGCTGGCGCGGTTGATTGATGTTGAAAATATATAATGCTTAAGCAACCTTGACGACACAGGTGGTTGTACTACAACTGCGCAGTGTAATTTTTAGTTATGGAAAAATCTATTACATTAAATGTTCAAAAGTTATGTATAAAGATTCTTTGATATGAGGCGCGGGTACTACTTTGTGCGTATTTTAAGGCGATTATGACTGTTTACACGAGTGTTCCGTGTCTAATTACCTAAATTATAACTGTGCCTAATTATTACCTAATTATTAGGTTGAACGAGGTGACTGAAAAAATTATTTAAAAAACTGGAAAATACACTGAAATGGGTTATAATTTTGATGTATTAAAACAGCTGTTTGAAATTATTTACTAAAATTTAATACGTCCTCTATGCTTTTATGTTTTGTTATTATGTGTCGATTTAAAGAATATTATTGACAGATGTTAAATATTAGACATTTTATTGTTGAAGGAAAAGAATTGTACAGTATATTTAATTTGTGTTCCAGTAAAAGTTTATCAGCACCAGTAAACGTTTAGTTTAATTATTATTTCTACTGAACTTCTACTGAACTACTTCTACTGAATTTCTAGTCAAAATATATAATGAGTAGAAAAGTGTAATTGTACTTTACAATTTGGCGACCGTGACAGTATTGGAAATTTATTAAATACTAAACCAGATAGAATTAGGTCAAGAACATGGATATACTGAAGCGGCAAAGGACTTTATTGCGTAGTGTTTTTACAAGAAATATAAACAGTATAAAAGAACTGTTGGAAAATTACCCTCTTGATTTGGCTGAAATAGAAATATCCTTCAACATTCTACAACAAAAAGCTGATGAACTACAAGCTGTTGATAAAGAAATAAGGGACTTGCTGTTGAATGATGAAAATACAACTGAAAATGATGTTCTAGCTGAAACAACAAACACAGATAAGTATGTAGGTAATTTTGAGTCCATTCGGCTAAAAGTTCAAAAACTTTTAAAACAAGAAGAGGCAATAAGTCAAGTAAGCTCTAACAACTTAGGACTAGGTTCTGATGCCAACTATAATTCAATATTAAATAAAAGAACCTATAGACTTCCAAAAATTGAAATCAAGAAATTTGACGGGGAACTTATCAATTGGTTACCTTTTTGGAGCCAGTTTGAGAAAATAGATATAGACCCTAGCATTGCACCAGCAGGTAAATTTCAGTACCTCTTGCAGTGTATAGTACCTGGTACTAGGGCCTATGAAGTTGTTCAAAGCTTCCCACCAATTGGACCAAACTATTCTAAAGTAACTGAAAGTTTGAAAACCCAATTTGGTAAAGATGATTTATTAGTAGAGGTATATGTTAGAGAGCTGCTTAAGATAGTCCTAACAAATTCACTAAAAAGTAAGAACCATATGTCTCTCCAAACTTTGTATGATAAAATTGAGTCTCATTTAAGAAATTTAGAAACTCTAGGTGTGACAACTGACAAATGCGCGTCTCTTCTATATACAAAGGTAGAGTCCTGCATGTCGGAAGAACCTTGGCAACGAAGAAGCTTGGCAACGAAGTTCCCATCGTACTGGGAAAAGTCCTCAGGATCGCTTGAACAATTTAATGAAATTTATGCTTTCAGAAGTAGAGAGTGAACAAAGAATTGGATTGGCAATGTCTGGTTTTGTAATAGGTCTAAACTCGAATCACAAGGAAAGTAAGCAGACTAAAAAATCTTTTTCACAGACACAAGATATGAAGCCTTCTACTTCTACTGCTGCTAACTTGGTGTCTTTCGGTAAGTACGACAAATCCTTGATTTGCATATTTTGTGAAAAATCACATAAAAGTTCAGATTGTTTCTCAGCTCAGAAAATGGCTCAGATGAAAAAACTCAAATCATAAAAGAAAAGAGGTGTTGTTTTTGTTGCTTAAAACCAGGCCACAGCATTAAACAATGCAAATCTAGTTTGAAATGTCCTCTGTGTAAAAAACGACACTTTGTCGTCATGTGCCCTAATTTTCATGTAAATAGTAATGTTTCTAGGCCTACTAATATGTTGAAACCTGAGGCTAAAGTAACTTGTGCTCAGTTAGAAGATAATGTGTTATCTAGTAGACCTAACCATTCTAACAATGTATCTCATCCCAGAGTCTTTATGCAGACCTTAATAGCTAACCTGAGGAATCCTAACACCAAAACCACCATACCTGTGCGCTTGTTGTTTGATGTAGGCTCTGAGCGTTCGTATATAGCTCAGACTGAAGCTTGTGAGATTGAATACAAATCTTTGGGTCAAGAAAGAATAGTAAATTCTTTGTTTGGTAATGTGAAAACTGCAGAAAACATCCATAACAAATATAGAGTTCATCTTTCAAACAAAGATGATTCGTACAGGTGTAACTTTGAAGTATTTAGTCAGCCTAAGATTTGTGGGAATATCAATCATGTAACCAACGGGCCTTGGTTAAAAGAGTTGGTTAGTAAAGGCGTCCATTTGACCGATGCTGAAGAGTCAAATTTACCAATTAGTATTTTAATAGGAGCTGATGTGGCAGGTAAACTGTATACAGGAGATCGTCTCCAACTGGATTCTGGACTAGTGGCCATGAATACACTTCTAGGATGGACATTGATAGGTAAAGTACCAGGAGGCCTAACAGACGTACGCGATTGTTTGTCTTCTCTTGTAACTAGTATGTTTATTCAAGATGCAAACATTGCAGATTTATGGAATCTAGACTGGATCGGGATAAAGGAACCTCCTAAGCACCAATCGGTGAAGGGAATTCAGATAGACGTCAAGGATCATTTTCTGCAAACAACAATTATTAATAAAGAGGGACGTTATGAAATCAAACTTCCATTCATTGACAACCATCCTCCTCTACCAACAAACAAAGTATTGGCTGAGAAAAGACTTCAATCAGTAAGAAAAAGGCTTAAAAACAATGACTTGTTTTCAGAATATGACTCTGTGTTCAAGGACTGGAAAGAACAAGGCATAATCGAAATTGTACCGACTGCTGAGTTGGATAAAGACTGTCATTACTTACCACATAGACCTGTTGTGAAAGAGAGCAGCCAGACGACGAGAATTCGACCAGTATTCTATGCATCTGCTAGAGACAGAAACCAGCCTTCACTAAATGATTGCTTGGAGTGTGGACCTAACCTAATAGAACTGATTCCGACAGTTATGCTTCGTTTCAGAGAAGGAAGATTTGGAGTAGTTGCAGACATCGCTAAAGCATTCTTACAGATAGCAGTAAACGGAGAGGATACCGACAAACTTCGTTTTTTATGGTACAACAGTAATGATGAGATAGTTGTATATAGACATAAACGGGTAGTATTTGGAGTGAAATGCAGTCTGTTCTTATTGGGAGCAGTAATTGATCTTCATCTTCAGAAAGCAACCACAAAGCCTGGTGGAGATATAAATTTAATTCAGAAATTGCAGAGAAAAGACTTAAATGGCTGCTCTCTTTCACAACAGGTCTATGTGGTAAGTAATGACAGTCTTTATCCAACTCAGCACTCGGTACAATTTCGATTATGCCTTGTTCTTTCCAGTCCTTGAACACAGAGTCATATTCTGAAAACAAGTCATTGTTTTTAAGCCTTTTACTTACTGATTGAAGTCTTTTCTCAGCCAATACTTTGTTTGTTGGTACTAGAGTAAAGGCAGAGGGAAAATTTGATCTTCGTGGTGGATTGCAACTGGTCAATCTTCGAATGGAAGTGAACCTTCAATAGTCAAATGTATTAGGTGTAAAATGGGACTATCAAAATGATCAATTGTTTGTAGGATTAGACTCTATTAAAGATTTTGACCGCAATCACATTACCAAGAGAGAAATATTGTCAGTATCTCATAGAATATTTGACCCCTTAGGCTTCATTTCTCCTGTTATGTTATACCCGAAATTGCTACTACAGAAGATGTGGGATAAGAAAATAGATTGGGACACACATGTTGAACCTAAAACTGCCGAGAGATTTTTGCAATGGTTTGATGAATTACTTAGTCTTCAAGACGTAAAAATACCTAGATGGTTAGGAAAAGAAGATACTTCAGTACGTTGTACTATCCATACGTTCTGCGATTCTAGTAAAGATGCATATGCAGCAGTGATATTCTTGAGAGTTGAAACCGAAAACAAAGTGACAGTTCAACTATTAGCATCAAAGTCTAGGGTGGCACCTTTGAAAAGTCTTAGCATTCCTAGGCTAGAATTGTTAGCCGCAACGGTGGGAGTACGTTTGACTGAGACAATTGTAAAATCTTTGAACTGGCAGAACATTCCTATCTTTTATTGGACAGATTCGACAGCTGTATTAGGGTGGATAAGACAAGAATGTGATTGGAAAGTCTTTGTATGGAATCGAGTGTCAGAAATTAAAAAGTTGAGTAAAGTTGAGAATTGGAATTACATCAAAGGAGAATTCAACCCAGCTGACCTCCCGTCAAGAGGCTGTGACGCTCAGTATTTTTTAAAATCAAAATGGTGGGAAGGACCAGAATTGTTAAAGTTTGTACAAAGAACAAAGAAAAGAATGGCCTACAAAAGGTGAAATAAATTTAAATTCAGAAGAAATTGAAAATGAAAAGGAGAGCAAACTCATAAAAAGAGGAAAACAAAAATATTATTAAAACTCGATCAGGAAGAACTATAAACAAACCCAACAAGTATGGCATATGAGGGAATACAAGTTGAGTAATTAATTGTAAATTACTCAAGGTGGGAGAATGAAATCTATATCTATAAAATCCAATGTATGTTTGTTTGTCTATCCTTTATGCGCTACCAAACCGTCCAGCCGATCGCCATGAAACTTGGGGGAGTTGTTCTATATACCCCAGGGAAGGTTTCTGTCCTATTCCCGTTTCTTTAATCCCTCAGGGCTCCATTCCTTGGACTTCTAAAATTTCGATGTTAATCAAATAGCAGGATGCATGAAGGTATAATAAGTCAAATATAAAAAGAATATCAGCTGTGGGTTTTAAATATGTCAAAATTAAATTAAATCATGTGTTAATTTTTTAAACTGTTTATATTTTTATGTTTTGATTTCTTGTGAAGCTATATTAATTGATTGATTTATTTGATTAACAGCTGTTAAATAAAAACAAATAGAATAAAATTGTGGTATGCAAAACTTTCAAAATTAAAAATAATTGAGTACAGTAGTAAACTACACAAAACATCAGCTGTTGTAAATTGGATACTGTGTAAACTGAAAGGTTGCTGCACATTTCAATGATACAATCAAAACTCAATATTATGACCGGCGAAGCGGGCGGGTACAGCTAGTGGATTATAATTTTGATGTATTAAAACAGCTGTTTGAAATTATTTACTAAAATTTGATACGTACTCTATGCTTTTATGTTTTGTTATTATGTGTTGATTTAAAGAATATTATTGACAGATGTTAAATATTAGACAGTTTATTGTTGAAGGAAAAGAATTGTACAGTATATTTAATTTGTGTTACAGTAAAAGTTTATCAGTACCTAAAACGTTTAGTTTAATTATTATTTCCACTGAACTAATTAATCTCTATTTAAAATCTATAATGAGTAGAAAAGTGTAATTGTACTTTACATACACTGTTTATTAAAATTACATCATAAGACGTGTTGACTGTATAACTACTGGTTTACAATTGGACTACACACTCCATGAGGGGGTGGGGGTAATAAGTTACTGACATTGATACAACACTACTCTCCCCTTACAGTTAATTAATTACATAACAAAATTTAAATTACAATCATTAACAAAATAAAATTGCTTAAAACTAAAATTCTTATTTGAACTTATTATTCTAACAACAACAAAATTATTATTTTAAATTAAACTCCGAAAAAGTAGATCTGTTTATTGTTTATATCATTCTACCTCTACTAGATACATGTTTAAGTAAATTTTCAGGAGTAGATGGACTACGGACAGTAGATCGACTAGGACTTGGTGTTGATTCTATAGAAGATGAACTTCTAGGACTTGAACTTCTGGAGTTTGGAAAACAGACTGCTTAGTATTAGGTATTTCATGAGCGTCCATCTAACTTTTCCGTAAGGGGGGGGGGCGAAGGATCTGAAGAAATAGAACACCCTCCAATAAAAAAGGAGATAAGAGAATTAAAATTTTTTTTAAATTTAGGTACACAATGGTTGATTTTACGAATTTTTGTACCTAAATTTGCTTTGTAAATTCAGGCGCTTAGGCCTATTGTTTTGTGCATTTTTTTTAACATTTGAAAACAAGAATTGATAATATAGCGTGATGTAATAATTAATCACAATGGCTGTAGCTTACGCCAGGGTCTGTAGAGAACTTGGAACTATTAGCATAGACCTTCTATTACATCAATAATAAGAATGTTTAGAATGTCTAAGCTAGTTTGTCCATTGGACATAATTTTCTAAATACTATTAGAATTTTGTCTATAATAATTCAATAAACAAATAAGTATAGTAAAAGAAAAGTGAAGGACAAAAAACGTTAAACAAATTATTTCAAAACGTCTTTAATGACAATAATGTTGTATTTTGAACATATTCAGAAACTATATTAACACAATGACAATAGTTCAAATAATTGAAAAATTATTGAAAATCCTATTGTACTATAATTATAGTGTAACATTATAACATGTAAAAATTAACAAACCCTTCTTGTTTGTATCTATTTGTATCTAGAACTTGTCAGAAAACGCAAATAGTAAAATTCTTTTATTTTGAACAAACACATTCAAGACTTCATCTACAAAATGTATTCCTTTCTTGGCCTTGATTCTGTTCCTGTGCAGACTCAACAAACAAAGACTCTACAGTCGGTATTCTCCCATTGTACTACGTGGGGAGGGACGAGTCTGTTTACAGACTCGCGGACGGGTCATTCTCGCTTGACGCTCATTCCTTTCCGGGCGTCTGGCGTGACTCCTCGTGCATACGTGTCAATCATTTAACTTTATGCTTTTATTGCACAGTCTGCAAAAATGTGGTTAACGAGGGGTCTCATGGGGGGGGGGGGGCTCGAGCTTCTCAGCCCATATTGATGGACGCCCATGTGTAGTTTGTAATATATGAGGTGACACAGTTCAATAGCTAGGACTCATATTATTACTTACTTCTGAACATCTAGAAGCATGAATGTAGTATTCTCTAAGTTGATTTACACGTGCTTTATGCAAAGTATCATCTGACAGTAGTTTAACTAAATAAACCACTTTACTTGTCTTCTTGTTCACTTACCTTAAACATATTTAATAGCTTTTGTTGTTTCATTTAGATTTACCAACACTGTCTGTTTTATACCAAATGAAGGCACTGCTCCCCTCAAAGGTAAAGCTAGAGTGGGTTTAGAAAATCGTCGATGTACAAAATTATGTTCGCCAATAAGAGAACCCATTTATCCGTAGGGGACCCCAGTGCTTTGAGAGAACTGGAAGACTTGTTAACAGTTGACATGAGATTGTAGAGGCATTGCGCAGATTTCTTACCGAATGGTTTCAGATTAAAAATATCATCTTAAGGTTTTTTAGTAAAACCCGTTTATTTTCATATTTAGCCACGAGCTTTTCCCCAGCTAGTATGACATTTCCACTGTTATTTGAAAGTTCGAAATTGGTTCCGGTTGAGCTGCGTCACCTAACCAATTCTTTTTGAGGTGATGTAGCCTCGCTAAATCTGTCTAGTCTAGATTTTGAATGACTAACGATGACAAAAATCAAGGAATTGTTCATAAAACTGGTAGCTTCTTGAGATATTATGGTAATGAATAATAATTTTGGTAGAATTGATGAATCCATGATTATTCTATCGGTATTTTATCCTGATTGGTTAATATTAACAATTGATGGTAAACTTTACCTCTTTTGTTCCGCCACCAATCTTCAGTTTTTTCTGACACTACCGGTTTCGGAGACTAATCTCCATCTTCAGGTGTCCATCACTGTCACTACACACTAAACCATTTGTTAAATTTGTATTAGAATTGTATTATAGAATGGTTTAGTGTGTAGTGACAGTGATGGACACCTGAAGATGGAGATTAGTCTCCGAAACCGGTAGTGTCAGAAAAAACTGAAGATTGGTGGCGGAACAAAAGAGGTAAAGTTTACCATCAATTGTTAGAATTGATGAGTTTGGCCGAGTCGTTGAATTAGAGGTACTACTATTAGTTATCCTTGCATATTGTTGCATTGGTATCGATAACTCCTCCAGAAAGACAACCATTGCAGATTTGCTTATCACTGTGTTGAGAATTATTCTTCATATAGTATTATTTTTTTAATGTGTTTATGATCTACTAGTCATATGTTTTTGACAGGTGAATTTGAAGACTAATTGTTGATTGTTAATGGCTTTTAGAATTGTGGCAATAGATTGAAATGAAAAGATCAAAGTGTTTATTGATTGTGATAAAGTATTATGTCGTCTTCTTTAAAGGCTTTATTCACAAATGTTAACCAAACTGAGTTCTGCTGATTTTTAGTATAAACTTAAAAGTGATTCCAAAAATTACGTGGTTCGAATTTGGAGTTACATCAACTGGGCTCGGCTATATTGATCCTCAGTGATGTAGGCTAGTTATTCCAATAATTCAGCTTTTGACTCACATATTCTACCGTGATGCAGTCGGTTTGTTCTTGAGACTGGCTCAGAATCGTTGTAATATGCTTGTCCTTGAAAGGCCATCACATTTCTCCAGCTGCTTCAAGCGTGTTAGTTTTAGATTTAGTTTAAATATCATGACATCTTGACTAGTATATAATAAACCGCAGTTGATGGCCAAAGTAACAAAAGAATACAGTTGATTCAAAGTTGTAATTTATATTTGTCATGATAATTGATACAAAATACCTTGTACTACTAAAGGCTTTATTCAACAAAACTTCTTCCATAAATAAAGTTAGAACAATACTAATGCCCTTCAGAATTATGACATGTTAAAATTCTGATTGTTATCTAAAGACTGTAACAATTAATATATTAAAACATTTAACATGTGCTATTTAATTCACACAGTTGTTCGAAGAGCTTATGTCACTATTTATCTTCTAAGACCAATTAGCGAAGTTCTCAAACTACGGGTTTCCTTATTAACTACGGATGATCTTTCATTATTTTAACAAATTTAAAAGGACTTTATATTTATTTGCGTTATTTTCTCACAATGTACCTATCGAGTTATGGTACTAATTAATCGAGTCTATACTTGCACTAAACATTCAATTATATATGATATTGACACATACTTATAATTCCACATAAGGGGGTTTGTTAACCAAAAAAGGTTAAATTACAAATTCTGTATAATAGATGGAATTATACCTATCTAAATTCCACCAAGGAATCGTTGAAGAACATGCTGTTGTTGTTGAATATGTAGTAGTTAGTTGAACAGGAATCTTAATGGAATTGTATATCAGGCATTGTGGTCTGATATATGATACATGTGGCTATATTCGGCTGGGAAAGGTGTTTGGAGGATATCTGGTTGGAGAAAGGAGGGTTGGGGTAATCTTTTGACCAACATTATTGGTATATATCTTTTGACCAATATATCTGTATATATGTACGTATATAGTGTATGTTTATTGGCAGTTACTATTTATTGATTTAAATTTATATAAAAGCTGTGTTGTATACAAAACTCCAAAAGTTATTATATATCAGTGAAAATAAAAATAATCAAGCGATCTCCTGTCACAAAGCTTAGTTCAGTCCATCAAACCATTTAAGACCTGTCTCACTGATTCTATGTATGCTAATTAATCCCTCGGTAAAACAGCGCAGGGGGCACCTTGTAACTATGTTATCCATTGTTTGGATATACTCCCCACAATCACCATGACTGATCAAGTGTTATTCCCCGTTTGTATCTACAGTAAATACATCGGCCCACTCCAGTTCGGAACCGATTCAACAATGTCCATACCCTACGAGGTAGGTTCATCCCACCTATAGGAATTGACGGATCGTTAATAAGTAACTTATTTCGTACATCAAAACTGTTCTACTCTATAGTCCAGCTACTATTGGGCGAGAAATTTGATCTGCTCAACTGGAAAGCAGTACGTAGAGGTGGGTACATAAAAAATAATAAAATTTACACTAACGTTAACACGACATTTTAAAATTACCGCAGTATTAAAACAGTATAAATAGGTTTAAGGGTTTTATTACACTCACATTCACTTTAAACGTTAACTATCATAAGGACACACTGTTTACTAACTTCAACAATGAATTTACCAAAGCTGCAATTAACCATAGCCAGTCTTAAACTAAAGTAACAAAATATACAACACTGAAACCAAACATGTATGTACTTGTATCCAAATTGTTGTATACAAAAAAAAAAAAAAAAAAAAAAAAATACAAATATCTTTATTGCCATCAAACAAAGTAACTTGCATTAGCAATCGTCTTTACAAGAATCTATTTAAAAGCTATAAACACATTTCTTATCAAAATAATCCTTAACACTATAAAAGCTATTTTTAAGGAGGAAACTTTTCACATTTCTTTTAAAGGTAACAAAATTACATTCTTGTTTTAGATTGATTGGAAGGTTATTGAAAATTTTTATACAGTTATAAAATGTGTGGTTTTTGAAAAAGTGTGATCTGTGTGGTGGTATGTTATAGTTGTACTTGTTCCTGGTTTTACTATATAAAGATGGTAGAAATTCAGAGAAAATGTGCTGGTTCCTTTTCATAAAAATAAGTGACTCCAAAATATAAATCGATGGAAAAGTGAGCAAATTGAAATCTTTGAAGTAGGGGGCACATGATTCTGTTTGGCCAATTCCTGCAATTATCCTCACAGCTCTTTTTTGAAGAATGAAAAGAGTCTTTGTATAAGAGCTCTCAGATCCCCAAATGGCAACTGCATATGAGAGAAAAGGATATATAAGGGCATAATATGCTGAAAGAAGAATTTCAATGCTGGAATAGGTGGAGAGACGTCTTAATATAAAAACTCCTGACGACAAACGGCTCGCGACATGTTCGATGTGAGAGTGAAATTTCAAATTGGCGTCAAGGTGGAGCCCCAGGAATTTTACACCATCTTCCGCAGTAACGATACTTTCTCCTATGGAAAAGTTTAGGGGAAATGTCTCTTTATGGCCAATGGAAAAATCAAGTAGTTTAGTCTTATTTGAATTGACACACAAGAAATTTTCTTGGAACCATTGTACAATGTTGTTTGATTCAGTATAGGAGGCGATTTCCAAGTCTTGTCGTGTCTGACGAGATATGGCCAGTGATGTGTCATCGGCAAAGAGACACAGGTTCCCCTCAAGGACGCTTGATTTTAAGTCATTTATATATAAAATAAACAGCAACGGGCCCAGGATGGAACCCTGAGGGACTCCAGAGATGACAAGCTTCTCATCTGAGTATGAAAATGTCATACAGTCTTGATCTATTGAGGGTATCTTTACTATTTGCCTGCGACCGATAAGGAAGGAGGAGAACCACTTTAGAGCAGTGCCCCGAATCCCAATGCTTTCAAGTTTTTCAAGCAGCAGACCATGATTTACCATGTCGAAGGCTTTTCTGAGATCGAAAAAGACACCCACAACAGATTTTCTTTGATCCAGCTCTTTTACAACTATGTTAATAAGAGAAAACATGGCATCTACAGTAGACTTGCCCTTTAAAAAGCCGAATTGACCAGAAAATAAAATACTATATCTATCCATGAAAGAAATCAATCTATTTAAAACTGCTTTCTCAAAAATCTTAGAGAATGAAGATGTTATTGCAATGGGTCTATAGTTGTCAAGCATTTCCTTTTTTCCTTTCTTAAAAACTGGACTCACAACTGAAAGCTTCAGAAAGTCGGGAAATATTCCAGTTTCAAATGAGCTGTTGATAATGTTTACTAGAGGATTTGCTAGAAAGTTTGAGCAGGATTTCAGGAGCTTAGACGATACATTATCAGTTCCAGATGCCGTTTTAGGCTGTAATGAATTTATCAAATCAATAACTTCTACTACGCTTACAGGTCTTAAGAAGAAGGAATTCGAAGAAGAGTATTCATTAGAAGGGGAACTTGCACTCTTGCCGTTCAAGTTGGAACACTGTGATAGTCCTATACTTATGAAGAAATCATTGAAAAGGTTGGAGATCTCCTTAGGATGACTGACCAGTTTTCCATTGTTATTTTTTACAGCAAAATTAAATTCATTATGTGACTTTGAGGTGACCCTATTTTCATTAATAATGTTCCACATGGTCTTCGATTTGTTAGAAGAGTTACTGATTTGTTTGGACACCTTGAGACACTTTGAAGATTTTATACTATTACGATATTGATATTTCAGTCTTAGGTAGTGTTGTCTTAGCGGGTTTGCTCTCTCTAGATCTTTGGTAATGAAGTACCACCATCTGACTAAGTCCCGAAGATCAGCCTGCTCTTTGCTTAAGGAAACTTTGCTATAAAACTTTTTCTTTTTGCACCTTATCTTCTTTTCTGGGAAAGCCTGGTTTATATAAAAAGAAATCGTAGAGATGAAATTCTCCATTTTTGTTTCAACTGAAACTGCGCTATAAACCTCATCCCACTGCTCATGAGCAAGAAAATGATTAAATATCAACGTGTTTTCCTCAGTGAATGACCGGCAAGAGCGAAACCTCGGTGAAGCATCCCTTTGTGGAGGCAGCTTGACTACAGTCATCTGGGCGTGGTGATCTGCCAAGGCAGTCACAAGAACAGATGCAGTGACATGATCTTGAGGAAGATCAGTGTATACGTGATATACGTTTAAGTACCTAAATTGTTTTGTTGCCAAATTGTTTAGTCTATTACTTATGATTTTTTGTTATTGATTTTTGTCATTATTACTGTTAATTTATTGTTGTTGTGATGTATATATTTGTCATTATCATTTATTCATTTACTAATTTTTATGAAAATGTTATATTGATTGCTGTTATAGTTGTTTCTGATTTATTGTTGTTAAAAATTTTTGTAATTTTTTGTATTGTCGTTCATTGTTATTATTGTTTTGTTGCTATCTTAAACTATTGTTTGTTAACATGTCCAAAGTAGTTGTTGTTAACTGTTTGTTAGATGCAAAGTACCGTGGGAAATAAAATAAAATAAAAATTGTATTTACCACTTCTTATTCACTTAACCATAATGAATAATAGACAATTTCAAAGCGTATAAATGAAAATGCATAAGGCTTCATAACTACTCAGTTAGTAATAGCATTGATTTTATACTCAAACAGATTTCCCATCCTACGTTAAATTTTGAGTCTGAAAATATATAATCAAGGGTTATATATAGACTTGATTCTATATGGTTATAGCATAGATCTTCTATTATACCGGTATAATAGAAAGCCTATTGTTAATAGCCTGCCTTGATCAAGACATGAGGAAAAAAACAAGAACAACTGTCACTGTACTTTATTTGGTGGTGTTTGCCAAGAAAGGTGAAACCTGAGAAATATGAAATACATATGAGTGGCGGACGGCGTACAGCGGCAGTGAAGGAATCTGTCAAAATGTCAAGTTTTGTTTTCGTGTCAACAGGACTCTGGACTCTATCCAGGTGTCGTTGACCATTGGCCGTCATCCGGGTTATTTGTTATTAGTTTTTGTAAGGGTTTAACTTAAATTTATTTAGATGCAAGTGATCCAAATGAATAATGACGACAAAATATGGACCATTTGAAGACACCTATAATGTTTTTGAAGAATTGGGAAAGTAAGTACAGTTCTCTTATTTAAATAAAAGCAAGCTCCTGTTATTTTCCTCCTTTTTTAATTACAAAATGTTAATGTGTGGTAAGTGATTAAAACTTGGGTTTCATCACAAGAAGTATGCAAGCAATTCAAACCAATATTTTATAGTTTAGTGAATAATCTATTCCCTTATTGGGATATAATAAATGATTGTAAAATGTAGAATATAAATAAATCTAAATAAAAGAAAAACTAAGCAGAGGGAATATGCCTTGCAACACGATTTAGATTCAGATTATGAGATAGGAAAAGTGAAAAACATTTTTAGACATATGGATGGGCTATTGAATAAAAATTAACAATTTTCAATATCAGTAAACCAATTATTAAATATTCAGTGTACTGTGAGCTATTTTAGAGTAACAGAGGTCCTTTATTCATTATAATCATGAAAAAAAATGATGCAATAAAAATCTTATATCTATAATGATTTTAAGTAATCATCCTTCATAAATAAAAATACTATTGTTAAAACAAACCTGTGGTTACTAAAATACTTTTAATGCCTCATTATGTTTAAGTTTATATATAAAAAAAGGTGAAAAAAGTAGGCCTATTTAAATTACAAGTTTATGTTTACTTTTGGTCGCTAATCACATTCCACAAAAACAAGTTCAATATAGATCAATTAGTGGCATTAACTTGACTGAATTTCGGTGAAATAATTGTTATTGAAATAACGATCACAGCAGGACTTTTAATGAATTTCCTGAAAGAGGGGTTTAGAATGCTTCTGCCAACCCTCCCACCTAAACTCATAAGATACAACTGGCTCTCTCAATCACCCTTGTAAGTTTAATTGTAGAAAAATGTTGATTTGTTTGATCCTCTGAAAATTGATTAGAGAAAAATATTTATAAGTTAACTTGAGGCAAATTTACGTTTGACTTAGGTAGTTATATTAGTTTTCAACAAAGAAATAAAATATTAGTAGTGAGCCTCTTTTCCTTCTTAAACTTTTATGGTCTTAAAAAGTAACAATTGATGATTTTCTTCCGAGATTTTCCAGAACAAGTTTAACTGACTTTCTTGCACAAAAGAAACATTATTATAATGTCAAATTGAAGTTCATTTTATTCTGAACACACTGGTTTTTGGATTATTCGATATCTTTAAAAATAGCTTGGCAATTAAACTTTTCGCAAATCACGTATTTTACTAAAATCTGCAAAACCGCCATTTTAAAAATGGCCGCCAGGAAAAAACTATGGCTTGTAAAATTTTTTCATATAGTGTTTTGTGATTGTCTACCTATGGGTTATCGAAAATATTCAGAAAAATACATCGAAAAAATAGATGTATTTAAAAAAGAATACGTTTGAAAAAACCTTAAAACTAGACGTTAAATGAAATAAAACTAGAATATCTTACTATCAGTTAACCTCAGTTATTCTCATACTGAGTTAGAACAATTGATTAATAGTATTGGACCAACCGCCCACCCACCCATACACGTACATTGGTATTAGCCCACCCATACACGTATATTGGTATTAGCCCACCCATACACGTACATTGGTATTAGCCCACCCACCCATACACGTTGAGACTATACAAAAATCTTAGTCTCAGGTGTAACGACCATGTTGATAAATAATTGGCAAAAGAACTTTCTGCCAACACTTGTTCTGAGAAGCATTTCTTCCCTAAATAACATTGCTTTGACAAAGCTGGATTACTTTGGCTTGATAAGGTATTCAATCGTACTCTGTAAACACACAGACACACACAAACACACCCGCCACCCCTTACACGCACTGTGGTATCTTATGAGAATATAGAGTTAATATTATCTTACATACCTTTACAATACAATACTTTCGATATTTTCAATGACAGTCTAACATTTATTAGAAGATGCGTGCTTGCTGCCCCCCACCTGCCTTTATAGTTATACACTTGTTATTCGTCTATGGTTTGTGGTATAGTTATTATTTTTTATTCATAGCTTTTACACTGTAATCATTAAATTTTTTGGAATTGCTATTATTATAGATAGTTTATGTTCACTGTTATTTATTGTATAGCTTGTGCATATTTGCATCTCTTCATAGAAGCCGCATCTATTTTACTGTATTTATATATACATTCTTATTTTATATTCATCACTATTGGTACTACTTATTATTAGTTACACAGTTTCACTTATGATTAATTATCATGCCTAATATTAATAGTCCACTTGGATGTTTGGCTTGGTCCTTTAATTATAAGTAAGTGTTATTTCATATGTATTATGTAACATGTTTGTAATTTGGTCTTTGACCGTTGGAATGGAATAAAATAAAATAAAAAAATACTATAGGCGACAAGTAATCGAGTATTTAACTCTTAATTTTCAACAATGAAAACAATGAAATTAAGTAAGCAATACATTCTAACACTATTTATTTAGTTTGCTGAATTTTCCCATACACATACAGTGGTACTGGCCCACCTGCCCTCCCATACACCTACAGTGGTGATGTCCCACCCATACACGTACGGTGATATCAACCCACCCACCCGCCCATACACGTACAGTGATATCAGCCCACCCGCCCACCCATACACGTACAGTGATATTGACCCACCCTCCCACCCTTACACGAACTTTGGTATTGACCCACCCCGCCCGCCCATACACAAACATTGGTATTGAGATGGAGGGGTGGGTCAATATCACTGTACGTGTATGGGTGGGCGGGTGGGTCAATACTACTTACGGTATGTGTATGACCCAGATGTGTAGCTCACAATGATGATAAAAAACATGAAAAAGATATCATCATTGTCAGCATGAAAAATATTTAACAGCATCACTGTTGTACATGATAGAAAGTGCAAATGGATAGCAATTTCCATTTAACTTTACAATTGATGACAAGCATCTATGACACAACAAATATTGAATCAGGATGGATTTCTATGAGGTTGCTCTACAGTCAATTCGAAGATAACATTTACACCCACCCAACCACAAACGTACGGTGATAATGACATACTCGCCCACCCACAAACCATACACGTGCGGTGGTAGGTAGTAACCCACCCAACACGTATGGTGGTAATTTTTCACGTTGCAAAACACATTATAAAATGTGTAGTATACAGACTTTAATATGCGTACAGACTTTCATATGCGTAAATAAATACAGTGATTCTATATTTCCTAACTCACCCATCCATACACATACAGTGGTATTGACCCACCCACTCACCCATACACGTACAGTGGTATTGACCCACCCACCCACCCATACACGTACAGTAGTATATATAATGGTAATGACCCACTCGCCCAACCCCTAAACGTACAGTGGTAATGACCCACCCGTCCACCCCTACACATACAGTGGTAATGACCTACGCGCCCACCCCTAAACGTATAGTGGTAATGACCCTCTCGCCCAACCCCTAAACTACAGTGGTAATGACCCACCCATCCACCCCTACACATGCAGTGGTAATGACCCACCCGTCCACCCCTACACATACAGTGGTAATGACCTACGCGCCCACCCTTAAACGTATAGTGGTAATGACCCACTCGCCCAACCCCTAAACTACAGTGGTAATGACCCACCCATCCACCCCTACATATACAGTGGTAATGACCCACCCGTCCACCCCTACATATACAGTGGTAATGACCTACGTGCCTACCCCTAAACGTATAGTGGTTATGACTTTCATACAAACACTACAAATACTTTTTTTATTGTTTATTTCAAATCTGTTTTCTTTACACCGTTGTTATAAAGTTTACATACTGATATATGTATGTCCCACCCTCCCACCCATACACTTACAGTGGTGATGTCCCACCCTCCCACCCATACACGTACATTGGTGATGTCCCACCTGCCCACCCATACACGTACAGTGGTAATGTCCCACCTATACACGTACGGTAATATCGACCCACCCGCCCGCCCATACACGTACAGTGATATTGACCCACCCTCCCACCCTTACACGAACTTTGGTATTGACCCACCCGCCCGCCCATACACAAACATTGGTATTGACCCTCCCACACACAAACATTGGTATTGACCCACCCGCCCGCCCATACAGGTACGGTGGTATTGACCCATCCACCCGCCCATACAGGTACGGTAGTATTGGTACTACTGTGCCGCCATCTTAGATCCGGTCACGTGACCGCCGCCATCTTGGAAAACCGAAAAAAGTGGGTCTCACTCGCCCACAAAATACCTACTCAGAGGAAATCACATAGCTGCTGACCTACTTACTCAGCATTCAGCAACACGAGTGAAGAACCCATTCATCAACCACTGTGAATACCACTGTGTGGAATTTTTGATTTTTTTAACCAAGAACAGGTTATATATTCTTATAACATCAGTTTGCTATCTCCTTGTTAAAATCAATAAACTTGAATAGTATTAAATACGACATATATATTAGAAATGTTATTTTTACATTGCTGTTGTACTTGTATTAGGTGCTTAGTTTGCGCGTATGATTTTGGAAATATCAACCTATGGGGAACTCATAATAAAAAAAATTAGGCAAATTAAAAATGTTGAGCAACATGACCTGGGTGATTTGAAATGGATTGACCCTTTTTCCTGGAGCGTAAGACCTTTTAACATTCTTTGGGAGTGAGAAAGGTACTCCCAAAGAATTCAAAATATAAAGCAGAATGTCCGTTTATAGTCACATGCATACTTAACATATAAAATATCTGAAAATGTACTTGTCTTTAAGGTGCTGTCTCGAGAATAGAAGCACATTAATTATTTTCAAACAAGACCTGTACACAATACATTTCAAACTACAAATTCTCATTTAATTTTATAATAAACTTCCCTTCTATGCTAACTTTAAGTGCTAGGTTATTATAAAATGAGATTTCTGGGATTGTTCACATTCAAAATTTCTGCCCCCCCTGCTTGTGTTCCAATTGTCCCCCTTGCTCAAACCAATAAAAAAGACATTGATATAATATATGTACCTCAAAGAATAGAACCAAAACTGATAGTGTGACAATTCAATGTGAACTTAAAAAACCAATCAGTAGTACTAACACTATTGAATATGTGCAAAACAGTAACAAGAATAAATGTTTTCTCTTAAAGAAAAAATAAAAGATCTTGAAATATTAACAATGTCCTAATGGATTGAATTGATTAATTCCAATTTCAAAACAAGAGCTACCTAATGAAATAGATTCAATTGATAACAAAAATTATAGATCTTGAACAGTTATGCCAAAACACAGTGACCAATTTGAATAAAATAATTGAGATACTATCTGCTGATCTTGAGTACCTAAAATATAAAAATGAATCCTTAAAAGTACTAAACACAAATATATTTCAAAGTAAAGAAGCAAATTGTATTCAGAGCAGTTTTACTAAAATAACAGGAACAATAAAAAATACCAAAACTTATAAAACCCTGTTACAGTACCCAAAACTGATATTAAAGAGTCTTTTTGCACAAAAATTACTATGACATTTTATTGGTAAATGAAAAAGTTATTAATGTAGACATCTGACAACATAAACTAATTGTTACACCAATAAGAAAAATAAAGCTATAAAAAGGCAGTAAAAACAAATGTAGCTGCATCAATGGGGGAAAATAATTTGCATCAGATGAATAGAAGCCAAATAAGTAAACCAAATATACCTACTAAAAACCACAAGGATATACATAAACCAGTTTTAATTTATGGTGACTCTATATTAAAATAAGTGATGCAAAAACTACATCGATTGGTAGAATAAACTCAGCTAAACTGTGAAGTTTTAAAGAAGAGCAAAGAAAAATTTTAAAAACCGAAAGTAGTATTTATACATGTGGAAACAAATTATCTTAGTAAATACAGGTATGCTGATCTTGTTATGGGTGAAATATACAACATTTTGATCATTGCAAAAGAATGTTTTCCTCATTCTTTAATTGTTATGAACAGTGTAATGATTAAACGAGATATTCATCCTGCACTGATGAGAAAAACTAATGCCAATATTAGGTGGTTGTGTAAGCAGCATAAAGCCATATTTTTGGACATCAACAAGTACTCTTCTACAAGCTGCCTTGCAAGAGACGGACTGCACCCCAATAAATTGGGAGTTTCAATACTTGATAAAGTAATGTCAAAAGTGTACACACTCTATAAGGAGAAATATTATGGAGTAGAAACCTCTGCTAAAGATACAACTTTATACTCAAGAGAACATTACTGTGAAGTGTCAGTGAATGGTAAGAAATCTCAGACAGTAATCTCATCGCAACTGAGTTGAAGACTGAATAATTTTACCAACCAACAACCCCAACTGACTCCTACACAGCATCTTGTTCCTCAAAGATCTTTTTCAGTAAAATTTGTAAAAACTGGAATCACTCAAAGAGTTTCCACCTCTACCAACCCGCATCATAACAACAGATGATATTCATAGCAGTAATTTTGTGAATAATGAGACTAGCAATAGAGATAAACTAGGGGACACCCCTGCACGCTACGCATGCCAACCCCATCACTCGCTGCGCTCGTTACACCTCGGCCTTCGGCCATGGTCAGTGACACAAATGATAGTAGGTTAACTGTATAACGTAAAATCACAATATTAAATTTATTTACAGCATCTCACTCACATTACTTGCGTCGCAACCAATTTATTATCATAAACACCCAATGAAATTACTTAGCCTATTTCAAATGTGTTTATTTCATTTGGTTTTGTTTAAAAGGTAAAGATTAATTAGATACATAAAATAACTGCATTAAATTACCATTTAAACCATGCCTACAACCATTCCTCGTTTAACATTATGAAAGATCTAACCTCATCAATATTACAAACACCATTGTTTAGATTTCAAAAGGTGTTAACACTTTTTGTAAATCATTATTTACATTTGAACAGCTGTTACTTTTGGATTCATATAAATCTCTCTCCATGTTATTCTTATGGCCGAAAAACAAACTTTGAGGGCTTCCCGTGCCCTTAAGGATGAAAAATTCTAAGAAGTAAGACCTTATTGCATACCTACGAACAGAGACAAATTTTTTTACACCTCGACCGTTTCGATTGGTTAAGACGAGAAAGTGGGCCAAAAAGACAAAAATGAAAAATAAAAGTAAAAACTAAAATGCACAACCAACCAAAAATAATTACTTATATACACTATTGCATCTGCAATTCAATGAAAGTAGGCCTACTTACAAAAAAGAAAAAAAGATACAGTGTTGCAAAGATGAACACAAAGTGAATGAAGCATAGGGAGGGTAGTGCTACACTACTAGTAGAGAGACACAAACTTCTCCTACCACAACTCCCTTCCAATGGAAGAGTGCTGTAAGGTACCCATCCCTACAAGTACAATGCTATTGGCCCACACGCTCACCCCTACACGTACAATGCTATAGACCCACACGCTCACCCCTACACGTACAATGCTATTGACCCACCCATACACGCACAATGCTATGTAACATGTAACACAATGCTATGGGTGGGCGGGTGAGTTAATACCACTGTACGTGTATGGGTGGGTGGGTAAGTCAATACCTCTGTACGTGTACGGGTGGGCAGGTAAGTCAATACCTCTGTACGTGTATGGGTGGGCGGGTGGGTCAATACCACTGTACGTGTATGGGTGGGCGGGTAGGTCAATACCATTGTACATGTATGGGTGGGCGGGTAGGTCAATACCACTGTACATGTATGGGTGGGCAGGTGGGTAATAAAGGAGGAGTTGCGTTGACAAAAAAACGGCTTCATGTATTATATATAAAGATTACTAATAGATAGTCAAGTATTTACAAACAAATCACATGTGTAAGTAATATTAGTATAGATGGTACATATAACCATAAACATTGTTTAAACTACAAGCTACAAGTAGAAACTGTAAAGAGTTAACAAATAATAAAAGAAAAATGTTAAATGATTGTAGTAATGCTACCACCATCATCAAAATATTCAACATTGCCTTCTGGTGTAGATTTATTTCAAATAACACTAAATGAGATAAGCCCAGTCTTAGTAATTATAACAGATCACAAAATGTTAAAACCTGAAATTGACAGGTTAAATTTTCAAAATTTTACTGTAAATAGTTATTATGAACGAAAAACAACTATACCCACCCGCCCATCCACACACGTACTGTGGTATTGACTCACCCGCCCACCCACACACGTACTGTGGTATTGACTCACCCGCCCACCCACACACGTACTGTGGTATTGACCCACCTGCCCACCCACACACATACTGTGGTATTGATGTTGTCATGATAATTTCAAAACCGAACATATATGTTAAAAAAGTTAACTTTCCCTCTGTTGATATGTTAATAGAAAACAACATTTTAGAGTGCTGTCTCTCAGAGTTGAAATGTTACAAAAAGAAAGTTGTACTTGTTGGGATTTAAAGATCCCCTAACATATGTTTGGTAAACAGATTCTTTGACAAATTCAATACCCTTTTAAAAATTGTGTGCTCTAGATATGACTATGCTAGTGACTTTAAAATTGATGTATTAACTGAATCTAATGCTAGTATCGGGCTACATAATATTTTTAAATCATATTCTATGACCTGCTCAATTAAATTCCCAACTAGATACAGTAAAACTAAAAAAAGTGCAATTGATAACACATTGAAAAATTTTCCCTTAGATAGCATGAAAGTGACTGATCTAATTACAGAAATATCAGATCATGATGCACAATTATTAAAATTGATATCACTAAATTCTTGAAATAAAAAAATTAAAAATAATAAATTTACAACAATAACTTGTAGACATTTATTAATGCTAATATATAAGTTTTTTATTATGATTTCTGAGGAAGATTATCTAAATGTTTATCGTTCTTGTACTGATCCAAAGTTTGATGATTTCTTTGGTAGCTTTATGTATTATTTTAACAAATGTTTACCTAAAGTAAAAAAAGAGGGTTTATAATAATAATAATAAATTAATTACAGATGATATTGTTAATAGTAAAAATGCATTAATTGAGTTAAGTAAAACATCTAGGCATAACAACGTTAATACCCAAGAGGTCATGTATAATATAAAAAGCAGGAAAAATATTTTGAAAAATAAAGTCATTGCTGCAAAAAGAGATTTTTATGACAATGTGATTGGGCAAGCTACAATTGTGTCTAAGACAACATGGAATATAATAAATAAAAAGTTGGGAATTAAGAGAAGCAAGCTGATAAAACAATATTAAACTTAATAATGATCCTTTCATCACTAATGAAATTTTTTAATAAGTTTTTTGATAACGTAGTTCAAAAACATATGTATCAACAAAACTTTCACCTACTAGGACAGTGATCAAGCCAGCTCAGAATAAAACTGCACAGTTCATGCTCAATACTGTAACTGAAACTGATATTGATAATGTAATAAGATCTTTTGAGAATAAGTTTTCTACGGGCTATGATGAAATATCAATTCCAGGTCCTTTACCTTTAATACAATAGTATGTGTATGGGTGGGTGGATGGGAGCATGCCACAAGTAAACAACAGTATTTAAAAACAATGCATACTGCATTTAAGACATTTTTTAAACAGACTGTATTTTTTAAACACACCTTAGATTCCCTGGCTGTTGGGCTATTAATAAATAGTCTGTTCTGAGCTAAACCGAACTCTGATACTAACAATGACTACACTCGTTGATTTACACTTATCACACTCATTCACCCCTCATATTCACGCATATCTCTCTCTCTCTCTCTCTCTCTCTATATATATATATATACATACGATCCGCGTCTCAGAAATGAATAATGAATAGAAATCTTTGGGTTCATACTATATTTGGGAACATAATTAGTTTAGTAATAATTAATAATATTAATATCTCTTCAATCAAAATATTTGAAGTATTAGCAATCACACGTTTTCTCTGTGGTTCCAATTTCTCGAAGTCTATCTTAGTAAATAACAATGATACAATATCATCTAAACACATTCTACAATCACGTTTATTTTAAATCATGTGGATCAATCTTATCAATGGTCTTGATGTTATCAGGGAGCAAATTCCATAAAGAACAAGCAGAAACGGTAAAAGAGTTGCTATAGAGAGTGGTGTAATGAATTGGCACTGATAGTAGGGAGGCTTCTTGACGTGTATTTTTGGTGCTGAAATCGGAGATGAACTTGAAACGCTCGGACAAGTATTTAGGAGATCTAGTGTTTAAAATATTAAACACAAGAATAAGGATTTGGTATTCACAAAATTGTTTTAGTTTGAGCATACCTAACTGTTTGAAGAATAGAGAAACATGGTCGTCCCGACTTAAATTGAATATAAATCTAATGCAGAAGTTCTGTGCTTTTTGAAACCTGTCCGAGAGCTTAACAGTCATGTCATTGCAGAACCAGAGTTTTTACCAGCATCACTTTTAACAGAACATGGCAGATAGGAAGTACAGCGTTTAAGACTGTGAATGCCAGCAAAGGTGGATGGTAGAATCAATACCATTGTACCTGTATTATTTGGGGGGGGGGGGGGTGAAGTCTACTGTAGGTATATGGGTGTGGGTCGATCAACACCACTGGGAGGAGGTCAATAAATCAATACAGTTCTTCATTCGAGTTTTGTAGTTTTCTGAAAGAATTTTCGATACTCACTGAGCACAAAACTTTTGGTAGCCTAACCTGTTAGTCACTACCTCGTACAAAACATCCTTGGAAATTTGTGAATATTCCTCCGAAAGTTCTGAGATGGTGAAGCGTTAGTTGTCACAAATTTTTGCATTGGTTTTTTAACTAGATCATCAGTGACCATCTTTCTTCGTCATGGACATATGTTCTACCACTTTTAAACACACAAACCAATTTCCGAACAATTCCTGCACTTGTAACATTTGACTCGTACACAGCACTAAGTTCTCTATGAATTGCTGCTGCCAAATACTGCTTGGCCAAGAAAAATGGAATGAGAGAACGCACTTCACACTTGGCGGAAATTTTTATTGCAGCGCTCATTTCGACAAGTGACTGAAACAAACTAGTGCTAGGACAACCTTCACTCTAATACGGCTGGACGCCCACTGACCTGATCAGAGCAAGGTGGTGGTCCTACCCCCTCTACTTCCCACGGAGTGAGCAAACGGAGGTCCGAACAGCCTTTGTAAAACTATGTTTTCCTATAAACCCTAATATAAATTTATTATTAGAACCTAAATGTAAAATCTTGGTTGGCCTACTTTTGTAATCCTGGTTTTTTTTCCTCTAAAACTGTATAATATATTATGTTTTCCTGAATATTAAATTTATTGGTTAAAAGACTGATGGAATGATGCTATGTTCTGAATAGTTATGCTCAATTTTTTAACTTCTTAAAAGAAGGCTACTCTTTTTTTGTAGGAATTTTAAAAATGTTTGATTTTTTCTAGGATTAACATAGTTAGGTCTACACTTACAGTTCAATTTAAAAAATCTTAAAACATATGGAATGGATAATAAAAGGGTGCAGTGTGGCTAGTAAGGCATCTAGTTGGCATCTTAAATAGGAATACTAATAAACTTTAATTAGAGGAGAGGGGCTGGTTCTGTTAATATTGTAAATTCAAAAGTAATTTTTAATAAACTAATATCTATGTAGGCCTATTATACAAATAAATAGTCATTGATTGTAAATATCACATATACCCTATTACTAATATTATATTTGTTGGATATAACGTGAGTTTAATTTAGAAAAAAAACTTTATTGTATGCCAAAACAAATTAAAATATAGTAACTGAATAATATACATTATTTACATAGACATAGGCCCTACTCAGTTTTTTCATTGAGAGATATTAAATAACTAACTGTATAGTCATTCTTTCATACATTGAATGATAAATATAATGAAGTACCCTTTTTTATTCATTTTTATAATTCTTTCATAACCATTCTTTCAATCTAGCTTAAAACTATCGAAAGCATGGTGTTCTATTAAACAATAATATTTTTTTAATATGATCCCATTGCTGTCCCATGATGAAATTTTACATACAGGGGTACAAATAGTGTGCCTATAACATATTATTTTTACAAACAAAAACAAAAGGGGCCTTTTTGAGATTTTTCAAAAAAACTTACTATTTTTGAAAAAAAAATAAAATAAAATGAATGTAATAGTGGCATGTTGTATGTCAAATGAAAGGCCTTTAAATTCTAAAGAGAGTGATACCACTTTAAACTTTCTAGGAGCATTGTTGCCTGATTTAACACCTATTTTAAGTACAAGCGCAAGGTCAAAATCAGTCAAGGTCAAACTTTTTAGCGTTTTTGACCCTTGATAACTAAAATAATAAGCGCTCAAAAAATCTAAAATTTTGGATTTTTAATAGTCTTACTGGGTACTTTTAGTATACCAAAAATCATCAAAATCCAAAATGTCAAGGTCTTCACCATTGGTTGACTTGATATGGAATGACACTGAGATTAACTATCTCAATGTAAAGATATTCAATTCAAATACCACAATGCTTATCAAGATTTTATTTATACATGTACATGACCCAACCCTCATCCATACATATCCAGGGGTGACACATCCGCTCACCCAGACACTTAAAAGTGGTTGTGACCCACCCATCCACACATACAAATGTCCCCATTTTCTTAAATTTATTTGAATTTTTTATCTATCTATCTATTTTAGAGAGACTGAAAAAATCTATCAGAGAGACTGAAAATAATAATTTATTAACTGACTCTCAATTTGGTTTCAGAGCAAGAAAGTCCACAAAAATAGCTTTTTTGAATACCTCTGAGTCAATTTTACAGTCTTTTGAAAGCAAAGAATCAGTCTCCATGCTACTTTTTGACCTAACTAAAGCTGTTGATAGTATTCCTTTTGATATTTAGTTTGAAACGCTTGAGTTATATGATCTAAATTCTGAATCACTTGGAGCTATAAAATCATACTTAGGAAATAGAACTTAGTTTGTTAATGTCAGGGGTAACAACTCCAAGGCAGCTACGGTAAGAGCGGGTATCCACAGGGTTCAGGTCTTGGCTCTTTTTGTTCATAGTAGCCAGTTTGAAATAGAACTCAGTTTGTTAATGTCAGGGGGACAACTGCAAGGTAGCTACGATAAGGGCTGGTGTCCACAGGGTTCAGTTCTTGGCTCTTTTTTGTTCATAGTAGCCATGAACGATCTTCCTAGAAACTTACCTTTCAACTGTGTAATTTATACAGACGACACAATTTGTGCAAATAATAAAGATTCAACTATTCTTTTTCAAACCATTCAGTGTGCTAAAAATGTTTTAAAAACTGGTATTCTGCTAATAAATTAATTTGTAGACAAAAAGTAGAGATTTTTCTCTAGCATATAAAAACTATCTGACCAGGCAGTAAAATTTCTCAGGATTTATATAGATATAGGTAATAGACTTAGCTAGAACATTCATATAAACAAGTCAAACAAAAAACTCCTAGTTGAAATTGAAACCCCTACTTTGTACTAAATATTTAAAATCTGCTTATTTTGTATTATTTCATTCTTATATTAAATATGGTCTTGTCATTTGTGGACATTCCCCTCACATTCAAAATGCACTTTTGCTTCAGAAAAAGTTAATACGTATTATGGCTGGGGTGGACCCTGTGGAGCACTGCAGACCTCTGTTTGTGGATCTTTGGATTTGCAGAGTTGTTAATCTTTACATATATAGTATACGTGTATGTACACCAAATCAAACATAGATGAATTTCAAATAAGACATGAGGTACATAACTATCAAACTAGGAGAAATAATACTCTAGATATTCCACGACACAGGTTGGCTTTATCGGGCAGTTCTTTCAAAAGTAATTGCATAACATTTTTTAATGAGCTGCCTGAATCTTAAGACTGTCAGTTGATGTACTAGC
>JAQJVL010000280.1:795149-960433 GCA_035578905.1 Stictocephala bisonia
ACAAAATTTTTTTTAGTTTGAGCCCCCTAACTGTTTGAAGAATAGAGAAACATGGTCCGTCCCGACTTAAATTGAATATAAATCTAATGCAGAAGTTCTGTGCTTTTTGAAACCTGTCCGAGAGCTTAACAGTCATGTCATTGCAGAACCAGAGTTTTTACCAGCATCACTTTAACAGAACATGGCAGATAGGAAGTACAGCGTTTAAGACTGTGAATGCCAGCAAAGGTGGATGGTAGAATCAATACCAATGTACCTGTATTATTTGGAGGGGGGGGGGGATGAAGTCTACTGTACGTATATGGGTGTGTGGGTCGATCAACACCACTGGGAGGAGGTCAATAAATCAATACAGTTCTTCATTCGAGTTTTGTAGTTTTCTGAAAGAATTTTCGATACTCACTGAGCACAAAACTTTTGGTAGCCTAACCTGTTAGTCACTACCTCGTACAAAACATCCTTAGAAATTTGTGAATATTCCTCCGAAAGTTCTGAGATGGTGAAGCGTTAGTTGTCACAAATTTTTGCATTGGTTTTTTAACTAGATCATCAGTGACCATCTTTCTTCGTCATGGATATATGTTCTACCACTTTTAAACACACAAACCAATTTCCGAACAATTCCTGCACTTGTTACATTTGACCCGTACACAGCACTAAGTTCTCTATGAATTGCTGCTGCCAAATACTGCTTGGCCAAGAAAAATGGAATGAGAGAACGCACTTCACACTTGGCGGAAATTTTTATTGCAGCGCTCATTTCGACAAGTGACTGAAAACAAACTATAGCTAGGACAACCTTCACTCTAATACGGCTGGACGCCCACTGACCTGATCAGAGCAAGATGGTGGTCCTACCCCCTCTACTTCCCACGGAGTGAGCAAACGGAGGTCCGAACAGCCTTTGTAAAACTATGTTTTCCTATAAACCCTCATATAAATTTATTATTAGAACCTAAATGTAAAACCTTGGTTGGCCTCCTTTTGTAATCCTGGTTTTTTTCCTCTAAAACTGTATAATATATGTTTTCCTGAATATTAAATTTATTGGTTAAAAGACTGATGGAATGATGCTATGTTCTGAATAGTTATGCTCAATTTTTTAACTTCTTAAAAGTAGGCTACTCTTTTTTTGTAGGAATTTTAAAAATGTTTGATTTTTTCTAGGATTAACATAGTTAGGTCTACACTTACAGTTCAATTTAAAAAATCTTAAAACATATGGAATGGATAATAAAAGGGTGCAGTGTGGCTTGGTAAGGCATCTAGTTGGCATCTTAAATAGGAATAATAATAAACTTTAATTAGAGGAGAGGGGGCTGGTTCTGTTAATATTGTAAATTCAAAAGTAATTTTTAATAAACTAATATCTATGTACGCCTATTATACAAATAAATAGTCATTGATTGTAAATATCACATATACCCTATTACTAATATTATATTTGTTGGATATAACGTGAGTTTAATTTAGAAAAAAAACTTTATTGTATGCCAAAACAAATTAAAATATAGTAACTGAATAATATACATTATTTACAGACAGAGGCCCTACTCAGTTTTTTCATTGAGAGATATTAAATAACTAACTGTATAGTCATTCTTTCATAAATTGAATGATAAATATAATGAAGTACCCTTTTTTATTCATTTTTATAATTCTTTCATAACCATTCTTTCAATCTAGCTTAAAACTATCGAAAGCATGGTGTTCTATTAAACAATAATATTTTTTTTAATATGATCCCATTGCTGTCCCATGATGAAATTTTACATACAGGGGTACAAATAGTGTGCCTATAACATATTATTTTTACAAACAAAAACAAAAGGGGCCTTTTTGAGATTTTTCAAAAAACTCAAAAAATAAAATGAATGTAATATTGGCATGTTGTATGTCAAATGAAAGGCCTTTAAATTCTAAAGAAAGTAATACCACTTTAAACTATCTAGGAGCATTGTTGCCTGATTTAACACCTATTTTAAGAACAAGCGCAAGGTCAAAATCAGTCAAGGTCAAACTTTTTAGCGTTTTTGACCCTTGATAACTAAAATACTAAGCGCTCAAAAAATCTAAAATTTTGGATTTTTAATAGTCTTACTGGGTACTTTTAGTATACCAAAAATCATCAAAATCCAAAATGTGAAGGTCTACACCATTGATTGACTTGATATGGAATGACACTGAGATTAACTATCTCAATATAAAGATATTCAATTCAAATACCACAATGCTTTTCAAGATTTTATTTATACATGTACATGACCCAACCCTCACCCATACATATCCAGGGGTGACACATCCGCTCACCCAGACACTTAAAAGTGGTTGTGACCCACCCATCCACACATACAAATGTCCCCATTTTCTTAAATTTATTTGAATTTTTTATCTATCTATCTATTTTAGAGAGACTGAAAAAATCTATCAGAGAGACTGAAAATAATAATTTGTTAACAGACTCTCAATTTGGTTTCAGAGCAAGAAAGTCCACAAAAATAGCTTTTTTGAATGCCTTTGAGTAAATTTTACAGTCTTTTGAAAGCAAAGAATCAGTCTCCATGCTACTTTTTGACCTAACTAAAGCTGTTGATAGTATTCCTTTTGATATTTAGTTTGAAACGCTTGAGTTATATGATCTAAATTCTGAATCACTTGGAGCTATAAAATCATACTTAGGAAATAGAACTTAGTTTGTTAATGTCAGGGGTAACAACTCCAAGGCAGTTACGGTAAGAGCGGGTATCCACAGGGTTCAGGTCTTGGCTCTTTTTGTTCATAGTAGCCAGTTTGAAATAGAACTCAGTTTGTTAATGTCAGGGGGAACAACTGCAAGGTAGCTACGATAAGGGCTGGTGTCCACAGGGTTCAGTTCTTGGCTATTTTTTGTTCATAGTAGCCATGAACGATCTTCCTAGAAACTTACCTTTCAACTGTGTAATTTATACAGACGACACAACAATTTGTGCAAATAATAAAGATTCAACTATTCTTTTTCAAACCATTCAATGTGCTAAAAATGTTTTAAAAACTGGTATTCTGCTAATAAATTAATTTGTAGACACAAAGTAGAGATTTTTCTCTAGCATATAAAAACTATCTGACCAGGCAGTAAAATTTCTCAGTATTTATATAGATATAGGTAATAGACTTAGCTAGAACATTCATATAAACTGTTCAAACAAAAAACTCCTAGTTGAAATTGAGACCCCTACTTTGTACTAAATATTTAAAATCTGCTTATTTTGTATTATTTCATTCTTATATTAAATATGGTCTTGTCATTTGTGGACATTCCCCTCACATTCAAAATGCACTTTTGCTTCAGAAAAAGTTAATACGTATTATGGCTGGGGTGGACCCTGTGGAGCACTGCAGACCTCTGTTTGTGGATCTTTGGATTTGCAGAGTTGTTAATCTTTACATATATAGTATACGCATGTACACCAAATCAAACATAGATGAATTTCATATAAGACATGAGGTACATAACTATCAAACTAGGAGAAATAATACTCTAGATATTCCACGACACAGGTTGGCTTTATCGGGCAGTTCTTTCAAAAGTAATTGCATAACATTTTTTAATGAGCTGCCTGAATCTTTAAGACTGTCAGTTGATGTACCTAGCTTTAGATTAAAAGTGTACACCTGGCTTATAAGCAACCCCTCTTATACAAACAAGAAATTCCTCGAATCTCATGTAAACATTATGTAAATAAGTGAGGATGACTTCGTTTAAAAAAATATATTGTGATGATGCCTATTTCAATGCATTTATTGATCAATGTCAATGAAGATTCTGATTCCTTGACGGTTGCCACGTAATAGCAAAATTAACATTTGTACAAATTAATAGTAATCTCGTATGCTTTGAATTAAAATACAAATTTTATTTCAGAGGCCACTTTGCTGTTGTGAAAAGATGTGTAAACAAAATAACATCCAGCGAATATGCTGGAAAGTTTATTCGAAAAAAGCGAGTTTGTCGAGGTGTTCCAATGGAAGACATAGAACGAGAAATAAGCACACTGATGGAGCTAGATCATCCAAATATCATTCGACTACATGAAGTATTCGATACAGGAACAACAGTGATTCTTTTACTTGAATTGTGAGTAAATCAATTAGATTTTAAAGTAAGTCACAGATTACAGGCAATTTCTTCAAAATATATGATTTTTTTAGTAGTCTTTCCTCCTCATTCATAAAAATCAGATTCCTAGAGTCATTACCTATGTATTTTAATGATATAAATGTAACCTTAATTTATAAGAAATTCCAGATCTATTTACAAAATATTTATAGGCTAAAAAGTAATGAATTAAATAATAAGAATGTGTGGTTTTGTGGTCAAATATAATTAGGTGATGAGTTTATTAATATAATTAGTAGAAATATCATATACATGGAAAAAATGTTCATTCTAGTTAGTCCTTAGTAGTGACACTTATTTAAGAAAAGATACAATATAGCCCGACTGTTGTAACTAAAAGATACAGTATAGCCCGACTGTTGTAACTAAAAGATACAGTATAGCCCGACTGTTGTAACTAAAAGATACAGTATAGCCCGACTGTTGTAACTAAAAGTGTAATTGAAGTTAATGCTAAATTTAAAAGTGATAAAATTCTTAACCCTTTGAATGCTAACAAATTAAAAAAGAAATAGCAGATAATTTTGTTGTCAATACTACCAACAAATGTTGGACAAAAGAGACACTAGATCTTGTGTAAAATGTCGTGTGCAAGTGTTAATCAAACATAGACTTATTTCTGTACTAAAGTGCTTTGACTAGGATTAAGATTGGCAATAGTATCTTGACAATCAGCTTCTTACCTTTAAATAAGTATAATATACATTTTTGTATTTACATATACATAACAATATATGTGCTTAGACGTTTCATCAAGTTAAAAATGTATACCCTTTATATTACGTTCCAGACTCTATTAAAAATAAATACCTTTAACACCCTAACAAAAGTTAAATTACAGTAGTCCCTCATTAATCCAACACAATTAAGACCATGTATGTGTTGGATTAGTGAAAAAGCTGGATTACTGGAGTTCAATTGAAAAACATGCTTAAATTACATAATAGAATGTATGTTGTAACTAAAAAATTCAATTTTTTACAATAAAGATGTAGAATAGTTTTAAAGTAAGTAAAGTACGGTACAACTGTTGAAACAGTGTTATAATATACCACTGTTACATATGCATGAAAAACAAGTTAAAAAGCTTACAACAACATATACAATAACATTGTTTTACTTTTACTTCCTGGGCCAGCTATTCTCCTCTCTCTCACACACATTGACTTGGATGATGACACAGGCATTCCCAGACTGCCTTTGTCTACTGGCCGGATTACTAGGGAGTCGGACAGGCGCAGAGCCGGATTATAGAGGGACTACTGTAGTTCAATTTGGTACGGGACATGAATGTTATTTATTATGCTTTATTATTTTCGGCAGAGTCTGTGGCGGTGAGCTGTTTGATTTTGTCGCAGAACATAAACAGCTGTCAGAGTCACAGACAGTGCATATAGTTCGCCAGGTCTTGGAGGCAGTGCAGCATATGCACTCCCTGCATATTGCCCATCTGGATCTCAAGGTTTGTCTGTTTGTTGATCAGTAGTTTAATTCAGATTTAATAGGGTTTAAATAAACAAACAAGACACTGCATACATTGTTTTAATAAAAAAAAAAGTGTATGCATTTTATTTAAAATAGGCTATAAACTAGATCGTCATTCACCCTTTAATCTTTCATATTCTTTTATAATCTATTAGAGAATATGTGTAAACTGCTTCACTGTGTCAGTGATCTATCAAGAGTGTTATAGTCCCCATTTTGGATTGTACTAGTGTCATATTGACTCATTCTGTATTTCACTGTTCAACAAATTATTTGAAATGCGTTAATTTATTTACAAAAAATGTATTTAAATTAAGTTTGATTCGTTGTTGGGCTTATTCTGGAGAAACTTAGGAGAAATGGTCCGTCTAATTTTACAATAATTCAATTATTTATTATTCAATTTAAAATACATTTGTCTTAAAACTGTCTAAAAAGTCATTTATGTTATTTTTTTATAAAATCTACAATTTTTTAGTTATTCTAATTTTAATATTTTTAATGGCTGCCATTTTGAAATTTATGACGCAAACTTGACCAAACTTATGTCATTAATAGATCTAATATTATAATAAATGGGTTCCTTAAGTTTGGTTAAATCGGTTGTGTATAGTGAAAAATATTACTTTTTTAATAAAAAACACATATTAGCAGATAAACACATATAGGCAGATAGACACATATCAGCAGATAGACACATATCGGCAGATAGACACATACAGGCAGATAGACACATATAGGCAGATAGACACATATCGTTAGATAGACAGTAGATGAGATAAGTTAGACCATTACTTACATTTAGTTTTTGGCTTCTTTTGTCTATGGAACAATATCCCAAAATTTGTAACGAAAGATTTGAAACACTCTGTACATATAATGTCCATTTACCATTTAGTTTGGAGTACTGGCCGTAGGGCAGAACAAGAAAACTATTACTCATCTATAAACAACATGTAAACTGTTAATTACCTTTAAATATTTGTGAAATCTTGCATTTAATTAGCTTAAGGAACTCCTTATGGTATTTTTTACCACAGAACAGCCTCCCTTATTGTGGCTGCCCTTCAGTTGTTCCCCCTAATAGTAACAAAGTGAGTTCTATTCCCTAAGTATGATTTTAGAACTCCAAGTGATACAGCATTCAGACCATATAACTCAAGGTTTTCAAACAGAATATCAAAAGTAATTCAATCAATTTGTTTTTAGTCTATAAAATTTCTAAACTTATATCCATTTTTTACTTATGTTACTAATCGTTTTTTCACAAATACGCAAGTTTGTTGATGTCCTAATAACACATATTTTAACTCATCTAGAGTTTCATTTTTTAGAGGTACCATTTACAAGGCTAGTGATTTATTCATTTAGTTTTGTTTTAGTATTGGGTTTGACAGTTTTAAGTAATATTCTATAAAAATGTGTAATTAATTCTTCTGTTGCAGCCAGAAAATATTTTATTGGTTGAAAAAAATTCTTTTCCAACCATCAAAGTTATTGATTTTGGACTTTCTCAAAAACTAGACTCTGTTTCTGAGATCAAGACTGTATTCGGCACACCTGAATTTGTAGCTCCTGAAGTTGTCAATTTTGAAACTTTGTCTCTGGCCACAGATATGTGGGCAATTGGAGTAATTACGTACATTTTGTAAGTTATTATTTTATTTGGCTCATAAATAGTTGCTAGTGTTAGGTAGGGTTGTCTCTCAATAGCTACAGCCATTTTAAAATTAGAATTAATAAAAAATACCATTATAAATTTGGATAAGAAATAACACTAATCTTAAACAGTGAAAACTGAACTTCCAATCAGTAATATAATAAATGTTATGAAGGATATAAAAATAATTAAATATTACAAATAATAGTAGAAGAACAATTACTTAATTTTTTATTTATTTATTGTTAAGACACCGATCGTCAAGATATGGGCAAATATAGATTTCAAATGACTGTGTGATCGAGCGAATGTAGTCAGTGTTACAAACTTAAGCCGACTTTTTTAGAAAGTGTCATTAATTAATAGCCCAATGACAAATGAACAGCTGGTGACTTATCAGTTGATCCCTCTCAAAATGTTTATTAATATTTTATAAAATTAATGAACTTGAATACTACAACAAGAATATCAGCATTTTAGAAACTAATATAAGGGACAGATATTCTGGTAAGAAAATGTAGGGTTTGCAAAATTCAATTGGTTGAATTGGCCAATTTGAGTATATGGACATTGCAGGCGTGCAATTACTTTCAAGGAAGACTACAGAGTACAACGTGAATTCAGTTAAATTGGAATGTTAAATATAACTATATTTCATTATAACTGCAATATAGCTGGAATGCCAATAGCTATGCTGCAAATGAACATTTCTGTGAAAAATGGTCTCAATTTTGGCTAACCAAGATTCTCTTCAGTTGTTGTTAATTATCGTGGGTATTGCAAGATGTTAACTTAAATATATAAATGATGTACTTATAATGCTGTGTTTTAGTAACTTTTTAATTTTACCAGTTGTATAAACAATTTATAAGTAAACAAAGTTAATGCACGTAAACAAAAAATAAAAATTGATATTAAAATTACTTAGATAAAGCCAATAGTTAAGAAAATATAATGTTAAACCAATAATGTTACCTAAACTAATATTAACCTTTAAACTTGATGCAATCTTCTTTTATGTTCCTTCTTTTCCAACTTTTTTCTTTGTATACTCCGACAATAGAAGGAGAAGATCGTATGTTAATAGAAAAGAGTAGTATTTCACAACCCAGCTCAGCATCAAATTCAATGTACATATAACTATAACGAAAAAAAGAAGTTAACCCTCAAACCTGAACACAGCTAAAATCAGCTGTGTTTATTTGTTTCTGTTCTTCCCCATGGCTAAATTTAGCTGTTTAGCTCCTATCCATCACCAAACCTTATTATAATTTATCTATTTACAATATCTATAAAGCATGATTTTGTGAAAATCTTAGCACAAACTAAAGGTACATATAGTGATTACCTAATAATTTTAGCAATTAAAAAAAAAAAAAAAAAAAACTATATTAATATACATAAACAATTTTAACTGTAGAACTGTGCTGGTGATTTTCTCCCAAAACGCAAGGCCATTTCTATGGTTACTGCAAGCATATTTAAAAAGTGTATAAAAATATAAATATTGATTAAAATACTAAGAGTCGTATATATTTTTTTCAGAGAGAACTAAATATTACTAAGAAAATTATTATGAACACTTACCTTAATTTCTGCAAAATGTAGTCTTAAAAAACTGGTAGAAAGTAATTTTTGGTATCTCCAATTTCTTTGACTCAATTCACAGACACATGTCAACAAAATAAAAATCTATTACATACAAAACATGTCAAATTAAACAAAAAAAATATATGTATATATAACATTTGGGTACTTGTGTCAAAGTAAAAATATAAATAAAATAATATTTATACTAAGAACATATGTTTTTTTTCTCCTATAAGACACGCTCTTTTTTGCCTAAATGAAATTTTTTTTGAAATTTCTTTGGAGGTATAAAACATAAATTATAAAGTTATAAAACAACTCTTTTTAAAATTTGGTATGCTAATCATATTGATTGGTGTTTAAATAACAGCGCTACGACAATTTTAGGTAATGCCACCCAATCGCGGCTCTAGTGTTGTGGCAGCGCCGTAATCGCGACTCGTAGCACATATACTACTAATGTAACCCACATATACAGGTTATATTACTATAATTCTGTCTGTTCTTCTCCTAATTACATATAATACCTATTTCCTAAAACTAGATAAAATTATAAATATTTTGGCTATTTTGGAATTTTTAATTCAGTAATATCATATTATTTACTTGGTAACCCCCCCATTCGTTTTTGTTTTCCGAAAAGACTTTGTAGATATCAGGTGACATAAATGTTGTGTGTTCAGAAACAAATAATATTTTACTACCACCGAATAGCCTGGTTCATTGTGAGTTAAGCTATCAAGCTTTTAAACTGCCAGTAATACGGGGCTGTTCTTACATAGGTTGACACACATTGCATAATATGTATGAGAATACCTTGTTTATAGCTGAATTTCTACATATGACCATCCATAAAAAAATCTGTTACATGTTTTAGAAATTACGATGGTAGTGGGCTGTGGCTCGATTAAGCGAGTGGCCACCTTATTAGTGTAGTAATTAAATGTATGAAACAACATTATTAATAACACGTCCATTATAGAACTTACAGAAAAAATATCGCATTACAAATAGTTCTTTAGAGTCTAGAAGTTTTCTCTCTTCTCCTGTTATATCAGACCTAATACAAGGACTTCCACTTAACCTATCTTTAATTTACTCTTTATGGAGCCTTCTACCTATATTATGCTAACCTGGTCCGATGTAAACCTGAATTTCTACAGGGACTATTTCCTCCACCCTACCATACAGTGTCGCTAAAAAGTTTAGGGACAGGCTTAAAAAAAACACAAATTTCTGACAAAAGTTTATTTTTAATGGAAACAAATATTTAAATTATACAAAATAGTAAAATGGACATGAATACATACAAATCAGTAATCAATAGGTCCTCCATTAGCTTTATAACATTCTTTGATCCGTTTTGGCATCGAATCAATGAGTGTCAGACAGTCTTCCTTCTTGATACTCCGCCATATCTGTGCCAACATGAACTTCAGTTCAGCTTTGTTCTTGGGTTTGTTCTTCGCTAGACGACTGGCCATGGTATTCCATAAATTTTCTATCGGATTAAGATCCGGGCTTCGTGGTGGCCACTTCAGAACCTCAACATCATGATTACTGAACCATTCTTGTGTGTGTCTTGATTTGTGGCACGGTGCATTGTCTTGTTGAAAGATGTAATTTTCACCAAGCAATTTATTGGCAGATGGTAACATGAATTCTTCTAGAGTTTGACAATATTTAATACTGTTCATTGTGCCTTCAACGAACTGAAGCTCCCCAGGACCCTCACTTGAAATGCAACCCCATATCATCACTGCTTCGCCACCGGCCTGAACTGCAGGCGCTACACATGCTGGTAGAAATTTTTCAGTATTGGTACGTCGTACCCTAACTCTGCGCCTTGGAAATAGTTCAAAACGGCTTTCATCAGAAAACAAAACACGCCGCCAAGCTTCTTTTGTCCACCCTAATCGAGCCTTGCACCAAACTTGGCGTGTCTTTTTGGCCTTGTCATTTAACAAAGGTTTGCGGATAGCGTAAAATGATTTCATACCTGCATCTCTAAGTCTGGAACTCACAGTTGCTACACTCACATTGTAACGATCATCATCTTGTTTCATGCTGCTTAGTAAATCAGGTGCACTTGCATTTCGGTCCTTTTTGCTCATCACGAGTAGCTTACGATCCTGCCGAGGCGTGGTTTTACGTGGCCTACCACTCCGCGGGGCATCAATCACGGTACCGGCTAGGTTAAAACGTCGCACTGTATTTTCAACACATGTTTTAGACACATGTAACTTGGATGCAATTGTTCGGTATGAACTACCGGTTTTATACATACCGATAACTTGCCATTTAATGTCCTCGGACACAGATGAGCGGCCCATAATCACAGCTTTAACTTTCACAAAACAGCGAAATAAACAAATCACAAAGAAGATTGCAGTACAACTGTCACAATGGCAGTGTGGAATGCGCGCGCAGGCTTGTTTCACAAAACAACCGCCAGAGGAACAATGACGTGCAGACCGCATGTCTGTAAATGAAGGTGTCTACTTGTAGAAGCGAAATTAAAACTCACATTTTTTGTTATAAAATGTTCGAAAATAAAATTTTATTTGTACCCTGACCAGTTGAGTACAAAATTTATTTGTAACATGACATATTTTTTTAAATGATCATCATATTATAATAAAAGTACTGTGCAAGTTTCATTACAATATGGCAAGCCGTTAAGAAGTTATAAAAATAAAATATCTAAAAAACAAGGTTTTTTTGGCAGTTCCTTAAAGTACATTAATGCATGCTTCTTCCACATTTTTGGAGATAAAATATTGAAATTTTGAATAAAAACTTGAATTGATGTCCTTAAAACAGCCAACAATCAATAGCATTGAGAAATTAGTTAGTTTAGGGCCAACTGTAACATTTCTCTTTCAGACAGGTGTCCCTAAACTTTCTAGCGACACTGTATATACAGTGGTATTACCCACCCACCCGCCTGCCCAGCCATTCATGCACAGTGGTATTGACCTACCCGCCCACCCATACACGCACAGTGATATTGAACTAAGGCAAATAGTCTTAAAATTATATGAAACATAAGTTAAGGTTTATATAATTTTACTATTTTTTATGAATTTCTGAAAAAAATATCTGTAGATATGTGAAAAATTGCTTAGCGGTATGGGAAAATCTAACACCTAGTTTGAGGATTAAAAGAGGGGTTTTTACTTTAAATATTTTTTTAACAAATAACTATATTATTATAATATATTAGAATCTAACATAAATTTTATCAAATTCAACCTGGAAAGAAAAATAAATATATGCTAGTTAATATTTGAATCATATATATATTTTTAAATCATACTTATTTGTTTTTGTTGATTTAGTAAAATGTATTGATAATGATTTTAGATATTAAATTTTAATCTGCATAAAAAAGCTCTTAATTTAGTGATGAAGCTTATTTATGTTAATTATCTACTCATAAATCTTAAATTGTCCAGACAAGGCTGCTTGGCATTTCATTACAGCCTAAAATGCTGTTCTCAATTTGATCTAAATTTTTGTTATGAATATGAAACCTCAAAACTTAAACATGCCATGGATGTTTGGAGACCAAGCTCCCAAACAATATGGACACCTATTATTGCTTAAAAATTCTGGTTCAAAAAGTAGGCTATCTTGTTACATACTGAGTGGTGAGTCCCCACTTCCACGAGAGGACATGTAGCAAAATTACACAAATGTGTCCATTCTGGTTCATAACATAGGCTGTTTGTTACATACTGAGTGTCGAGTCCCTACTTCCAGGAGAGGACATGTAGCAAAATTACACAAATGTGTCCATTCTGGTTCATAACATAGGCTGTTTGTTACATTCTGAGTGGCGAGTCCCCACTTCCACGAGAGGACATGTAGCAAAATTACACAAATGTGTCCATTCTGGTTCATAACATAGGCTGTTTGTTACATTCTGAGTGGCGAGTCCCCACTTCCACGAGAGGACATGTAGCAAAATTACACAAATGTGTCCATTCTGGTTCATAACATAGGCTGTTTGTTATATACTGAGTGGCGAGTCCCCACTTCCAGGAGAGGACATGTAGCTAAATTACACAACTGTGTCCATTCTGGTTCATAACATACGCTATCTTGCTACAGACAGAGTGGCGAGTCCCCATTATAAGGAGAGGGCGTGTAGTAAAATTACACAAATATGTCCATTCTGGTTCATAACATAGGCTATCTGTTACAGACTGAGTGGTGAGTCTCCATTTCTAGGAGAAGACAAGCAGCAAACTTACACAAACGTGTCCACAGGCATTTACTCATTTGATAACGCCAGTTTTTCAGAAATCAGCTCTCTTGCCAAAGATTTCATATCTAAACTCCTAAAAAAAGTTCCAAGGTAAACTTTCACTGTGTAAAACTTTTATTTAAAACAAATATATTTAATCCAAAAATGTTTAGTTTTACAGTTTTTTATACAGTATGCAAATAAACTTCACTTTTAGATGGACTAACAGAAATAAATTAAGATTTAAATGATTAAAAAAAGTAGACATGAATAATGTATTCAAAAACTATTATATCAGTTTATTATAATTTATAATTTAATAGAAGCATTATGGATTGCAAATTATTTTATAGGATAAGTAAAATTTCTATGTTTACTTTTGTATTAATTATATTTTCTAAAAGTATAAAAAAATTACAAATATGTTGCTTAAAATTGATGACTTTTTTATTACTTAATTTAATTTATTGATAAGTAATAATTGATTTATAAATTATGTCCTAAAAGTTTCCATTTTCCCTAATCTGTTTCCATGTTTGGGACCTGGCAGAGGCAATACTCATCCAAAAGATGAGTGGAATTTGATTTCAAAGTATAACTTCTTATTTTTTGTATGAAATAATCTGAAAATTAATTAAATGTGACATGTTATTGTATTATCTGTACTAATAAAAAGGTACTTGTTGAAAAGAAATTTACTAATAAAAACATTAAACTCTCAATTTATTTTGGAGCATAATAAATGTTTTTTTTTTAATTTATAAATGTGACATTTGTGGACATCTAAATTTCATGTCATAAATATTTAACGCTGTCCTATGTAACATTTAATGCAATAAATGAACTCATCTGCAACTTGCCAAAATCTTATAATTAAACTTAGTACACCATTTTACATCACCCATAATATTTTAATATTTTTAAACGTAAGTTTCAATTTTTATTGACACTTCAAACGTTATGTGGCAATGGTAAAAACCCATCAAGCTAAATTGAGGTATTGATAGTGATCACCATCAAGTAAAAATGTAGTTTTTATAATCATTGCCCTAATTGTTATGATCATGATAGTTGTAATTCTTTTTTCCAAATTTATATGGTTGTGAAATAAACTTTCTTTGTATATTGGCATCATTTATTATCCTCAGTGCCATCTTTGTTGATATAATTACATGTTTGACTATAACTCATAAATTATGACAGGAGTTGTTATTTTATGATATAAATGTAAGGAAGAGAAAGTGTTGAATAATTTAGAAACTTTATTGCAGAGATCGGAATTCTGTGTCACAATGCCTCAAACATCAGTGGATTCAACCCCAGGTAAGGGCATCTATAAGTTGTAAATCTCTCAGATTGTAAAGACTTAGGTTCAGTTTCCAATTTGTCTAAAAATTAGTTCTTTTTTTCTAATTTGTTAAATCACTGTATCCCATTTAAAATTTGTATTGCTTCAGGCATCAGATCAAATAAATGGATTTCTAGGGACACCCTTGCATACTTTGTGTGCCAACCCCGAAACTCGCTGCTCGATAGTACTCGGCCTCCGGCCTCGGCTGTGAAGAATCACTACAGATAATAGTAGGTTAACTGTACAACCTAAAATCACATTATTACATTTATTTACAGTATCTTACTAACATTATTTATGTTGCTACCTATTAATTAGTATAGCCTACTTCAAATGTTTTAGTTTCATTTATTTTTGTTTAGCAGCTTAAGATTAATTAAATAACCAAAATAACTCCATTAGATTACAATTTAAACGTTCAAGTTCTGTATAGCGGAGGCCTACCTACAATCGATTGTGAACAAAACCATGCTTACATCCTTCCCTGGTTTATAATTATGACAGATCTAACCTCCTCACCATTACAAACACCATTGTATATATTCCAACAGCTGTTAAAACTTGTTGGAAATCATTGTTATATTTGAACAGCTGTTTGGTTCGGTTCATTTAAATCTTTCCCTATGTTATTCTTACGGCGAAAAACGTACTTTTAGGGCTTCTCACACCCTTCATGATGAAAATATTGAAGAATTAAGACCTTATTGCAAAAATACGAAATGAGGCATTTTTGTTGACGTCTCAACTGTTTAAATTAGTCAAGAAATAAGGGACTTATATTGACAAAAAACGGCTTCACATATTATATATAAGAATTGTGATCAAAATGTAATAGTAGGCCTTACCATTACTATTACATTTTGGTAAAATAATAGTAGTAAATGTAATAGTTTAATTACAGACTAGTTCCTTTACACGGATTGAAGAAAAGAGTGTTTAATTCTTGTATTCAAATTATGACTGCCAATGAATACAAGAAAACTCAAACAACACCTGGGAACTCATCTCTGTCTGTACTCTACGGCTATTTCAAACAAAACATATTTTATTGGAGTTGTTAGGGCCTTACTTCTAAAATTATATCAGTATTACTAATTCATATAAAAGCTATTCATCAACTTCCAAAACCTATATAGATTGTTGATATTACTTTACTTAATCAACTGTCTCGACAATTCAGGTTAGCCTATAGAAGGTCCACTCCAAATGATTTTAACTTTGTGTGTAATAAGGTTGATTGATTATGGGTAAGACAAACTTATACTGAGGTTGTTATTATTTGGTCATAAAATTTTGTTACTTGAAAACAGTTTTAGGAAATAAAACAATATGATTTTCCTTCAGAAAAATAACAATTTGGTCCTAAATTAATGACAAATGTGTTGCCATATCTATTGGTGAATGATTCCATGAATTTGCCTGTCATCTAATCATGCTACTTATAATAAATAAAATAACCAATAAGATTCAAAATATCAAGAGAGGTGTTTTGGAGTCTATTTAAAATTTTAAAATGTCTTGTTCCTTAAAAACACTACTTATAATACTTTATACATACAAATAGAGTAAAAAAGTAAAATTATTTTCTTAAATAACAAATTGTTATACAGAGTGTTCATAAAAACCCTTTAACACTTCGGGATATGGTTACGTACATGAAAACTAAGAAAAAAGTTCATATAAACATTTGTCCTAAAACGCTCAGTTTTCCGTTTGTCTGTCAGAATGTGTTTTCTAAATAATTTATCATATTTTATTAACCCCTCAAGATATTATCTTTAAACCTGGTACGTATATGAAGATAGTTTTTTTTAATTTGCATATGTTGTTACATATATAGTACAAGTGAACGTCACACAACACAAATTTATTACAACATCGCTCACCTTTCTCAGACCAGAGGGATTCACACACAAAAGTGATTCTTTTGTGAATCCCTCTGATTTGAGGTAGGTGAGCGTGGTTCGCCAACCAATGTGCATTTTGTGCTTGTATTTTGATATACTTGTGCATTATGTACTTGTATTGTAATATATTTGTGCATTTTGTACTTATATTGTAATATATTTGTGTTGTGTGATATTCAGTATGGAGTATCAAGTTTCTGCTAAGTACCATTTCAATATGGTGGTTATTTTTAGTTTTCAAAGCTTAATATCTTAAAAAGTGTAAATAAAAAAAAAACACTAAGATTCACAAAAATTGCTAAATTTGATTTCCTTACAGATGGTATAATGATTGTTAGGATTGAATCAATAATAACTGATAAGTTTTCATTTTTGGAATACAGTACCTACATGCTAATATTGTGGCAATTTTATCCAAATAGCATGTACTGTATTATAAAAATTACAACTTATCATTTATTAACGATTAATCCATATAACGTCACAGACGCAGTACCGCACATAGCGTTACTTTCCTGTAATGTCATGGACGCATTATGGTGCAATTGAGCATAATGGCCTATATAATTAGGTTAACTGCGGTTTTATTATATGTTTGTGTCAGTCATATTCCCATTAGTTCCTTTACACAGTATTTAAGCCATATGGGCTTCCCACTCAATTAAAATGGCAGGTTAAATGGGCGGAGTCAATCCCTTCACCTTATGCATAACGTCTAGACGCCGTACCGTGCGAATTGCACTGCAGCTGGCATCGTTGTTCTGGCTCCATTATTTCTAGCGCCTGTTGTAATATACTGCCTTCTTTTGTTGTTATTTGTATTTTTATATTGTTATTATATTTAGTTGTGTAAGTGTATTTTTATATTTATATGTCCTATTACGTAAAATATAGCTCATATTGATGACGTGAACTTTGAAGATTTTTTGGAGGACTACCAATCAAAAAATAAATGATTAGAAAGTATACTTTTCATGATTTAATTCATAAGTGCAACCATTTATTTGATTTAGGCGTATATAAAAGTGTTTTAAAAAAATGATTCAATTTTTAGCAAACTTGTATATTTAACCGAATATTGTGTAAAATAAACATTATAACGTAAATTTTATTCATAATTCAATTATACAAATGTTTAAAAATATTTTGACTCTTTTTTAGCATTCCCACTACTTTAAAAGTAATTAAAATATTAACTTTGAGGAATAAAGAAATTTTTTTCTTATAATAAGAAACGTAATTTCAAAGTTCATGAAATTCTTCATGATGCTTAAAGGGTTAAATTGAAACAATCATTACACCACCTTTTAGAAAATTAGATTTAGCAATTTTTGTGTCTTGTAGTTTTTTGAAACAATTATACTTTTTAAGATTTTAACCTTTAAAAACTAAAAATAGCCACCAGTTTAAAAAAGTACCAAGTAGGAACTTAATACTCTATACTAAATTAGGTCTTATTATTCTTCATACGTCTACCGAGTATAAAGATAATATCCTGAGGGGTTATTAAGATGTGATAAAATATGTAAAAAACACATTCAGACAGACCGATGGAAAACTAAGCATTTTGGACATATGTTTACAGGGACTTTTTCTTAGTTTTCATGTAAGTAATCATGTACCGCAGTCTTGAAGGGGTTTTTTATCAACACCCTGTGTAACTAAAATGATAACAATAGATCAGCAAATTGGATTTGATTAAGGTGTTATGAGTAATATGTTAGAAATAGATAATAATTTAAGTACAAACTAATCAGTAATAATATTAAACTACAGTGTAAAATTTACACTGTAGTTTAATATTATTACTGATTTAATACAATTAGGTCGATAGTACATTCATCATTTCATATACAGGGTGGAAAAAAATATGGAAACGCTTTCACAACGTTATTTTTTTCCAAAGATAATTTGATAATTTAATTTTTTTCAGATAATTGAAATAATATTTGTTTCAGATTAGTTACTTTGAAATTCAAATTACTGCTACTCTGGAATATTATACTGGATAAATACTCTGGAAAAGTATTATCTGGAAAAATTACCGCATATACCTTTTGAAGTCCGGTTTGCGGCAATTAATTTCTCTTGGATGGACCTTTTGTTTGATACCAAACTCTACCTAAGCTTATATTGAAGATTTTCGTTCAACTCCTCGTGGGCTGTCCCCCTGAAAAGATGAAATGTACCTAATGGCGTCAAAAAGTACTGTGTAACCATGATCATGTACAAGATTTCACTTTTACAAGTGAAGTTATACAAAAGTTGTGAAAGTGTTTCCATACTTTTTCCACCCTGATAGCATTTCTTATATTCACATTTATAATTTTGTACAGTACATAGTCAAGTGCAGGGGAAAAAATATTCAAATACTTAAAATAGTTTGGTTCCTTTAAAACTATAAATTCTATCCATGTTATTTATATGTTACTTAAGATCAACAGTATTGTAGTACTCAACCCATTGTAAAGTTATAATTTTCTCCTTATTTTTTGACTAGTTTATTCATAAGAAAAGAAACTGTACAAAGATATTGTAATAAATTACAATTAAAATAACAATATGCACATGTAAATTTCAAACAATATCTTTATAACTGTATAGAAAATGCATTGACTCCAATATTATATATTGACTTCTGCAGACTTGATAGTGAATGCAATGTACCTATCTAGGTTCATGTCAATAAATTATGAGTGTAATTTCCTTGTGAGACTTCAAAAGTCATAAACATTTCACTACAACTGTTACTATGTGGTCAGAATTAGTGAACACAAGTCTGATTAAACACGACCCAGTTAGCACTAATTTGAATATTATATTTTTGAAAACTTGTTATAAAAGAATCATAGCTGAAATTAAATTGTATACGAACTTTAAAAGAAACACTAATTTTAAGTTGAAAATAAGAATTTCAGTGAACTTAGATAAAATTGTACTGACAGGCCTTTGTTTAAAATGTTACAGTTTTGAAGTAAAAAAATAAATAGATATGTAACTATGCATAGAATAAATTTAAACAATATTCTGAGTAAAAAAATGCAATGATTGTGATAGTCACAAATCTAAAATCCCATTTCAAAATGAATATTTTTAATACTTCTATTTTGGTCAGTTGTAAATTTATTAGTAAAGTTTTCCTTGCTAGTGAATTTTCAACTACAGGAAAATTTTGCTATCAATAATTTGTATATGTACAGTTACATTTCTCAGTAATATTATCAGTTGTTCTTTTCTTCAGTGAACAAGTTGAGTTGTTTGAGTCTTGGCTGGAAAGTATGGCAGGAACTCTGTATTGATTTCCTTCTAGCCTTCATTTGTAATTCTGTCTATCTTGTGGCCTAGAATTCATAAGCATGTTTATATTTCTCGCTTCATATTACTTATTTTTCTGATACCTACTATAAATTCTTTTGATGTTTTATTTAAATTATCTAATTGTAATGCTGTATTGATTAATACCATGAAGTACTTAACACGCAATAATTTATTTTAACTGTGCTGTGTGTGGAAGGGAGGTTTGGTTTTACTCTAATCAAACTTGTTTTTATTAAGTTAAAAAAAAAAAAAAAAAAAAAAAATACCACGAGTAATTATTAAATTTATAATTTTATAAAAAACTTGATAATATTGTAGTATAGTAAACATTCTATTCACAGGCACGAAGTAAGAATACATTTAAAAAATAGTTTCAAGATAGATACTCTTATGTTTTCTTATTTAAATTTTCTAGTGATTAAGATTGCCTCTTTATAAAATATGGTAAAATTAAAAAATAATCATGTTATTTGTCTTATTTGAAAAAGAATCGAGAAGTAACAGTTGTTCAAATATAAATAAGATTTACAACAGGTGTTTGTAATATTGATGAGGTTACATTTGGTGTTTATGATAATAAATAGGTAGCAATGCAAGTAATGTGAGTGTGATTGTAAATAAATTTAATATTGTAATTTTACTTTATATAGTTAATCTACTACTGGTGGGGTTGGCACATGTAGCGTGCAGGGGTGTTCCCTACTAATCATTATTTGCTGTACAGTCAAAATATAATTACTAAGGGGATTTGAACGTGTTTTATCATTCAATTTATTTTTTAAATTTACAACTTGCATTTTATATTCTACAAATTACAAAATTATAAATCAAATAACTTTGCAATATTATTTTGTTTGAAAATAACTAAAAATATCTGTTTATCTATGTGTAATGTTTAAGAAAAAACCACTCTTAATTTTGAATTTTTTAGAATTAAGAATTGCTTATTTTGTATTTTTTCTAAATAGTCTTGAAACTATCTGAAATATATAAAATATTATTGGTTTCTGTTTTTAAACAAAAAAATTTAATAAATAAATTTAGAAATTGATTAGACAAGAAAATACTCTTTATTAACTTATATACTTCATATTATTGGTTTATTTACAGGTTGATCACATTAATGGTCAAAATTACACAACTTTACAGGGTTTTGACAGACAGATGCAAATCATGATATAGTTGTGTGTACCTGGTAAAACTAAACAATGCAACTTCTGAGTTTATAATTTATTTGATGAGCATTGGACATAACCGTCCATAGTAAAACACTAATATTGCATTTAACATTTTTTTTATTATTAACTTGGTACTGAAAGATAAAAATAATAAAAGTTTATGTTTTCTCAATTTTTATTGTATTTTGTCAAAGTTGTACGAAAGTTAAGGAATATATATTTTGAAACAATTTTATGTATATACTATTTTAGGGTTTGAATTGTATACATAAGATAATATTTAAATACTTTTGAATAATATATGTAATCACTCAGTTTTAAAATAGAGCAGACTTTCACTATAATCAGCTGTGCCACCAACCTCTGTCATGATAAACTTATCATGAACTGGCAAGCAGACTGACTCATGCATGAGACTACATGTAGTTAATTGTGACTTGTTAAATGCTACAGTTTATCTTTTTGTCTTTAAATAAATGTTTTTAATCTCCTGTTTTTAATCAATGGAGGTAAGATATTTTAATCATCCACAATATTTATTTTTCATATCAACAAATCAGTGTCTTGACATTCATTTTATTTAAAAAGAAATCTATGCTAGTACATTAGTTTGTGTTCTCAACACTGTTGATGTTCACATGTTCTTGTTACACTCAGGAAGCTCAAATGCTGTAAAATTTTTTTAAAATGTGATTTTAGTCTCTAGCATTTTACTTCTAGCAGATGTAATTTGAGAAAAATTAATTTATTACTTGTTGATATTTAAGGCATAATATGATGGTTTATAAGTCTTAAAATAGCTAACTTCATTGAGTTTCACCATAAACAAAAACAAATAGCATGTGTTGTACAACAATTTGATTAAAAAACAATAATTTGCCTCAAATTGGACACTCATTATTATTAAAAGTTTTGCGAATGAATAATTTAGAATCGTATTGGCCGGCTTTAAATGCATAATATGATGCATAATTTTATCATGAAATAACTATAAGTTTTTTTAATTGTTACAAAATTATAGCAATTTAGCTAAAAAATAAAAATTAAAAAATTAAACTGAAAAGATTTTCCTATTTCATTGAGTGAATTCATTTTAAAAAAAAATTAAATGAACATTAGTTATAGGGGTATGTTATTAGTCTGAGTTGAACATTTGTTCATGCTAATCGATAAAATTTGAAGATCAGCAACTAAAGCAAAAACTTAAAAATTTGAAACTCAAGAAATGTATTTATCTGACAAAGTTTCATAAATTATGACCATTTTTTAAAATGAATAGCTCAGCCGAACAACGTTGCAAGTGACAAACACCAACATTTTCAATTTAAAAAAACCGTTATTGTGAATATATCTACTGTAAATAGGTGTTTTTTGTTTTGTTTTAAACTCTTCATTTATATCAAAGTTATGTATAAATGGAACATTTTTATGCTTTCATTGACTGAAATTTTGAAATTTTAGGCAAAGTACTTGCAGGTACAACGTTGCAACATTGTTCTTCGAATATAACAATAACTAACTGCTAAGGAGACTAATACAGTCTTGTACTTACTTTTTTAAATACAACATTTATAATTGTAAAAATACAGGCCTACAATAAATATGTTTTAAATATTCAGTTTAATTTAAACTAACTGGTAGAAAAACTGAAAAGTGATTCAATTCTGTACTTTAATAAAGTTGGTTGGAACATTGTTTTATTCACCTATTCTAGTGGAAGTTTTTTCTAGAATAGGCATCTTTCTTTTTTATATGTATATGGATTTCCAGCATCTTTTTTCCGACAAGAAAAAATGTATGACACATGTTTTTCCATTCAGACACTTTCAATTATCTTTTCCTGTCACTATTCATCCTATTTCATGCGTTTTTTGTCAACACAACTCCTCCCTTATTTCTTGACCAATCTAAACGGTTGGGTTGTCAAAATATTTGTCTCTCTTTGTAGTTCTGCAATAAAGTCTTAATTCTTAAATATTTTCACTCTGAAGGGTAAGAGAAGCCTTCAAAGTATGTTTTTCATCCATAAAAATAACATAGAGAGAGATTTAAATGAATCCATAGTAACTAATGGCTGCTCAAATGTAAATAATGATTTCGAAAAAGATTTTGACAGCTGTTGGAATGTAAAGAATTATGAGAGAGACAAAGGTAGTTGGACATTTGCCATCATTACGTGAAAAATAACAATCACGACGTTTCGATTTGGTAAAACCCAAACCTTTTTCAAGTGCTAAAAACTAAATTACATCTACACAAACATGTTATAAAACTACGTTCTTAAACTAATAAACTTATCTACTTTAATAATTATCTACATAATAATACATTAATATATCAGTACAAATACATTAATAATCGAAAACAGGCTTAATCAAGACACTAAACTTTCAGAACGTACCAAACTGCCTATTCACGTAATAATGGAACTTTTACAGCTTTGCACTGAATGTAATCACTTTGAAATAGATGGTCAAATATACCGCCAGGATGATGGTATGGCAATGGGTTCCCCACTATCACCTATTTTCGCCAATATCTACAGGGAAGAGTTTGAGGAACAAGCAATTGCTTCCTCAAATCTCAAACCTAAGGTTTGGCTTAGGTACGTGGACGACACATTTGTCTGCTGGAGTCACGGTGAACCTAATTTAGAAGAATTTTTAAAACACTTGAACAAGGTTTCACCCACCATTAAATTCACCATGGAAAAAGAAATAAACAATAAATTATCATTTTTGGATGTAAATGTAGAAAAAACAAAACATGGCCTAAAAACATCAGTCTACATAAAACAAACTCACACAGGCAAATACCTCAATTTCAATTCTAACCACCCACAAACTGTTAAAGAAGGAGTAGCCTTCTCTCTCTTTGATAGGGCCCGAGCCATATGCTCAGACAAAACTAAACTAGACAATGAACTAAACAATGTTTCCAAAGATCTAACAAACGATGGCTACCCTCAGTCTCTCATAAACAAATGCAAACAAATAAGAAAACGCAAACAAACACCCACTGACACAGAAAAGCCGAAAGCATTCATGTCCATTCCATATACGCCTAACCTTTCAGAAAAAATCAGACGCATAGCTAGGAAATACAAAATCAGAACATCATTCAACACACAAAACACATTAAGACAGTCTTTAACTAAAACTAAACCAAAGAATGAGGAGCAATCCTCCAAAAATGTAGTTTATTGCATTACTTGTGAATGCAATGAAAAATACATAGGGGAAACATAGAGACCACTGGAAGTTAGGCTAAAAGAACACAAAAATAACATTAAAAAAGGAAACACTACACATTCTAAATTAGCTGAACATGCCTGGAACAATGAGCACAGATTTAATTGGGATAACACTAAAATACTTCACAGGGAACAACATTTTTTTAAACGTAAATTCATCGAAGGTGCCTTTATGAAACTAAATAATGAACAAGTAATCAGTCAAAGTAGCATAGAAGTTAGACCCATGTGGGTTCCTTTACTTAAAAACACACTTGATAAAAAGTTCAATACACTCATGACATCATCTAACCAGAATCCTACACCACCTGCACCTATAACAATTAAACACCCCATGAGTCTCCGTCCCCGTACCTGAGTCACCGCATTTTTGGCGATCTCGGAGCGTACGTCCCTGACCTCGTCAGTCTGTGTATGGTTGTTGTGAAGTGTAGTGTGTATGTTTGTCTAGTCCCCGTGTTTTATAACCTTGGAGGGAACTTCGTAGACACTGCATTTGGATTGTATCATCCTCACTTCGTACCTGGGACGTCTAGACGCCATCGTCACTGCGGGTGTAAGACTTCATCATTTTTGTAATATTTGATTATGGTATTGTTTTATTCCTAATAATTGTTGTCTTTTCAGGTTAAAATGTAATTTTAATAGTAGTCTCAGTCCTTCCGAGTCATATATATATATATATATATATATATATATAACTTTTTATGCGTGTTGAATGTTATTTTAAATTGATTGTGTTTTTCAGGTACCATATATTTATGATTAGTTAATGTAATCTGATTTCAGTCTGATTTGAATATTAATTTTATTGTGTTTTATATTTTTCGTTGATATCGTGACCTTGACAGTGCCTAATTGGCTATATTAATTTAACCCTGTTAATATTTTTTATATTTAGTAGAAGTTCATTTTGTTGTACTCCATTCTAGGATCTAGGTTAAAATGTAGATAATTATTAAAGTAGATAAGTTTATTAGTTTAAGAACGTAGTTTTATAACATGTTTGTGTAGATGTAATTTAGTTTTTAGCACTTGAAAAAGGTTTGGGTTTTACCAAATCGAAACGTTGCGATTGTTATTTTTCACGTAATGATGGCAAATGTCCAACTACCTTTGTCTCCCTCATCTGATACTCCATCATTAACAAATTTCAAAAACAAAGTAAAGAATTATGTTTGTAATAATGAGGAAGTTAGATATTTCATAAAACTAAACAAAGAAAGGTTCTAAGTATGGTTTTATTTACATTTGATTGTAGGGCTCTGCTTTACTGGACTTGAAGTTTTCAATGGTAATGTAATGCAGTTATTTTATTTATTGAATTGATCTTCAGCTGTTAAACAAAATAAAATGAACACGTTTGAAATGGGCTAAGTAATATCATTGGGGTTTTATACTAATAAACAGATAGCAACGTAAGTAATGTAAGTGAGATACTGTAAATAAATTAAATATTGTGATTTTACGTTATACAGTTAATCAACTATTATTTGTAGTGAAAAGTTACAGGCCAAGGCCGAAGTGTAATGAGCACACATGAAGAGTGCTGGGGTGTTCCCTAGTAATTTTTTTATGAATGAACATTTTTAAACACAAATATCTTATGTTTATGAAATTTATTTTGCTGAATAATTAATTCTAAAATTAATAAAATGGAATACTCTGTGGCATTGATTCACATAATGTTATTAAAGCCAAATAAATAATTGCTTATTCATCTTCAGTTTTAGTTATACTAACTCAAACTGTTTTCTGAAAAGTGTAACATTTTTTTTCTAATTCCAAAGGTAAAAATAAGGATAGAACGCTGTGTACAAGTTTCGTATTTGATTTTCTGAGGTACTATTGCCCTCTTTGTTAAGCCAGTATGCAACTGTTAAAAGATGAGTTACAGCTGAGGCCATCATGAGCTTGTTGAAGCCATCATAGTTAAGGCAAAATTGAAAGAAAAAGATTTAACATTGTTATAACTGACAAAATTACTTATGAAATAGCCGCCTGCAAAATTCTTACAAGCACCATCTGTATATTAGTGGACAATATCTGTAAGATGCTGTATAAAATGGTCACTTCATCGATCTTATTTTTTTAAATTTGTACCATTAAGATTAAGTTAAATTAATGACATGAAAGTAATATAGAATGGTCTTTAAATAAAACTCATAGTTTCTTAACCATTCAATTGAAATAGCATACTATGCCATTTAAAATGAATGTCTCACCGTTTGCAGGTACCAGATGTTATTGCAAGTCCTCTCTCTCTGTTTGACGCAGTAAAGTTAGGAGATATATCAGCAGTTGAAAAGGTCTTGCATCTTGATCTTAATCAGATTGACAAGGTATTGAATACTCTAGTGTTCTTTTAGACTCCTTTCACATTACATTATATGATTTTGCCTATATGATAAAAACTAGAACGAGTTTAAATCGTGGCGAGGAGGTTTTCATATTGGGACAACTTTTAATAGTTTGTTTCATTATTCTGTCTAGGTTGTTCTTTCAATATAGCCAGTTTAACACAGACCATGATCAAATCATTGCATTGTGGTATTTTTATCGGCGCTGCAAAAGACAAAGGTGCAACTTGATTCATGCGGTCCATCCAATCAATTTGAGCCGTGGAATGTTTTATACAATATACAAAATAATGATCACAAATTGTCTAACTACTTTCACACGTCTATTGGATTTTTAATGAATTGCAAGGAAAACAGAAGAACGTCTTCAACGGCAATATATGCAATTAAGAAATAGTATTCTACCTATTAGAGTGCTTATGATAACTGTACACTATATTATTAGTGCCGTTTCTATTAATATGCCAAATGTCATATATTTTTAAATTTAAACTGTTGTTTTCTTATGAAAATTTGAAACTCAGTTATTATTTTGCTATAAATAACTATTGAATATAAAATAATGTTATACTTTTAAGAAAGTAGCAAAGAAATAAAAATATAGCTTGACTTACACACTTTATCCATGGAACAATGGAAGTTACAAAGAGTACCTTATTAATGACTTTGTTGGGTGAAGTCAAAGTGCATAGTGGTTTCAAAATAATAATACAAATAAAAAAATAAAATACTGTGTGGAATTAACTCAAAGAATGTTACAATAGCCTTGTATGAGTATGAATAGTTTCTTAGACTAGCTAGTACAGTACAACCTCGATTATTCGGCCTCGCTTTATCCGGCAGTCTGTGTCATCCGGATCAGCAAGTAAATAGCAATAAAAATTATTTATATGATACAATTACAATTAATCGGAAGCGTCTTTCAGTTTTCAAACGCAAATGTAATACACGAGTGTTTTGGTTTTGCATTTCGCAAATTGCAAGGGCTGTAATGACTAGTCACCCTCTCTCAACAAGCAGTCGCTTGTTACTACCTAATACATTAATAATGCTCCTGAAGATTTGAGCTGGCAATGTTGTTTACTTTTGTTCAGTGTAGCCGACTGGAAGAGTCCATTTCGCGAGTGAGGGAAGTCGGAACTGGAACAATTCATTTTATGTACAGTACACACATAATTTGCAGTTACATAACTGTACATATTTTTTTATTCAGTCTGAATTAAAATTAAATTTAAGTATAAGATTTAATATTTAAGTAAACATATATAATTTACATAACATTTACCTTAGAATTTTTGATAGCCTAATTGAAACACAGTTGTATTTTAAAATATATTTTGTATTGTATTGTAAAGGAGCGTCAAAGTTGGCGATGTGATATACATTCTTCGTTTCTTTACAATAGCTGCAGAGAGCGTTGTGTCACGTCCAATTGTAGGCGCCTGCTTACACGTGCTGTCTGTTGTCAATTACTAAACGTGATTCTCCAATAAAACCAAGTTATTTATGACTTATGTTTTATCCGGCTTTTATCGTATCCGACTTGACCTTCGCCACATTAGGCCGGATTCGAGGTTCTACTGTACTACTACATTTAAATACATGTAAATGATTCAAAAATTAAATATACAAATTAATAAAGCATGAATTGGTAACAGTAGTAAATAAATCTATATTTTTATCTCAAAATTATTTTATAAACCAGTTTGGAAATGAGCATTTTTAAATTTATATATTGTATAGGAATGGGGTTATATGAAACTAATCCAGTAGTAATGGAAATTTCCCTCTAAAATAACTTGATTTTTTTGTATTACCATTATTTTAACTAAGGAATTAGACCACTGTTTTGGTAATTTTATTGAAAGGAAAGTTTTTAAATCACTAACATTTGTATTAATTGGAAGTGGATTTGATTTAAGAATGGAGAGTCAGTATTACACGTTGCTGTAAAAGCAGATAACATGGAAGTAACAAGGCTCCTTGTAGCTAGTGGTGCCAATTTGGCTGCTACAGACAGCTCAGGTGAGACACCTGCGTGCCATGCAGCTCGCCATGGCCATGCTGCACAACTAGAGTTACTTATGACTGCTGGAGCCAGTTTGACTGTATGTAATAAGGTTAGTAGGCTCTGTTACTCTAAAATAATCAGTTATTCCGATTTTCTAAAAAGGTTTATACACAAAAGAACTATTGACAGTTTCAATCCTTTTGGTTTCCAGTAAGATCTTCAACCCATGTACTGGCAACTAAAACCCTCTATTGGCAAGTCATTATTTTTTTTTTTACTTTTGCAAGGTTTTTCAAATCTTGAAATTAGTAAATATAATCTGATTCTAAACCAGTACATAGTTATAATCTTATTATAACTATGTACTGGTTATGATGGAATAAATTCATTTATTCGTTCATTTATTAATTTATTCATTTATGCATCAATGCATACATAGCCCTAAACATGACATTGGAATTTTGCTCCTTAAATTATCTAGTTGCCAACCCTACAAAAACAAAACAACTCAACTTTGGAAGAAGCATTAAATTACAGCTCTACCAGATGTCACAGTTGAGGAACATTGACTCAAACCTTTCATGGGGTGTATACATTCACAATCTATGCAAAAGACTGAGCTCTACTGCCTGTGTAGTTAAGAGAATAAAAATCATCTGTAACACTTCAGTAGCCAGGACAGCCTATTCTGCTCTTGTAGAAAGCCAAATAAGATATGGCATTGCTGTATGGTATGGGGTGGAACATCAAAAGGAAACCTGGCAAGAGTTCTCAAGATACAAAAGGCAGCAGTAAGATCATTGGCCAACTTAGACAGTCATGAAAGCTGTAGGGAAGCCTTTAAAGCCCTCAAGATAAAGACAGTGGTAGCACTCTACATTCAAGAAGTAATTCTCCTCGCAGATAAGTTAGGACTTCCAAGAGGACATGCAAGGCATTCATACAATACCAGACAAGCCACAGAAATTTCCACAGCTCAGCACCAAACTGTACTCTATGAGAAGAGACCTTCTTTTGCCGGGCATACATTTTTTAATCTTCTTCCTCTAATTATAAAATCCCTCACCGGCAGTGCTCTCAAACTCGACTTATGGCTTGCAGATCAACCCATGTATTCCATCGAAGAGTTCCTGGATATGATGCACCTCTAAGTTCAAGCAGCTCTATGACTTACTGTAATTAAATTAAATGTGTACCGAATCATGGACCTGTATTTTTGGATGGCTAGTAATAATTTTAAAGAATTGGGATGGAAGAATATAAGTCAATTTTTGATTGTGATAAAATCATGTAAAGCATATTGTACTACATTTTCTTCTTGGCGGTGGACCTCAAATCAACAAGAGATCATTTCACTATTCTAGAGTTTGTTAACCTTCTTTTTTATGACCCCCCCCTAAACTCTCATCTGGTGCACCAGTAGAGCAACAAACAAGCATCTCAAAAGTCTTGTCCAGCTAATAATTGCTTTGGTGCCATACATACTCTCCTTAAATACTAATGGTTATTTGGAACTTCACTTCACAATGTTTGAAATAAGATTAAATATGAACTTTTTATTTATTAAACCTTAATCTCCACTGTTTGTCTAGGATGGAGATACACCTCTGCACATTGCAGCTGCATGGGGCCATCTTGACTGTGTAAGGAAGTTAGTAGAGGGTGGAGCACTAGTAGATGCAACCAACCACCTGGGTGCCACTCCACTGCATCTTGCACTTGCACACAGACACTCGCATGTTGCCACTTTCCTCGCACATGATGCTGCTGCTGACCTTGAACTTCAGGATGCGGTCAGTACACTTTAAACATCAAGTACATCTTTGATGCTCAAAGAACCTTTAAATTCTGAAATGAATATTCTCTTTATATGATTTAATTTTAAGTTTACATTAATTTTTCTTCCAAATAATTTCTAATGGCATGAAGTTGGCAATATTTCCTTTCAATTTACATCTTACTTACATAGCCAACTTTTAGTTAGAATCAAGCAACTTTTAAGGTCTTAACTTGATGTTTAAAACATATGTTGTTTCAGTAGAGAGTTGCAGTTTCCTAAATTAGGTGCCAGTTGAATTGTAATATGTCTGAAACTAGTTAATATGTTTATTATAATTCTTACAGCAACTCTCAGATTCTCTGTCCATCCATTGTGGTTTATGACCATATCCTTATATTTGTCATATTTGTTTAAAGGTTATGAGAGCTATGATAGATAGCCTTTCAATAAATAGGCTCTCTTCCTCTACAAGGAGTATAGTTTTAATTCCTTGTATTTAACCTATACTCTTCTAGTTTGTTTCAGTTTTCACAATATTGGACTGTGTTTTGATTTAAAATGCTAGGTTAAGTTAATTTCATGCAAAACTTAAAGGTACAGTAAACCCTCGATTTAACGGACTATATGGGACAGGCTCTAGTCTGTTAGAGCTGATTGTCCGTTAAATTAGGGTGAACTCACCTCAAGCTGTTATGAGATTGCCACACCTCAATTAAAACTAACTCTGATGCTGCCAGCTAATAGTTAACTCAAATATTAATAAAATATACAAATAAGTATTGTATAAAGGTGATTAACCTACACATTTTATAAGTTACAAATTTTCTATAAAAATTCCTTAATAGCCTTAATTTTGTGATATATAGAAATTTAGATACTGTAATGCAGCTGTAAGCTGTCCATTAAATCCGAAGTACATTAAATCGGGATCCGTTAAATCGAGGGTTTACTGTATCAGCAGACTTACCAGTTTAGATAAGTCCATGAAACATGACATTAAGTCTCTCGAAAGCTTGTTGAAAGTGAAAGTTACAACAGAAATGTGTGCCATTTTTTATGTCGCTTTTATGTGTCAATTGTTTGTGTTAAGTGGATTTATCTCTTTTAGTACATTTGCTGATTTCTCATCTTCCTTAGTAATCATTTCTGAATGATGAAGCCTTGTTACCTAAACTTAACACATTCTCTTAATTTGTTTGCCTTTTCTTAAGAGAGTTTATTTTGTACAAAACTTTTAAGTTTTAACCTAAATTTTGTTTGTGTTTAGTACATTAATTATTGTTAAGCTATGAATTTAATTTTTATACTCATGGTAAAAACAAATTTATTGTTTTGGGACCTAATACAATTAGATCTATTTGTTTTATTTTAATTTCTTTTTCAGATCATCAAAGTATGGGTGAATATGGACCTTTAATAACTGTAATTAGTAATTAATTTTTTTAAAGTCTTAAATTAGCAACAAAACCTAATAAAACTCTAAAAATTGTCTAACTGTCATATTGGTTGCTTTGTTGGATGTAGACATTTGTAAATTTCTGTGAACTGATGTTGAATAGTTAAATATAGATGAATATTACTCTGTGTGCAACATGTGTGATTGATTGTAGTCTGGAGACACAGCTCTGCACATTGCCGTAAGGGAGGGCCTCTTGTCCATGGTACAAAGTCTCTGTCGGCTGGGATGTGACACAGACATATCTAACAACCAAGGACTCTACCCTCTCCATCTAGCTGCTCGATATGGACACACTAGCATAGTCAGGTGAAGGCATATCAAACAAGATTATTGAGACAAATGTTAGTTAATTTTTGTTACATACATAAAACAAAAAAACAAAAAAAAGCAAAATTAAGCAGGATATTTCTAAAATATGCAGATAATAAAATCCTCTATATGTTAGTCGGCATTATTTCTAAAAATTGTTATAGTATTAAACACAGTTACAGCGAGAAAAGAAAATGTTAAATGTATTTGTTTTCTACAGTAACTTTTTCCCAATAAAACTGTTCTGCAATGAATTACTTCATATTTTAACTAAGATTGTAGCAATTGTGTTATTTAATTTCTCTCACAAAAACAAAATAATAAAGCTTCATTTTGTTAATTCATACAGATAACAGAATAAAGATTAGTGATTTAACCTAATAACCATTTTCAGGTGTCTTTGTCTTGCTGGTTGCAATACAGAGGTGAGGAACCAGGATGGGGCCAAAGCAGAGATCACAGCCCTCAAGTTTGGACACAATGATATCAGCAACTTACTTGCCAAAGTTAAAAATGTAAGTGACTCAAAATTAATGTTCCTAGTAGGGGTGTGCGAGTAGTGATTTTTTGAGTTCGAGTCGAGTCGAATAGTTGGCGTTTTTTTGAATATCGAATATTTTCGAGTGAGTATTTACAGAAGGATTTCCTGTTCACCCTTTTTAAGACAACTGTAAAAGGCAGACACTTTCCTAAGCCTATGTTAAGTTTTGTCAGATTCGTAAATATATACATCTAAACAGAACACAAAATTTTGATTTGTTGTTTGTATCTGTAACATTTGATAAATAAAACTTTTTACTTCCTGCCTTCCTACATTTTTATGTGGCATTGTTTTGACTAAGCTTTTTCCTTTTTTCATAACTAATATGATGAAAGAAACTAAGAAAGTATATTATTAATTGAATCAATGTGGATTATAAAGATTTAATCTGTTCACTCATATCACAGATCAGATTTTCTATGCAAGCCAATTATACTGTTTCACAGCCGGCCGATATGTTTATCTGGTGGTTCAGTTCAAAGTGTACCGCGAAAACATAGCAAAGCTCGTTGGCAAAAGCTGCATCCAACCAAACTGATGCTAAAATTCAGGCATCATCGCCAAATGCAGTCATTTGCTTTCAAAATTGCCTCCTCTCAACAAAAAATTGATTGTGTACACGCCAAGAAGAGTGGATCTGTATTCTGTGGGTATTTAATTCAGTAATAACAAGGTTACAACTAACCGGAAATAAGCTGTGAATTATATAATCAAATTTGAAAATCTGGATGATTAAGACTGCAGTTCAATCAATTGATAATAATAACTAAGCAGTTTTACTAAAAAAAATTTTAAAGTCGCTTAGGATGAATTAGTTTTTAAATTATGATCGGTAAAGAAATATGTGCAACTTGAAACTACTTCGATACATGAGGCTACACTGAACAAGAGATGAATAATTATTTCATAACGAGAAATTCATGAAAACCTGGTGTTATCGAATGAAAACCATAGATGTAGTTGGCTAATACAGGTCTAGCCGATATTGGCGACAAGATGCAGTCTGAAATATCAGCTAAGTGCCAACTAGTGATACAGTGAAGATTTTGGGCAGCTAAATTATAAACTTATGAATAAAAAAATGAGACGTTTGATAAGGCTTCGGTTTAGTAAAAATTATTTTCTAAATCTCTAACTTCGTCGTATTTTGTTTAGAAAAGGTCTTCCAACATGTTTCTCCCTCATTTGGGTTGATTCATGAATGCTTTACAGTCCTCGACGTCAATGTGAACAGGGAACCGTTCAGTGAGTTTACGAATTAAAATGATCGTACTTTACTACCTTTTACACTCCAACTGTGTTATTGTCTAACCTAATCAGAAAACCGTTCAACAATTTGACAGGAAAAAAATATCGTATGAGCAAATATTAAACACAGTTTTGGCGATATAAGGCATTTTCGGAATAATAATTAATAGACGTTCGCTACAGATATATTTTATTTGACGGAAAATAAGTCAATAATGTTGTGTCACATGCTGCTAGAATGCCATTACCATATTTTATATGATATGCTAAGGTATTTTCTTACATCAAATCATTGAACGATTCCCTGCTCAGATTTAAAAAAATATACCTCAATCGACTGGCAAGAGATATACGATAATTTCAGTTTCGAAAAGGAGCTGAACGGTTCCTTGCACGTACGTATACTACAACCGAGATGAACTTTCACTTAGAAAAGATGGGAAGTTCGATTCTTGGGATGTAAAGTGACCCGTTCTTAGGACTCTTGATTGAACGGTATTATTGATATTAAAGAAAATATGCATAATTTCCACGGCGTACAGACCATTAGATTTGTATAGGTAACAGGTCTTTTGAGAATCTTGAACTGGATCTCTCGTCCCCTTTCTTGGGTCATAAAGACACTAACTAGCACTTCAGTTTTATTCACTATATTTTAGGTTAGGTTACAAGTGACTAGTAGACTCGACAACCAACATGTCTGATCGCTGCCTTCCCAGCTCTGTTGTTCACTTTGAATTGAACTAGTTCAAATCATAATGTAGACGTTGACTAGTTCATTTGACTGTCGTCGTGTACTACCTATTCTTAGGCGTGTTGTTTAGTTCATAATTACTCGTGCCAAACTGATAACGTATGAATAAGGGTAAAATAAAACACAAGGAAGCGCACATTTTTTATTCATAACTTATAAGTGTTTAATGTTAAAACTAAATTAAGATGTAAATATGATATTACGTGAAATACTACTACTCGATCGAACTTCGAGTAGTTTCGGAAGCTTCAAGCCGAGTTCGAGTAATAAAATACTGATCAAATACTCGAAGTTTCAACTACTCGCACACCCCTACTAGTTACAACTAACTAAAGCTATTAGGCTTTCCTGGGCAACCAATTGATACTGTTTTGAAGTAGGAAGGGCTGCATGTTTGTTAGCTTACCAACCACATGTAAGTAATTAAGTCAACTACATAAACTTATTATGTTTGGAATACTTATGTTCACAATAAATCATAGGCTTTAAATAAAAATAAACTTTGAAATTTTTTCCTACCAATTTATATTTTGGAAGGTAATTTTATAAAATGAAAAAAGAGATGGGGTATACCTAGGAAACCATATTATATTTTTATGATTTGAAAATTCTATGATAGTCTAAATGTTTTAATTTCTCCCCCTACCCTGTTCAATGTTGTGCTCAGTGACATACAAGCAACTCTACCCAGCACAACAGACAGTTGCATATATGCAGATGACATCACCATTTGGAACTCCGACAAAGATCCAATACAAGCCACTCAACAAGTGCAAGATGCCTTAAACACCCTTAATGCATGGATGAAAAAGTGGACCATGTCAATCTCATCAACAAAAACAGAATATGACTTTTTTACAAGAAAATAAACATGTAAACACTTAAAACTTTGTCCCAGAATTTCAAATTAAGGGAAAAGCAGTGCCCCACAATCTAAACCCTAAACTGCTTGCGATAACTTTTACCCCCCCCCCCCCTACAACTGTGGAAGAATCACTACAACAGATTTCATTGCAGTGTACAGGTAGACTGAATTTACTCAAAGCTGTTGCTAGCAGAGAATGGGGAGCGGATACTCTCATGCTAAGACAATTCTTTATATCATCCATTCGATCAAAAATGATGTACGGAGCAGAAATTTAGGGCTCTTCAGCAAAAACACACATTAACAAATTAAACACAATCCAAAACTCGGCCCTAAGAACTTGCCTTAGATGCCTAAAGACTACCCCAGTATGAACAATGGAGATAGAACTTAAGTAGAGCCTGTAGAAATATACATCCAAAAAGTAATCTGGCACAAATTCATAAGTATATCTGCAGACCCCACATCAAATCCAACTCTCTCACCAAACCCACAAGAAACCTATCACAAGACATGCTTTAATCATCAGGCAATACTGATAGCAGAAAATACTCTAAACATAACCCCAATGAATTATCCAACTGTAAATTGTATCCCACCACGGAACTTTCAACCTTCAAAAATATCACTGGACATCCCAGGTCTAACATCAAAAAAGATCCTGAACTAGCACAAATAACCGCTGCTCTAGAAGTCGTACATTCAAGCTATCATGACCACAATAAGATTTACACAGATGGGTCATTGGATCCAATTGAACTGAAGTTCAGAGCTGGTTATTTTGTGGATCATCCTGCCAGAACTTGCATCATTCCAACAAATTCAAGCTTCAGTACAGATGCAGAGCTCCTCGCCATCAACGCTGCAGTTGCCCACAGAATATCTGTGGAATGCTGTACCACAGGTAAGGTTGTAAGGAGAATATGCAACCTTAGTAACACCAAAGGTGCACTACAACTCCTCATGCAATATAAGCCCTCCAGTTTTTAGCACAGAACTCAAGTTATTCACCACCTCGTAAACATGGCTCCGGAGAAAGACATTTGCTTCCAATGGATACCGGGTAATTGTGGACTACATGAAAATGAAAAAGCTGACAAGGTTGTGGAAGCAGCCACTAACATGTCTTACCTCTTTCGTTTTCAATTCACCGAGTCGCCCCTGTGTCTTGCATGTATAGCTGAGAAAGAAACCCTGCAACACATCCTTTTACACTGTACCAAACATTTGGATATTAGAGATGAACTGAAGATACTCAAACCCGATTGTACAATTAGACGAGTTCTCACTGATCCAACCTATTGGAGACTGGCTGTGTATGGGAGACACTGTGCGGTACGCATCACCTGAAGCTGGATGCACGTACTAAGAAGTAAATGTTTTAAATTTAATCTAGCATATACAATTTTAAAGATATGAATATAGCATATACAAAGAGATATTGTGCCACAAAAGAATGAAAAATATGCCATAAATCCACTTAGTATACAATTACAAAAATGTGTAACCATGATAAACTAAATATATACAGGGTGTCCCAGAAGTAAAGTGCCAAACTTCAGGAAATTGTTATATAGGCCAAAATATGTAACCATGATAAACTAAATATATACAGGGTGTCCCAGAAGTAAAGTGCCAAACTTCGGGAAATTGTTATATAGGCCAAAATAAAGAGAAAATCAAAAATGTGTAACCATGATAAACTAAATATATACAGGGTGTCCCAGAAGTAAAGTGCCAAACTTCGGGAAATTGTTATATAGGCCAAAATAAAGAGAAAATCAAAAATGTGTAACCATGATAAACTAAATATATACAGGGTGTCCCAGAAGTAAAGTGCCAAACTTCGGGAAATTGTTATATAGGCCAAAATAAAGAGAAAATCAAAAATGTATTTTTTCCCACAAACACTTCTTTTACCAGATATCCTCCATTTTGTTTTTTTATAAAATAATTTTTATCTCCAAGTTAACTAAACCGATCTTTATGAAACTCGCTATGCATGTTACAATAATAAAGTCCTATTCTAGAAAAAATAATCAAATTGATCCAATTTTTAATTTAAAAATGGTGACTATTTTAAATATTTGAACGTAAATTGCGGGAAAACGACAAAAAATATTACTTATTATAAGTTTTTTAGACAATTTTATTACTAATCTGTTAGTATAAAAAAATGCAATAGGATGAAAAATAACTGATTGACATTTGTGTTGAGAGGCAGCAAAAAAAAATTTGTTTTTAACTTTTTTAATGCCTAAATAATTTTTTAAATTCTCATATATTTTAATAAAATGATTTATTCTGTAGGGGAAAGGTCCTACAATGTAGGCATCTTGAATAAAAGGCCTAACAGAATAAATATTGGGATATATGAGAATTTTAAAAATTATTTAAAATCTTCCAATAAAGAACTCAAAGAAGAAATGAACAATTATTTCATAGATGATACAAAGTTGTAACTAGTACTTAAATTTAAAGAAAAGCATAATTATATATATTTGTCTGATTGTACTTTTAAAAACTACTCTATGGTGGAATCCGATTTATTTGATGTCATAACTTGTCCAAACAACTTTTTAAACAACTCTCGGTTCTCCTAAACTCACATAAAAAAGAATTTTTGAGAAGTACAGTCATGGCAAATCAAAGAAACCACATCGTAGACTTAGATGGGTTTTCAATGATGATCTTAATAAGTCTTTGTAAAGTGTGGTTAACTAATGATTAATGTACTGAAGTATTGGTATCACCATGTTGAAGAAAATTTGTTAATCTGTTCATAATTTTGTTTGGAGTTTATACGAGGCATGTTTTTAAAGTAAGTACCGTTTTGGAATTCCGTCGGTGTAGCGCTGCGGTTAGCGTTCAGCGCATGCGTGCTAGATACTATTATCTTTTGGCAAGCCACAGCTGCTGTTACGGACCCATTTGACTATACTTAAGGTTGCTTATTTATGACTGTTTAAAATTCCTCCTCTGATTAAAAATGGTGCCAACTGTAAAGTACATGTAGTGATAAGTTTTTGTAACGCTAAAGGCATGAAAGCAGCTGACATTCATCGAGAGATCTGTGAAGTTTATTTAAAAAACAGAATGAGTGATGGGATATTATGGAAATGGATTAGAGCTTTTAAGGTTGTGTGAATGTGAATGATGAGGAATGAAGTCAGAACCTTCACTCATTACTGATGACTTGGTACAAAACGTTGATGAAAAAAAGTCAGAGAAAACAGACTCTTTACAACTGCATCATTATCTAGTGTGTCTTCAAGTGTCAAGAATTGTGATTATTGAAATTGTGATAGACTGTTTGAAGTACTGAAAGCTATGCTTATGGTAGGTTCCCAAAATGCTGACGGTGAATCACAAAAACAAATGTTTGACGAGAATCACAAAAAAATGTTTAACCAGTTCTCTTACATTCCTAGAGCATTAGAATTGTGATGGTTACGATTTTTAAAACCAAGTTGTCACTGTTCGACAGTCAGCTTCTCTCCTACTTCTGACATCTGTGATGCTGCTTTTATGTATACTTTCTATCAGAACATGATCAATTTGATTTTTAGTCATCCTGTTGAGGGATGTCCATGTTACTTTGTAAATATTGTTACGAGGGAAGTTAGTAGACATTATTTTAAGATTCTATGAGAAGGTAAAACTGATAAGTCTTTGTCTATTGTCATTGGAAAAGTCCTGTTGCTCTTATGTACTGTTTCCATATTTCGTCATTCACAACTTTAACATTTGCATCTCCTAAGAGTAATTTTATATCATATTTAGGTATGTTTGTCAGTAGTTGATCTTGGGTGTCATAAAAAGAGTGTTCAGCTTCCTCAGTGGGGGCGTAAAAAAATACTATCGAGAAGTTCCAAAATTTCCCTTGAAATTGCACTTAGCCCATTCTTTCACTGATTGGATCGAAAGTGATCATGGCACCCAAGAGTTTTTTTACTACAGCGATTCCCACACCACCATGGTAACTTAAATTGTCAGCCACCTTAGAGGTCTGCTGTTTCTGTTAAATCCATCCGAGTCCGAGGCTAACTGTTTGCTTTTCTGAACACTGAGGATTTTTATGTTCTTAGCCTTATGTCTAACAACCAATCTGGAGGATCAGTGGGAATTATATTTTGATTTAAAGTCAGTGTAATTACAATAAACTTTCCACAGATATATTGTGCGTCTGGCATACTTTCAGGTGTGTCTGTAGATGAATCGGATGCAATCTGGACTCCTGGGCCAAATGAGACCTCTGTCATCTGTTATCGTGCGCTCGAGACTTCAAATGGCCCAGGTCTACCTGGGCCATCTAAAACCTCATCAAATGTCTTGCTTGTTGTAGCAGGCTATTTTATACATCTGCACCAACTGAAGTTTGGGCCATATGAACTGTTGCAAAAATTCATAACCTTATTGATTTTTTTAGGCTTTGTATACTCTTTGATCTTTCATTACTGCTTTAGTTTATTATTTAACTAACTGAGAAATTTATGTTTTTTAAATTTAAACATATACTGATATGTTTACACTATTTTTATTGCAGTCAGTGACACAGGAGTCATTCACCTGCCAATTGCTGGCCAACAATGTACCTCTCCCCAGGATCAATGTACAGATTTTTGGCCATTCAGGAGTAGGCAAGAGTACACTTGTTGAGACCCTCAAGACTGGATACTTTGGCAGCTTTTTTCGACGTAGCAAACCTCTTATCACGTCTACTAACTGTGAGTTCTTTTTCAGTTTACTTCCTTAGAAGTAAAACATTAGTTGCCAAATTTGTTATATACATAATTTATCATTATTGCAATGTAGTTATACCCCTTTAAATAGTAAGGAAAAATGTTGTAAAATGTTAAGACCATTCAGTAACAACCCGAAAGTGTTGTGCTAAAATGAAATCAGGTGTTCTGTAATGTTCCAAGTATTACATATTTTGCACAAATAAAATTACAAACATGGTGCCTGTTGTAGTATTCTATAAATAGGGAAGGAATGGGCTGCATAATGTTGAGCATAGGGATATTAAGTTAAAGGGATCGGAAACTGAATGTCCTCCATTTGCAACACATGTGTACTGATATTCTCTTATGTCATGTATATAGTCGTGTAAACCTATCTAATTTTACCGCTGAAGGAATAAGCTACCCTTATTTTAATCTGATCCAGGTAGGGTAATCGCAATCCAAATAGTTACGAGGTTAATATACTTCTTTTCTGTGCCGAAGGTATTTTTTTGAGTTTTACTTTATTTTAGATTTTACTAATTTTGTATCATACAGGGTGTTCTGGGACTTTTCTTCCACACTGTATACAGGGTGTTACAAACCGGTTGGGCTGGCTATGCATTTTCATATTCTATGTTTGATTCTAAGCTAAAAATGTAGGACAATATTTTTTCAATTTCTGCTTTGTTTAGCAGCTAGACGCCATTTTGTTTTTTCCATTAAACAATTTATATCTTTGTTGTTAACTTTACGATTATTACAAAACTTGGTAAATAGGTTCATGTTAGAAGGTAGTATTTATTAAAAAAATATTTTAAAATTATCTTTATTATTTTCATCCCTAAGTATGTGGTTTGTGACACAATTAATGATGTTGCACTATGACATCAATTGTCTCTGACAGCAGCTGTTCAACCCTAAGTATGTGGTTTGTGACACAATTAATTATGTTGTATTATATTATGACATTAATTAGTCTGTCACACAAACAGTTCAATCCTAAAAATGTGGTTTCTGACACAATAAATGATGTTGCACTATGTTATCATTAGTCTGTGACACCAGCAGTTCAACCTCAAATATGTGGTTTCTGACACAATTAATGATGTTGCACTTATTACATTAATAGTCTGTGACACCAGCAAGCAGTTCAACCCTAAGTATGTTTTGTGACACAATTAATGATGTTGCACTATGACATCATTAGTTTGTCACGCAAGCAATTCAACCCTAAAAATGTGGTATGTGACACAATAAATGATGTTGCACTATGACATCACTAGTTTGTGACACCAGCTGTTGAACCCTAAGTATGTGGTTTCAACCATCTAGGTCATATGATTGTACATTAATTTAACCACTTTGTATCTCTTGGGACTTCATGTTGCTTGAAGACTTAACCCTTTCTCCTCGGATGGCCAGCTGAGTTGGACATCACGATTTTGCCACCAGTCCAGCGAGTGTTTGTCTAAATGTGTCCCCTGAGATCCAGTGTCCAACTCTGGTGGCCACTACTATGTTCCCGTTCAGATCGGGTAAGTTCCAACTGTGATGGACAGCAATGATTTCCCTACGCCCTCGGATGTCCAACTCTTTTGGACACTTTATATATGTTTTTGTATTTTAGATATAACTTGTTTGAGCAATATTTTAAAATGTTTAACAGCTGTTTAAATATGTCAGGATTATGTTCAACCAGCTGGTATCATCCGTTTCTGATATGTGTAGACATCCTAATTATGTGTCAGAAATTAGCGGTGAGTCTAGAGTCTAGGCTATCTCTCAATTTATCCTTGTGCATCTTGAGTGTTATTAATTATTGTAAATATTCTATTTTGTTGTAAAATACTGTATGTAATTGTAAATATTAGTTATTTAGTTCGAGTTTTTGTGTCCAGGTCTTTGTACTGGCAAAAGTTCCGAAAAGTATTACACTCAGCAACATTTAACCCTTAATGCGCCATTTATATTGGTCGGTAGCGTAGTTGGTTCAATCCCAGCTTCATAAGCTAAAGGCTCTCAGTTTGATCCCAATCAGAGTCATAACACATTTTGAGAAGGATCAGCTGATAACCACCGGCTGTTCATTTTGTCATAGGGCTATTAATTAATGACACTTTCTAAGGAATAGTCGGCCTTAGTTTGTAACAATGACTACATTCGCTCATCTACACTCATCACACTCATTCGAAATCCTATTCGCCCATATCTTGACGATCGGCGTCTTATGAATAAATAAAAAAAAAATAAAAAAGTAAACTATACAGTGCTTATTTTTCATTAAGCGCTAATTTATTGTAAAAAAATCATAGTTATATTTTTTAGCTACTCATTTTGATATTGTTCTGTACAGGAAAATAAAAGATATGATAACATTTTGAAACTTTTATTAGCTTACTTTAACTTTTTTTCTTATATATGAATATGTAAATAAGCAAACTTTTACTTGAAAGTAAGCCTCACACATAGGTCACTTTTACAGTATTAATCAATACAAAATATTATTATTACTATCAATAAAATATGTATAATTGAGTACATTTACTTGTACATAAACTGATAAAGACAGGGCCTGCACATAACTCATATAATAAAAAATAAGTAAATACATGTAGCACTTAATTACGATGTATTTAGTACCTTCCACAAAATCAAAATCGGCCGTATTATTTATATTTACACTTAAAACTAATAAATTACTAACATATCTTAAACTAATGATAAAACAACTAAATACACATTTTCAAAGCTGTAAGGCGGTGGACAATGACAACCGCTCAGCTTGACAGTGGCTGCGTGTATATGCGCTTGTGGCGTTGGGCGGTACAGCGGAAATGTACACTGCCAGACAAAAACCAGTCTCATAGTGATTGACAGGCCAACAGAAGGTCACGAGTCGCACAATGTGTCTCTCATGAGTAACCGCCATAACCCAAATGCACTACTGGATTAAATTAGAAACATTACTACGAAAATAATATTTTTATAATTATTACGCGTATTTGCCCTTACAGCGTTTAAAGCAAAGTCAATATATGCGCATATTTGCGCTTACGGTGTGATAAGGGTTAAAAATGATTTATTTCAAAACTATGTATTACAGAACTTGTAATTTGAGAATTGTATGTTTCATTAATTAAAACTGTTTTATTTTAACCAAACTTGTTTTTATTTTTATTTTAAACCAGAGAATAAATATTTTTAAGATGCATGAAACTCGTATATAGAGATTCAGACCGCTGAGAAGCTGCTAATATGACAATTATTTTATATTATAAACTGATTATACTTATATGTTAGTTATATAATTTAATTCTAGACATTTCAATTATCAGTTAAAAATGGAAAAATAGTTATTTAAAATAAATATCAATAGTTAAAAGGATGTTTAAAAAAATTATTTTTCATGACTCAAAATGTTTAATGTTCTTCAATAGTATTTTAAAATATATTAAACTAATAATACTGTGACGTTTTTTTACTGTCCTAATTTATAAATAATTAATCACTATGTGGGTTTTACAAATAAGCAACACGATATACTAAACAATTACTAAATTTATTGAATATATAAAATTAACTTATTATAATTAAATGGATTAATTCCTTAACTTTAGCTATTGTGAAAAGTACAATTTACTATTAGGCCTACTGTTACAGTTAAACTAATTTATATTTACAATCTTAGATGGCATCAATAATTACAACTACTAATTGCAAAGTGACTTTACTAAATTCCTTTCTTTTAATTACAATTCCTAGCTCTATAAAGTGCCTTTCCTAGATTCTCTACTATTATTTACAATTACTAACTATAAAGTGACTCTACTAGATTCCCTACTACCTACAGTCCAAAGCTAACAGTTCACTCACAGTTTCTTCAGTGTCCCTTCAGAAGTCGTCCACAAGTACCGCACTGCTCCTTCGTTGATCCCCACAACGAACCACTCACCGGTAACTTCTCCGTAGACCACTTCACTATACTCGGACACTTCACGCTCACTGTAGAACTCGCTCACTGTCGCTGCAAACACCCGGCTGTAGGCTCTAGACTCACTGACTGACTGACTGACTGACCGACTGACTGACTGACTGGCGCTGGTATCCGGGCCGTATATATCACCTGCAGGTCTCCATCTAGAAGCTTCTTGAATTCCCCTGCGTCCGAAGTTCCATGACAGAGCTGGCTCGTCAACCCAAAAGATTCTAGAAGTTCATTGAAGAGGTAAAGGGGTGTTCATGCGTAAGCCATTGTGCCCCAAAGGTTGTAAACAAGCAGGGCAGGTGGTCAGCGACCCATATATTACTTCCGCATCACCAGTTCCCAGGATGGAGACCACTCTGAATGTCACACTGCCCCCTCCTTAAGGCTGATCGTCCCGATCAGCTTCCGCTCCATGGTACGGTGCTAGGCGATCAAGGTGGACCACAAGCATCTTGCCTCTTGGGTGTCTTTGAATCCTGTAGACCACATCGTTGATTCGTGTTACTACCCGATAAGGTGTCCTTGCCAATCCTGTTGAAATTTCGGGCATCTCCCCTTCTTCCGGATGGGACTGTAGAGCCACACCAGGTCGTTCACCTGGAATCCAGTGGAATTGGCTTGCCGGTCGTAGCGAGCTTTCATTTTGTCACTGGCCATTTTTAGGTGCTGACGAGCGAACTCGTGAGTGTCGTGTAGGTGGTCGACGAGCTCGCAGGCGTAGTCCGTCACGGGCTGCTTTGCGTCAGGTGGCAGGCCGAACATGAGGTCGCTGGGCAGCCGCAGCTCTCTTCCGAAGATCATCCTCGCTGGGGTGAAACCCGTAGTATCGTGGACCGAAGATCTGTACGCCAGGAGGAAAATGGGCACCTTCCGATCCCAATCCCGCTGATTGGTGGACACAACTTTCCTGAGGTGTCCGACGAGTGTTTTTATGTATCTCTCGACCATCCCATCAGATTGCGGATGAAGTGCAGTTGTCCGTGTCTTGTGCACTCCGAGACGCTGAAGCACCTCCTTCATCAACAGGGATCCGAAGTTCGTCCCTTGGTCACTGTGCAGCTCACGTGGCACTCCATACCGACAGATGAATTCGTTCACCAAGCACCCAGCCACTGTTGCGGCTTCCTGATTTGGTATGGCGTATACTTCTGGCCATTTCGTAAAGTAGTCCATGGCCACTAGGAGATATTTATTTCCTGCATCTGAAATGGGAAATGGACCGGCGATGTCGATGGCGATCCTCTCGAAGGGTGCCCCAACGTTGTACTGTTGCATTCTGCCTCGACTTCTTGTTTGTGGCCCTCGGCTTCCAGTACAGACATCACATTGGCGGCACCACTTCTCTACATCAGCCCTCAAGTTCAACCAGTAGAACCGTTGACGTAGCTTGTCCACCGTTCTGTTGACACCTAAGTGCCCGCCAGATGCTCCATTGTGGATCTCCTCCAGCACTTCCTTCCTTTTACTTCTGGGGAGCACAATCTGCTCAATCTGCTTCCTACCATTAGGGGCCTCCCAGATTCTTATAAGCACTCCGTTCTTAATCCTCATTGAGTCCCACTGTGCCCAGTAGCTCTTATACACATGGTTCCTAGCTGCAATGTCCTCCCAGCTAGGACGAGCCCCCGATTCCTTCTCCCGCAGCAGTGGTCCAACCTCACTATCCTCAAGCTGCTCTTTACGGAGTTCCTCCGGCTCCCATCCACTAGCTGGCTCCAAAGAGACACAACGCACTTCCACGGACGGATTCCTTTCTTCTACCTTGGAGCAGTGCTTACAACCCTCTGGGCAAGGTCGGCGAGACAGGGCGTCGGCATTGGAATGGTTTCTCCCTCGTCGGTGTTCAGAGGTGAAGTTGTATTCTTGAAGACACTGGGTTGACAGTTGCCCCTTCCCATCAACCCTGTTTAGTTTTCCCTGCCTCTGCCCCCGAGAGGCTTTACTCGGGCATTTACTTCGGTAATGGCCTAACTCTCCACACCCACAACAGTGAATCTCCTTCTTCCGGTCGCTCAGGGCATCAAGCACTTTTCTTACGATGTCTTCTATCTTCATAGGTTCTTCTTCCTCTGCGTAGACTCCTCGCAGACGTGCCTGGCCCCGGACGGATTGCTTTACGGCCTCAAACTCTAAGGCTTGCGTCAGGGCCTCGTTTAAAGTGTTAGGCCGGGCCAACTTTACAGCCTGCTGCGTCTCAGCATCCCGCAGCCCATCGAGGAACCTTTCAATGGATAGGCTCTCGTAGACAGCTTCGTCCACTGTGGGATAAGCGCCCCTCACTAATCGTGCGATGTCAGCTTCGAATTCTTGAAGACTCTCATTGGACTTCTGGTGACGACTCCTGAGCTGAGATCTGTAGACCAGTTCCATGTGTTTATGTCCGAACCGCATTTCCAACCGTCTAATCAAATCTTCGTAATTCTGTCGCTCAGCAGGTGGAACGGTTTGCAGTACGCTCAGAGCTTCTCCACGAAGTGAAAGGCACAACATGGACGCCTTCGCTGATGATGGCCAATTGTAGACAGCAGCGGCAGTCTCAAACAAAGTAATAAAATCTTCCCAGGACATCTTTCCGTCGAAGGTTGGCAAACTTGCGTTATTTACGGGTGGACACACACTGGGCCGAGGTTTAAGGCTGGGCGGTTGCTGTCCACTTCCTGAGATCCCAGGTGGTTCGTTGCAGGTTATTGACTCCTTCCTCCCCTGAACCATTTCTTCTAAAAACCTAATCCTATCACCTAATTGCTTCGAACAGTCATCTAATTGTTTTTTAAAATCGTTCGAACAGTCATCTAATTGCTTTTTAAATTCGTCTTCAACTTGGCAAATTTTATAATTAAATTCTGTAGCTAACTCTTCCTTCAAAGTTTTACAATTACTATTTAGTTTTTCGGTTAAGTCATCTTTCACTTCTTTTAAGTCACCTTTTAGGTCACTTTGTAATTTCTCTGCATTTCTTTCTAAGTCACTTTGTAATTTCTCTGCATTTCTCTCTAAGTCACTTTGTAATTTCTCTGCATTTCTCTCTAAGTCACTTTGTAATTTCTCTGCATTTCTGGTAATCATAGACTTAAGTGAACTAGCTTCAGTTTCAAAAAGGAATGTTTCTGGATCATCCCCTGCTTCTAGCATTGCCTGCTTAAGTCTACTTACTAAAACTGATTTTGTTCCAGTATGATCTAAGTCCCTTTCTTCTAACTCCCGCTTTAAATCAGCCACTTTTAAGTCTAATAACTTAACTCCACTAGATGCCATCGTTCTTTTACAAAACTACGTTTGAACAATATAGAATTACAGTAAATGAATTCAATAAACAGCTTAACAATAACTATCAATAAATAAAAATTTTAAACGTGTTGCTCAACAAATCTATCCCACTTCTGACACCAGTGTGACGTTTTTTTACTGTCCTAATTTATAAATAATTAATCACTATGTGGGTTTTACAAATAAGCAACACGATATACTAAACAATTACTAAATTTATTGAATATATAAAATTAACTTATTATAATTAAATGGATTAATTCCTTAACTTTATCTATTGTGAAAAGTACAATTTACTATTAGGCCTACTGTTACAGTTAAACTAATTTATATTTACAATCTTAGATGGCATCAATAATTACAACTACTAATTGCAAAGTGACTTTACTAAATTCCTTTCTTTTAATTACAATTCCTAGCTCTATAAAGTGCCTTTCCTAGATTCTCTACTATTATTTACAATTACTAACTATAAAGTGACTCTACTAGATTCCCTACTACCTACAGTCCAAAGCTAACAGTTCACTCACAGTTTCTTCAGTGTCCCTTCAGAAGTCGTCCACAAGTACCGCACTGCTCCTTCGTTGATCCCCACAACGAACCACTCACCGGTAACTTCTCCGTAGACCACTTCACTATACTCGGACACTTCACGCTCACTGTAGAACTCGCTCACTGTCGCTGCAAACACCCGGCTGTAGGCTCTAGACTCACTGACTGACTGACTGACTGACCGACTGACTGACTGACTGGCGCTGGTATCCGGGCCGTATATATCACCTGCAGGTCTCCATCTAGAAGCTTCTTGAATTCCCCTGCGTCCGAAGTTCCATGACAGAGCTGGCTCGTCAACCCAGAAGATTCTAGAAGTTCATTGAAGAGGTAAAGGGGTGTTCATGCGTAAGCCATTGTGCCCCAAAGGTTGTAAACAAGCAGGGCAGGTGGTCAGCGACCCATATATTACTTCCGCATCACCAGTTCCCAGGATGGAGACCACTCTGAATGTCACACTACATTAAGAAAAACTATTTTACGTAGTACTCCATTATTTAAATATTCAATAAAAATATTCAGATCAACATTTTAATTAAATACGTATTATTTAAACTTTAAAGACCAGGTGCAATCACAATAAGGATGAATGACCACAAAATGGGTTCTGAACTGGTGAGAACAGGAGAGTGACATGGCTGCCGATCTCGTAAACAAAGCAGCCGTGGCCAACCTAGTTAGCCACCTGACCTCACTAGCAGGTGTTCGACTGCCGAGCTGACATAGAAACAAGTGTGGCCAACTTTACTGGACACCTGATCTGAGAGAACATTTTTTAACAGACAGTTCCGAGGGAAAAGGGTTAAGTTATTTAAGGTGATGAAAGCAATTAAACATTGTTAATCTAAAGTTGAGCTGAAGTAAATATATAATTATATAAATCTACGTTAATTCTTAGTATCAAATGTTTAATCGCCAAAACAGAAAAACTTGTTCAAAAAATATTCAATTGATGATTACATAAATCCCTATATTGAACTGAGTTTGAAATGAATCTTTGAGATTTAGTCTATGATAGAACTTTCTAAGTGACCTTATTCCTGTTTATTTTAATAGGTATGTACACTAATGTTTTTATGTTGTTGTCTAGCTGTTCCTTCGTCTCCCAATAAGATGAACATAGAAATGGATTTAACTTCTCGACGTAACTCACTTAACTTTGACCTCTACAACTTCCAGTATACCAGAGGTGTTGATGTACAACAGGTTGGTTTATTCAAATATGAGTGTGATAAAAAGTTTTCAGCTGTATCAAATGTAGTGAGAAATAATTGCAAAAATAATTTACATTTATTGATATTGAACAAAAGAGAAGGAGAGGGGAGGTTGAACAAAATCATAATTTCATAAATCTTCAAGTAATGTCTAAAACATCCCAATTTCCTCACATCTCTGATTCATTAGATGGATCGAGTTAATTCAATTGTGCCTTTGTCTTTTTTGATGTCCATAAAAATCACAATACATCATTTGTCACAATCAAGATACAATATTAACATGTATTGAAAGAAAGTTTGAATGAATGATGAAATGAATGGTTAACAACTGTGCAATTTGACACCTACATGAATTTGAACAAGTTTTTATCTTGGGGGTAAAACTCTATAGTATTAAATCAGGTTAAGGAAGAGGATTTATTATTAAATTGGTCAGTAGCGTAGTTGGTTCAATCTCAGCTTCATGTGCTAAAGGTTCTCAGTTCGATCCCAATCAGAGTCAATACATTTTGAGAAGGATCAGCTGATAATCACCGACTGTTCATTTGTCAATGGGCTATTAATTAATGACTCTTTCTAAGGAATAGTCGGCCTTAGTTTGTAACAATGACTACATTCGCTCATCTACAATCACCACACTCATTCAAAATCCATATTCTTCCATATCTTGACGATCTGCGTCTTATGAATAAATAAAAAAAAAATAAACTTGTTTGTTTGGATTGTATGTACTGTAGTATGTTTTGTTTTGTAGCTATTACTTAGTTCTCATAGACCAAATGTGAATTATATTTAGTATCGATGGATTTAATTATACTATTTCAATGATTATATATACTTTTTTATCTTCCTATATAGGCTTTATAATTTAGGTTCAGTTTAATTACATGCAAACGATTTTGTAATTAAGTAAATATTTTATTTTTTGAAGGCAAATAATAGCAAAATATAACCTGATAGTAACGCCAGTGCAATAGTTTCTATGATACCCTGTCAAGTGATAACCATAAGAAAGAATAGGGAAATTTAGATTTATACAAAAACAGTGTTAAAAATATAGTAATGGTTTTTAGTCGAATATACCAAAGCAAAATATAATTGTTAAAATTACAATTAGAAAACTATATCAATTAGGTTTTTAATGAATATTTACTAGTATCATAGAGCTTATTTCCCCAGCTATATGGTGTAAATTTTAGACAAATTTTCATTTTTCTTTTGATCATCCTTTTTTGTACAACAATTATTATTTTAAAGTTATTAAGAATCCAATCAGACTTGAAATTTCATTTACGGAAATATAAAATACCAAATAGTCCAATAGCTTTGGCTGAACTTTAGCTTTAGTGTTAGTTTTTAAACAATGCATACATTGGAAACATATATTTATATATCATATGATTTTCATGGGCCAGCTACCAAACTATTAAAAGATTAAAAATATTACACAGATAAAATATCTAAATTAAATAAAATCTACAGAACAAAGTACTTGTGTCTTAGTGTTTAAATATTGATCTTCCGTCACAGAGCTGAAACCAGATTTCTTAAGAATTCAACATCTGCTTCTCCGATTGAATGAATACCAGCTAATCCACCCTGATAAGAACATAATGGGCACTCATTAACTATGTGATCCATAGTTTTAACTTCGACTCTGCAATCACATGACTGATCATTTGTCATGTCCAACTTATATTTCCAATAGTTGCATCTTCCCAGCCCCCCATACGAAAGTGACTCAACATAGTCCATATCTTACGAGGAAGGTTCATTCCACCGATGACAGTCATAGGGTCTGGTACTAGAAACTTGTTTCGACCATCAAACATATCCCAAGTTAGTACTGAGACCCATCCCCCACCAAAAACTGCAAGTCGTGCCAATTGGGGGACGGCTCAAAATCAGTCAGGCAATAGGCTCACGGGCGGCAGTCGGAGGGTTAAATTACAACTCGGCAGCTGAGCAAAAACTATTTATTTTAAAAAATAACTGTAATATTCAGAAAAACCGGCAGAAGGCCCCAATATCAAAATTACACTTAAAAAATCAACAAGAAACACAAAATTAACAAGAAATAACAACTAACACAAAATCAACAAAGGCTACAAATACCAAAAATTTACAAAACATATTTGACTATCTGTAGAAATACCACAGACCCAAAGTATTTATAAAAAACACAATGAAAAATTTAGAAAAAATTTTGACAACACCAATTAACCGGCAATTTAACCCACATCCCATGATTCCACCGAAGCCAAGGAGTAAGCCAGAGTCCCTGGGAAGCTCTGAATTAAATCAAGTTAAAAACTAAAAAAATAATCCCCTTTTGGTGAATATTTAACCCTTATAGTGCCGGACCATTTTTGCATTTCCTATGCAAAAAGTGCCAGGCCAATTTTGGCAAAAATGTAAAGTTCCAGGTAAAAATTTATAGAATCCATGTTTTTAGTCATATTTATATAAATTCTTTTTTAAATGAAAGAGCAATAAGTGGTCTATAGAGCTATGTGTATATATTTAACCTTTCTTTGTAATAAATTTTATTTTTTTCTAAAAACCTTGAGAAAAATTTTTTTTAAAATGTTTTCAAGTTTGAAGGTTCGTATGTTAGTTATAATTTTATTTTAGAATACTGTCCTGAACGGCATTTTATAGAGCATTTAAAACTGAACTAATACATATAATTTCATTTACTATACTTCTAAAATTATCTCTTTACAAAATTATAACTAAAACATTACAAATTGGTTGCTAAGCGACATACAGGCGAATTGTTGAAAACTGTTACAGGCACTGGAACAGTTACGTCATCTAGACACAGTCCAAGAGCGAAACTGCGTGCAGCGGTCATTGGCGAAGCGTCTGGTATTATTCTGGCGGCCATTTAATAAAACATAATGATGCACTATAACAAATACATCGCGTCTCTCACAGCGACGCTGGCATTTCTTGCACTAGTAAGGGGCGTCGCTGACAGCGATTCCCGGCACTATAAGGGTTAAAAATTAAACAATTTTTTAAAAAATATAACACGGTACCATTCTAGTAAAAATTCACTTCAAAAAAATAATACAACTTACGAAATCAATAACACTCCAACAAACTTAACCACTAGACCTAACAACAATATGAACAATCCCTTAATTTAAACAGTATAAAAGAGAAAATCTTAGTCATACAAAATAATTACGGATTCAAATTATTAAAAAAAAACAACTTTAACAATAGTGCCTAACTAGAATAAAATTTAAAGAATGTAACAAATGGATAAACTACTTTAAGAATATATATATATACATTTATGTTCCATGGCTGTATTCAGGAAATGTTTATGGGCAGTTCTTAGGCCTAGGCCTCATTAAATTGTTCCGCACAACTTTTTCTCTTTTTTTTATTTCACAATAAATTACCACCCCCAGCTCAGCCGCTGGGAATAACATGGAACGCACTGACCTGAGGACAGAAGAACCCCACTCAAAGATGTAGAGAGGGCAGCGAGGGGCGAAACTAGGCTCTATCACATCCTAGTTGGTTTATGGTGAAAATTTGTTTGAGATTAATTGAGAAGCTAGTCAAAAAGGTGGTTTTCTAGATTTAAGTCACCCTGCACGTTGTGGGGTATCTTGCAAATGGGTAGATTCAGAGTAGGTAGGCACTTTCTCTTTTAAAACTCTCTGAGAAAGTGCCTCTTTGCGTTTAATATCTGAAGGAGCTGTTTTGCACAGCACTGGATGCCATGGTAGAGGGGTTGCTCTGAGGCAGCGGCTGACAGCCCTCATCACCCTATTTAGCTGTATATCATGTGTACTTAACTCGTACATATGTACTGTTAAGCCATATGGAAGCACAATATTCAGCAGTCGAGTAAATCAAGTACAAAGCAGTAGTATGCAGTTGCCTCCAGCAAGTTGCTGCACAATGTTAGTTCTGGTTCTCACCTTAGTGGCTGTTTTGCAAATTTTCATCAATTCAATAAAAATAAATCATAGTATGATAGAGTACTGGTTCAGGTAACTGTATTGAAAAGGTTAATATGGAATTCAATATTAAATAAATTTTTGGGATAATTTTACTTCAATTATATACATAGTGTTCCAAAAGTCCGGGGGCGGTTGAATGTTGTTTAGACCGTTTCAGATAAAAGTACAAAACTTGGCACATTGCTGCTGGACATAAAAAGCTATTTTACCATGTATCCAGTGATCCACTACATTCATAGGGGGACGGCCTACTAGGAATTGAAAGGAAATCTGAAATGTAAGCATTGGTCGATATGCATACCATTTTAAAGGTATTAATTAGTAGAACATCATGCCACAAATTAAATCTCAAAAAGTTAATTCTAAACAAAATGGTGGCACTCGAAAGTTTCAACACTGATCTTATGTGTATGTTCAAGAATGACTTAATTTTAATGTAACCATATCAGATAAATCTACAAAACTTCACACATGAGTACTGTATACAAAAACCTACTTTAAAATGTATTCAGTGTCCTGCTATTCTTCTATGAGAATGGTCCACGAGGAGTCAGTAGAAAATTTTAAAAGTAAGCATAGATTGATATGCACATAGTTTTAAAGGCCTGGTCAAGTATAGAAAAATGCCACAAACCGCACTTCAAAAGCGTTATCCTCAAAATGGTGGTTATTTAAAATCTTGCACATAAGATCAGTATTGAAACTTTTGAGCACCGCCATTTTGTTCAGGATTAACCTTTTGAGGTCTAATTTGTGGTATGATGTTCTACTAGCTTAGACCTTTAAAATGGTATGTATATCGACCTATATTTACATTTAAGATTTTCTCCCCACTCCTAATGGGTCGTCCCCCTACGAAGATAGTGGATCACTGAATAAATGGCAAAATACAGTCAGTCATAGATATACAGTCAGTCATACATTATAATGTATTGTCATATGTGTACTACCATTTCATACTTGGTATTGTTAGGTAACTCTGTCAGGGGTTGGAGATGTCACAGTGTGGGATTTCTCGGGTCAGGATATGTACTTCTGTGTCTACCATCACTTCCTGACCACGTCAGCTAAAAACGCAGTTTTTGTGCTTGTAATCAGCCTAAAGGACTCGGCAGTCACACAACTGCGTCAGGCCAACTTCTGGCTTGCCTTCCTGCAGTCTAGGATACCTCCAACTGAGCCCCTAGGTCAGAGAAACACAATTTTCTCAGTAGCTTTTAACTGAATATACTATACGTAGCATTGTCTGTTTTAAAAAATTATCTAATTGCTTTATAATTTTCAAAAAGTTCTCTTTATTGGAAAATATATAATTTCAAAACAAATAAATGACATTTTGATGAGGCATCTTGATAACAAAGATAACATCATATGTTGAGTTTGGTCTGATTGTGTTCCTTGGTAACAAAAGAACTCATCAAATAAAATGTTATTTATTGGAATCTTGAGTAATATTTTTTTTCAAACAATAGTTGTTTAAGTTCTTTTTGACACTTATTCTAAATCATCTGTTGCCCCCAGAGTGATCCCAATAGGACTAATACTTTTTTTGATAGCTCAAAACAAATCAAAATCTCTATGTTCATTAATATAATGGTATAATAGTATTGATAGGATATATTATTTTAAACTTGGATATATATATTTGTATAAAATTATATTTGATAAGAGGTGCACTTATTTTTACTAATGTAATATGTTTAGTTTTTCAAATATAAATTTTATTAATCTACTCTTCTCCTAAAGCAAGTGTTGTAATAATGTTGAATTTAATTTTTGTTGAAATGGAAGTACGTAATTTTGTTGTTTAGCATAGTTTTTCAAAAATGATTAAATTAAACGCTGAGAAAATTCCAGTGTCTTTAAATATGTGCTCTACAGTATCAGTCCTCTTTAAGCTTAAAATACTCTAAATACTCTTTTCGGTTGCTGCAGTATTTTATACAAATAATTATGTAATTTTTAGTTTGATACATTTTTGTATCTCATATTAAATATGGAAATGGATTACAGCAAAATATATTACTTTTACAATACCTACATTAAACATTTTTGACATTGAGTGTATATAAACACAGCAATTTCAGAAGCTTGGTGGCACAATATTGCAGAATGACAGGACGATTGAAATAAAGTTAACTCTAAAAGTAAACTAATTTATATAACTTACGGGCTATTTCCATACACGTAAATGAGCAAATTAATCAAGTATATATAAATAAATTACGATGACAGGTCCATGTGGTATGAGTGGCAACATGCCTCATGTGATCCTGGTGGCAACACACGCAGACAGTGTTCATTCACCCAGAGACCATACAGGGCAGTATGTGAGTGACCATGCCAGGAGTCTGTGCTTGACTTTGGCTGCACAGTACCAGACCACATTCTACATCCACTCCACCCCCATCATACTGGATTCCCACCAAGCTAACTCACCAGGTATCAAACTTCTCAAGAGCTGCATTCAAAGTGTTCGTTCTACAATTTCCCAGGTAACCATTGTCTTCCTAATTGTTAACTGAAATAAATTACTCTCAGTTAATTGTTAACTGATTGAAATTATTTGATAAGTCAAAGTTGTTGATTGATAAGTGTTGTTGACAAGTATTGCAATGTTTGTTTTCGATAAAATATGTACATGGGGATCGGCAGATACAACTGCCCTTTTTATTTAAAATATGTAGTAATCATACCAGTATCAATTAAATAAATAACTTAATCTATTGTTAATAATTAACGAATTTCATCACATCTCATTACTACAGAATAATTATTATACAGCTGAAGAAAGGTAATACAATGTTAATAGCATTTGTTGACCTTGAAAAGGCTTTTGATAATGTTACTCGGAACGTCCTATTTAGTGTTCTTCGTGAGAGTGTGTCATCTTTAGAGTATCACTATCATTTTTCAATTTCTATGTATAGAAGGTTTTTGATAGAATAAGAAAAGAAAAAGGTGTTGAAAAAATAAGGGTTAAAAATAGGTATAACAGTTCGTAGCGAAATGATAGACAAGCAGATGTGCACCGATGACTGCAAAATTGTCGATTGTAAGGATGAATTACAAAGGATGCTAAGTGGAATGAATAGAATAATGGAGGACAATTTTAATGAAAAACAAATATACTGTAGTCCCTCTATAATCTGGCCCTGCACCAGTCTGTCCCTCCCAGTAATTCGGCCAGTCTGGGATTGCCTGTGTCATCATTCAAGTCACTGTGTGTTGATTTGTGTGAGAGAGAGGGTGAGGGAATAGCTGGCCCAGGAAGTAAAAGTAAACATTGTTATTGTTGTCAACTAATTAGTTAGGAGACCACAACTGTTATAACATTTCTTGTACATAACTTGGGTAAAGGTAGTCTGTGTGGGGATTGGTTAAGGTGAGGTCAAAGGTGAAGAGCAATTTGTTATCAGTGGGCTGGATTCTACTGTACCGTATTGTATTTTGAAACATCACTTCACTCAGTTGTCAGTTCAGTTTATCGCTACTCTGCTGGAGTACACTACTGTTGCAAGCTTTTTAACTTATTTTTCATGCATATGTAACAGTGTTATATTATAACGCCCTTTCAAGTGCTGTACCGTACCTTTCTTACTTTGAAAATATTGTAAATATTTATTGTTAAAATTGACTTTTTTAGTTACAGTATACATTCTATTGTGTAATTTAAGCATGTTTTTCAATTGAACTCCAGTAATTTGGCTTTTTTACTAATCCAACATTTACCTGGACTGAATTGTGTCAGATTAATGAGGGACTATTGTACACAAAACAAAAGTTCTAGTCTGCAGTAAAAACAAAGAAAACTTGACAGCAACAAAACTGAAGAATGAAACTGTAAAAGAAGTGAATAAATTGATATACCAAGGAAGTAAAATCGCAAGTGACAGAAGAAGCTGTAAAAAGATAGACAGCATAAAAGCTGTCTAAATACAGTATAATAGCTGTCTAAATACAGCATAATAAATAATTATTGAAAGACTTGTTTGGGCAATATACATCAAGAGATGAGAAGGCCTCCAAAGAACTTAACCCTGACCAACGCTACTACTGCGATACCAGACCGTTGCAATCTTCTTGCCTCATTTCAGTCTGTCTGATATCTTCTCAGACAGAGATAAGAATACTATTCCAACCAAAAAGGAATATAAACTTGGAGACCACTCAACTTGACACATTTATGAATAAAGTTTATTGAAGATCTAGGTATTTTTTTGGTACATAAGTTTTTAGTTTATATATATATATGTTTCAACTTTTATTTTTTGTGCAAGAATTCATGTTTAACTTTAATATATTGAGAAAATTGTAAGGGGATGACTTTAGTTGAGTAGTACACATGTGTGGTCAGCTCCGTGAATTTTTGGTTTTTAAAGTGGTAAATGTAAAATTTACAACTTTGAATTCTTACTGTCATGTGTGAATAATTCTGAATCGGTTTCTGCTATTGTTTTGTTTAATAATTAAGTATAATTCCAATAATGAATCATTTTAATAATATAATTTCATGTTTCACTCTCCTAAGAAGTTGAGATCGGGTACCAAAGTTCAACCGCTGCCATTATCTGCAGATATGCCGAAGTCTGTGCCATCACCATCTAGTTCATCATCGTCCGCTTCCTTGGACTCTGAACTGCCTCCCAAATCACATAAGGCTACTGAAGTTATCAACCCAGCTGTCATTGCCGCCTGTGTTGACCAACATCTCACTAGTGGTGACTATATGAACCAGCTGATATCCCGGCTCCTTGAAAAACTTAAAAAGTGTTGATGAGAAGGCAGTGAGAGCAGCTTTGTCAGTTGTTAACAAGGAGGTTAGCACGCTGAGGGAAGAATCAACATCTTGCCTGCAACGGTGAGGGATCTGGACGAGAAGCTGATCACAGAGACGAGCTGGAGCAATACCAGCGTTGGAGTAACCTTGCATCTTCAGCATGGAAGAATGAGCTGGGGAGGACACTGAGGAGATTGTTGTGGACCTTTGCTGGAAGAAGCTTGATGTGGAGCTCCACTTGGAGACCATCAGTAGATCCTACCGGGTTGGCAGGCTGCCCAAGTCTGGACACAATGAAGAAAACAGAAAAGTGATATCGCCCCATCATCGTCCTCTTCGCTAGTTATTGTTTTAGATGAGAGGTATATGTGACAATGAAGAAACTCAAGGGCTCCAAGACTATGATCTGGGAGGACCTCATCATATGACGCCTGGAGGGGCTGAAGAGTGCTTTGTCTCAGCATGGGTTTTGCAACTCCTGGACACAGTATGGGCGTGTGCTTTGGTGCGACAAGGAGGGGTAGAAAGGCATGGCAACCCAATTGAAGAACATGCAACTAAGTATTTAAATCATGAATGTTTTTTTTCTGTTACATATTTGACATTGAAACAGTTTCCTTTCTCATTATATTTAACTTTTTTTTACAATTAAATTACTTTTTGTTCCTATTGTTCATACAATCTTTGTACAATTTATTATTACTTATTTCATATAGTTCAAAATAGTTTTCTCTATTTAATTCAGATAAAATCATTAATAATATTCATTATTACTCTTATCAAATATGTTTTTGATACTTCTCTCAATTATAATTTCATAATTTTATTATATATTTCATGTTTCAATCCATTTACTGTTTTCTGTTTTTCCTAAACTCATTAAATAACATTAATTAATGAACTATTCAAATGAGTTATAATTTTTATTATACACATAACAATTTTAACTACAAATTCCCATAAATTATCTTTAATGTATTACTATAAATTTTATTTTTTTGTGGTTTTAAAGATTGTATTATTTTTTCATTTATTTCAAAATTTTAAACTGGGGGAGCATTTGAACTGATGATGAACAGATTATTTGAATGCATTAATGGCTATTCTTGTCAAAGAAATATATTATTAATATTTATATTAAATTTGTCTTAAATTAAACATATATTTGTCAAGATTGAATAGTTAGTAGAGAAGCTAATTAGTAAATAATTTGTTAGTTTAGTTATATTGCAACTATGTTATCTCTGTGTGAATGTATCGCTAACATTGCTGCACATGCCCGTGCCGCCGCCTGGCACCTGCTGTCGGTTCCTTGTCTCCGGTGAACGTTGACCATCCTATCACCCTGGGACGGGTTGCTCCACCTCCGTCCGTTTCTGATTATCTCTGTTGAATACTTCATCCATTTCATAATCATCCAAAAGCAGCTCATGTTAGCGTGCATTCTTTATTTTAATTTACAGTAGTTTATTTGATCTTATTTTTATATCTGAGACTTGGTTCAAACTTCATATTAATAATAAATCAGTTGAAATACTGGACTATTGTCTCTATCAGAACGATCACCTTCACAAGGGAGAGGAGGTGTTGCCATGTTGTTTGTGGAATTCTTTTCCAGATAATGTTAAAATAATCGATAACAGGTTCTGTTTTGGGGCGGTGAGACCCATCCCCCCACCAAAGCTGGTAAGCGTGCCAACCGGGGGATGGCTCAAAACAAGTCGAGCGATGGGATCACGGGTGGCAGTTGGAGGGTCAAAATAAAACTCGGCAGCTGAGCAAAACTGATTTATTACCAAAAAATCAAAAACTGGCTGGCATAAAGCCACAATAAAAATAGGCAGAAGGCCACAATATAAATTCTCACTTAAATAAATAACAACAAACACTAAAATTAACAAGATACTACACAATAATAACAAACGCTATCAATACCACAAACTCTACAAATACCAAAATTGCCAATAAACAACTACATGGCCTATCTGCAGCCTAGCCAGAGACACCCCAAACATAAGCAAATTTTAAGCCCCAAATAAAAGTGAAAATTTAGAAAACTTCTGGCAAACAACAATTAAACCGGCAATTTAGCCCAAATCCCATAATTCCACCGGGCCAGGGAGTAAGCCGGAATCCCTGGGCAGCTCCGAATTAGAAGTTAAGTCAAGCACAATAATCCCCTTTTGGTGAGTTTAAAAATTAAACAATTTAAAAAAAAAATATAACATGGTACCGTTCTATTATCCCCTGACATCGATAATACACTACACGAAGAAATGAATAACTAACCCTAACTAACGCACTAGGCCTAAACCATAATTTGGACAATTCCTTAATTTAAACAGTATATAAAAAATTTAAGCATCTAAAATAAACACTGATTCCAATTATGCAAACAACGTATTAACCATAGAGCCTAACCAATATAAAAATTTAAAAACTATAACAAAAATAAACTACGTAAAGATTAACCATAACAATTAAAACTAACTAAAATAAATAACAACAAATATTAACATAAGTTTTCTATTTTTCTTAAATTTCAAATATATATAGGCTATACATATTTATAGCAAGGTCCCCATGGCTGTTTCATAATTCACTGTTCTAGTTTTAGGCCTAGGCCACATAAAGTTCCACAAACATTTTTCTTTTTTATTTATTTATTTATTTTTTTTTTCACAAATCACCCCCAGCTCAGCCGCCGGGAAAATAAGCTGGAACGCACTGACCTGAGGACAGAAGTCTTCTACCCGAAGAAGTAGAGAGGGCAGCACGGGGCAAACTTGCTCACATGGTCCCCAGGCCAGGCTCGCAGTGGGATAGGTAGAACTTTGCCCGGACGACCGGCTGAGGGTTGAAACGTCCTACTCAAGGACCCTGGACTGTAGGGCAAAACCACAGCACATTAAAAACAGTCCAGCCACAACAAAAAAAATACTACACATAACACCTAATACACGAAATGGCAACAAAACAGGAACAGACAAAATTGTACATGATTAAAGCACACTAGAAAATGTAAGATTAACTTTAGGCTATGAATGATCATGTTGGCAAACTCAGATTTAAAACCAATTACAAGTTAACAAATTACCAAAGAATAAATTACGTATATGAACTAAAAATGACAACTGAAAACTAGGCTATGGATACAGGAGCAATAGGTTATAACATGAAAATCAAACGGTACAGCTAGGCTAGGTAATTGGCAACGAACAAAACTACGGTAAATTGGTAACTCCAACTGTAAAAAGGCTCAACCAAACATTATACAGAATTACAATTGAAAATAAAACAAGCTATAAATAAAGCAATTACTGGTAAAACTGTAACATTGAGCACATGGCTTTAACCTAGTCTGAGAAACATCTAGACAAAGAACACAAATTTAACAAAACCCTGAAAACACAAGCAAGAACGATTAATATTATTGAAACAAAATATTCTCACCAAAAGGGTGATTAGATATTAAAACTTACAAAATGAACACTTACGTTTTAGAGCTTCTAGCCTATCATCTCGTGACTAACGGCTGCTGAGAACCAACTCGAACTACTAGAACAATCTAGAAGATGGCCAACCTGACAGCCAAAGGCTGGAACCAGGAACGACCGATCCGGGCCAACGGCCACCAAATTACGCGAATTGCCGGGCAAAAGCGAATCTCAGGCAGCCCGGCAGCCAACGACGAAAAAAACGAAATGTACCGGTCAAAAGACCCGGTACAACGGATGTCAAGAAAATGTTGCGGGGATTGTGTTAGTGGTAGGGTTGGAGTGTGGGCTGGCTGTACATGTGAGCAAACTGTATGCATGGCCGTGTTTATGCATAACTTTAAATAATTTTTAAAAATTCAACTTGTTTTGGGATTCAAAATATTAAAATTGAAATCACATGCAATGAGAGATATTTATTTCATAACAATGGAAGAGGCAGAGGCATCCCAGAAGGCGAGCCGCGCTACTACTCAATTCACCTGCCTTTTGTGTACTAACATGCCTGCAAACATTGAATTCCCAGAAACTGAGGGGTGGGTCTGAAGGCGTATTTATGGCGTTGTTTCATAGAAGCCTTTTTCTCATTGTAGATTTATTTAGTTGGGCGGTCTCTCTCTTTCTGTACGGTCAAGTATTTGTCAGTTTATTCCCACCGTTAGTTGTTAAAGTAAACTGTGATTTTTATTGATTAGTGCAATTTTGTTGATTGTTGAATACATTGAGTTATTTAATGATTACTATTGATTGTATAATAGTGGATATATTAATAACGATTATTAGGTATTATCATGCCTAAGTTAGGTGGTAAAGGAACTGTTCTACACAGTCAAGGTAGGGAAATAGTTTTCAATGTATATAATTATTGTTGTAATATTCAAGAAGGAAATAAAATAAAGTCAGTAATAATAGATAAAGTTGTTGAAACCACTGAAGTTTACAGGTGATACAGTAGAAAGAATTCTGAAAGAAAGTTCCTCCAATGTAAAAAAAACCCCACCAGCATTTTTTACACCTAAAAAAAATGTGAACAGGAAAAAGCCAGTGTGTGATCTAGATTCGTTTGATTTGGATGCCTTGAGGCGTTTCATAAATAATTATCACGTAATGCATAAATCATGTGTAACTGTAAAAAAAATAATGAATTTAAAATTCAAATATTGGTTTTAAGGGAAGTGCAAGGTCTCTACGGCGAATTATGCATAAAATGGCATTTAAATGGAAGACAACTGAAGATAACAGAAAAATACTTGTGGAACAACATGATATCAAACTCTTAATATTAAAATATCTACGACAAATTACCCAATACAGAGCAGAAGGTAGACCGATAATTTTTCAGATGAAACTTACATTCATAGCACACACACGAAGGAACAGAAGTGGATAGATTCACATAATTCTAATTTAGGTTTTAAAAAACCAGTATCAAAGGGATCCAGATTAATTATTCTCCATGCAGGTTGGAATAAAGGATTTATTCAAAATGGTTTATTGATGTGGAAATCTGGCATAAAAACCGGTGACTACCATGACGAGATGAGCAGCGAGAACTACATGAAATGGCTAAAGGAAAAGCTTATCCCCAACCTACCTCCCAGATCAGTTCTTTTATTGGATAATGCATATTACCATAATACAGTAAGTGTCAGACAGCCTATAAGCAATACTGTTAAATCAGAAATGATTAACTAGTTAAATGAACAGAACATCAACTTTGACCCTAAATTAACAAAACCAGAACTTTATGAAACTATAAGAGTTCGAAAGGGAGAAAGAGTTCAAAAGGGAGAATGAGTTCGAAAGGGAGTATGGGCTGCCGTGAAAGAAAAAGTAGCTGAGAAAAATACTACATTAAAAATTAATGCCATTATTCACCTAGCCACTGAGGCCTTCAATGAAATTTCTGAGGAACAGTGGGCTAAAGTATGTCGCCACGTTACGGACCAGGAGAGAAAATTCATTGAAGAAGAGGAAATGTGGGATATTGGCATGGAATGGTTCATCATAAGACTTGATAGTGACATATCTTCTGATTCAGAGGAAGACGGCGATGTTGACTGTGGAGTTAATGAGCTTCCCACAGAGTAACAGTAAGCAATTTAATTTAAAGAAACATTTTTTTCCCATAAACTATTTAATAGTAGGCCTAGTTTAAGTAACCGTGTTTATAAAATAACAGTGGAATATTAAATTATATAACTGTGTGAACAATTATTATGCGGCACATAAAAAAAATATAAACATACTTCATAATTTTTTACAGTCAGCGGTTTTTTGTTCATGATTTTTAAAAATTTAAAATGCAAGATAAATATTTTTCAATCGATTTCACATAAATCATTTCAAATAATTGGCCATTTACATGCTATTAGCTTTAGTAAGTAAGCAAATCTTAAGACCTGTGGCATTTATGGTTCCTGAGATATTAATTTTTTTAAATAAAAATGACTGTACTGACATACAGAGACACAGTTAAGGAAACAAGATAAACCATACTGTATAATAAAAAGAGTGGTTTATTTTCATGTCTTGAACAAAATCCCAATGTTTTGCTACAGAATTTCCAAAATTCCTGTATATGTATACTGTACATTGCGCGGCTAATGTTTTTAGGACAGTCTTTTGACTGAGCAAACGGAAAAGGCTAGTAGTATTCCGGCTGGGTTGTTTGCCTTTTGGAGCGCCTCTTGCTCTAGCTCTAGGATAGAATATCAGGTACAGCTCATAGATTGTATACAGAGATGTTGGAACAAAACATTGGAGTGCCTTTTCTGTTGGTTCTGTTCAAAGTTGGTAGCCCAGTCGTATTGACCCACCCACCCTCCCAAACACATACAGTGGTACATCACCACTGTACGTGTATGGGTGGGATCGGTGGGCCAATCACAATTGTAGATGTATTTTCATTAACACAGTACGCAAATGGCTGGGTGTGAGGGTCAACACAGTTTGTGGAGTAGCCAGGCTGGGGTAGACCGCACCTGTTCTTGTCGCTGTGCAAACGAACACATGCTTGCAGTATCAGAATAAAAAAGGCTCACTCCCATAAATTGTATTATATGTCTAGGATGACTCGAACATCTAAACAAATTAATTGTTTATGTGTGTATTTATGTATTGTTTTTATTTGATGATTAATATAAAATTATACATTTCATAAATATGTTTTATAAATAAAAGCATTTAATTTTATTTTTCCTGTTTTAATTTTATTGCAAATTTTTAATCTATATATGTGTTTAGTGGTTGGGTGGAAGAGAGGACTAAATAGTCCTAATTTTACCTCATTGATAAAGATTATATTCATATAATTTCATGTAAAATAATAAGAACATCAATATTATATATAATACTAAATAATATTTATATTAGTGAAGTTCATATTATTTTACATGTAATTTGCTCGATGTATTAAAGTTAAACATAAGTGCTCAATCAAAAAATAAAAGTTGAAACATGTAGTTTGCTTTGTTAGTAATAATTTTTATTTGTATATCCTATTGTATTTATTTACCCATACAATGAATAAAAAATATGGTATCTTATTCTAGTTGTAAGTGTAGTGTTCAACTTATTTAGGATTATAATAATTATAGTTTAGGTCAGGTTAAAGGGCACTAGGCCAGTAATTAGTATTTTGGAGAGATAGGACATCAGCAACTGTTGTATAGTTGGTAGCTGTTTTTGTTATAGTTTATCTTTGGTTTTAGTTTTATTTTATTATCTCATTTTATAGCGTTTAATTATTTGAACTTTAGAGTTATGTCCTTTTAGTACTAAGACCCTAGATTACTCTTTTACTTCTCACAGCTTATTTAATTTAGGAAGAGTTGGTCTATCACACTATTTACTGAATTCCCATTCTTCAAATTAACTCATATTAATAAAACAGGTTAGTAGATATAGCTAAAATATCCCAACTTATATTAGTATTTGAAAATTCATTCCTTGTTTTATAATTGACACAATTAGTTTACAAATAAAATATGAATGTACATATATAATTTTTGGATCAAATTGAGATGTATTAGAATTTGGCATAGAAGTATGCTAGATTACAACACAATCGGTTAGTTAGAAAAACTATCTTAAGTGTACATTTTTAATCCTATCACAAGTTAAAAAAAACTGTGATATTAGGCGATTGGACGGACTAGTAGTATGGTGATCACAAGGCAGTCTCCCAATGGATATAACCTTCTGAGAGAATCGCCCATCAGGGTCCAGCGTAGGTTACAGGTAGCAGCCCTCTCCGGCAGCCACTCATCGACATAATGGTGGTTTGAATGCAACCAACCAAAATTGCTTCGTAATAGCTGTTTATTGATAAACCTTTATCTTGTAATCAATTTATTACTTTCACAAAGCTCAAATCAAATTCACAAAGATTTTGTTTTAAAGTGTAGTATAAAGTTTGAATATATAATACAAAAACTGATTATACATACTAGATTGATAAAACATTTTGCAATCGATAGTTATTTAGTATAATTTATATTTTGGTAATAAGTTCTGTGTCATATTATATGAAGTGCAATCAGATGATTATAGTCTTGGCCTTTCTGATATGGGTAAGAGGAACATTTGCTTACTCGAAGAAGCATGACGAACATAAACATTAAAGTAGTAAGCTTTAATGTTTATGTTTTAAAGAATATACTTATTTAGTTAGTTTAGTAATCTTTGTTCATTTCTTTTAATTGAGAAAGGATGGGAAAAGTTTTGGTTCAGACGGGATTGGGAAGGAAACTGAATGTTGTGATCGATCAGCATAATGGAATAAGTACTTTTTTACTGAGTAGAAACACAAAGAATGAAAATTTCAGACTGGAATTCCAGATCACAAAAATATTTCCTTCTTGCAGGAAGAGAATTATAATTTACTAGGAAATTCCTGAGATTGAGTAACATATTATTTATCATAAATTGAGAAACAAATGCAGAAGAAATGTTTGTTTACCAATTCAGCCATGAAATACTTTAAGTCTCAAATTAATACAAAGCAATTCTGTGGAGGATTGCGGCACTTGGTATTGAATTGTGACATTTATTGTCAAATGCCACTCAGTTTTGAATTCAGAAGAAAATCATCTTAATAATTTTAAAAACTTTGTTTTGTGTATAAGCTTCAAAATTATTTTTTTAAACTAACACTATACTATCATTTATTTAATCTCAAGTTACATAATTCCTATTACATTATGTATAAATCCTACAGATTTTTCTTTTCAGCTATATACATAAAAAAGAAACTAATAATCCAAATTAAAAATAAAATAAACAAAATTTAAAGTATAAAGGACTTGTGTCTGTTTTAATATTTTGATTCCTGACAATGAGCTATGTCTAAGTTCTGTGACTGCAACCACTTAACACCTGCTCTACCAGTTGAATTAGGACCAGCAATCCCTCCCTCAAAAGATCACAAAGAGTAGTCTTAACTTTGTAATCCATTGTTGGATTTTCAGCTCCATTGTCACATATCTGATCATTTGCCATTCCCCACTTATATCTCCAGTAGTTGCATTTTCCTCCTCCCGTGTGAAAGTGACTCAAGTAGTCCATTTCTTCAAGGAAGGACTATAACAGTTATAGGGTCTGATACCAGAAACTTTTTCTAATAAGTACATTATCATTTTAAACAAGAAAAACTACTCAGATTTCAAAACGTTGTTAACTTATTTAATAAATTGAGGCACTGAAAAGTGTATCATTGTAAAAATAAAAATTCTTTTTATTATTTTACTTTGTTGAGGCTCTTCTAGGAAGAAGATACCAAGATAAAAATCTGTTTAGTATCTAGTAAATCGAAAACATAAAGAAGATCATAGCTAAGGACATTATATTAAGACATTACAGTAAGAATAATGTTCTAGTCATGGAATTAGTGCCATCACTTATGATGGTAAGTAAGTCTTTGGATATTACCATTTTGCAAGAGATCATCAGCTGTGGATAAAGAATCATACTAACTTTTCATTGTCACTGTAGTTAATAAGACATAACACATAATATGACACAGAGCGTTAAATTTAGTTTGTTATTAAGAATTTGCAAATGTTGGTGGTTGACTATAGGTTGAGGATAATTAGTGGCTGCTGGAGAGTGCAAGGATTTCAATGTTGTCTTCACTTGTTGGCTACACTGTACTGCTTTTAGCTCTCATATCACTGTACCATTGTAGAAGTAGGCAATGTTACTTCTGCTATATCAATAAGTTTCAATGATGTAACCATCACTGTGTTTAATACTATCACTTGTTGTCATTGTAAATATATCAACATATTTAATTCAATTTCTCTTTCCATTTCTAGTTCAGTAGCTGGATGTTTTGGGGAAGAAATTCTTTAGGATAATACTAATTCACTTGAAAATTCGGTAGTAACTAGGGAAAGATCCAAAAAACAAACGTGATATGGTGCTGATAGGCATTCTCACCTTGGGGTTAAAAACTGCCCCTTTTTAGAAGTGTAAATTCTGACATGACAAACAGCTGCAGAAATGGATACATTGTCTTTTTTTTAAGCTTAAAATATTCTTCAACATTTTTTCGAGAAGTTAGCATTTTCAGGGTTGCTGCTAATTGAAAAAGTCGATTTAAGGCTAACAAAATGCATGTTTTTTGACGAATAACCTAGAAAGTTTGGGTTTTATCGATAAATATGCTAGTATTAAAAAGAAAGCTCATAAAATATTAAAAAGATTCCTTTTTTTGTTTTTTCATTGGTGCAATGCTGACAAAGTTACGGTTTGCCAAAGGTGTCACGATGTATCTCATCTATCGAAACAGAAACCTTAAATGCTGAATAGTTGAAAAACTAAGAGTTATTCAATGATAACTTATTTAAACTTTTTTATGGTATGTAAAAGGATCTTTAAAGCAAGTTTTTGGCTAAGTCAATATCATTCAAATTGAGTTGTGACCAAAAGAAAAATTTGTATTTGCTTTGATTACGAAAAAATTGGTTTACTAATAACTAACATTTACGCAATTTATGTTATTAACCTTGGTCCATCTATAATTTACCTTGTCAATGTAGTGTTAAGAAATTCTAGGACTTTGGTCAATTTACAATACATTATAAAAATAAAGTTTAATATACATATACAACAATTTTTAAATTTATTTGAAAAGGTTTTTTCTTTTTAAAATAACTAAAAACTGTACAAGTTACACAAAAAATCATTGAATAAAAAACGTAGCTTTTTGTTGGCAAACATTTTTTTTTAAATTTATTTATTTAAAAATAATAATGCAACATAACAGGTTAACATACCCAATCACAATGTGCATTAATAAATTAAACTACAAAATTAAATGCAGCACTAATAACCATGGAGAGAACCCGAAACTAACATGCATTAAGAGTCCATAATTCAACAGCAAACGTACAAAAATTATATAATAAAAATTTAACAATCTTTCAAAATAATACAAAATACAACTTATAATAAATGTAAAACACTAATAACAGTAACTGAAATAACTAAGAACAATAATAACTAAACAGTAAATAATCATATAACTAAGTACAACAATAATATAACAAAGTGAATTAAATATAAAGCGTAAGGTAACAATAAATAATAACAAGGGATAAACTATGCAAAATCAACTTAATCTGGTTCAATGAATATCTCCAACACAATCACTATAAAAACATAATAAAGCAACAAATAATGACAAAGAGAATAAAATATTAAAAATTATTATTAAAGACAATATTGAGATAATATTACGAAATTCAGTTTGTGAATTCAAAAATATATCTACATCATTATCAATTAAGGAATTATATAGCCTCATCATTGTATTGGGCGGAGACCAAGTCCCCAAACAAATGCGAGAGAAGTGGGGGGAGAATAGAATCCGTAAACGTGAGCCATTCTGAGGCACAGCGAAACGCACACAAGATAACAACACTGCATCATCAAGCCTCCCGCCCACAAGCTGATGAAGGTACATCATGGCCACCCCGCGCCTATCACTCAAGCTGTCCATCTCAAATAACAAAAGCAGTTCAGAGTAAGGTATAAGCATCGTATAATGACCAAAAGCCCTGTAATAGGCATACCTCAGAAACCTCTTTTGTACTCTTTCAATAAGTTCTGATAAGTAATTAACATGTTGATACCACACAACCGATGCATATTCCAACCTGGAACCTATTGTTCATGTAAGGACCAATGAACAATATAACAACTTGATACTTCTGATGTTGGTAAAAATATTTCCTAACCTACGTATAAAACCAAGAATAACAAAAGCAGATTTACATATTGATATGACATGATCACTAAATGAAAATTTAGGATAAAAAATAACCCCAAGATCCCTTATAACACTCCTAGAAGAAAGCATATGACCACCAATATTATAATTATACTTTATTATATTTTTAGGATTTTTTTAGAAAATGCCATAAGGGCACATTTATTAAGATGAAATTTTAAATTATTCAAACTCTATACATACAGTCGGTCAATGTCATCTTGCGGACCCAAAAAAATAACGGTCAAAAATAATAACGGACCCAAATTTGAACCTTGGAGTACTCCCGACTCAACATAAAATTCCTTAGAACAAACTCCATCAAAATATAAAAACTGTTTCCTGCCTTGAAGATACAAACAAAAGAATTTCACAAGAGATTCAGATAAACTAAAATAGTTCAACCTGGAGAGTAATGACAGATGATTAACCTTATCGAAAGCTTTCTCAAAATCAGTGTATATAACATAAATTTGACTACCTTCATCGATGACAGAAATATAATACTCAGAAAAATGTAACAAATTTGAATTGATAGATCATTTGGGATAAAAACCATGCTGCCTAGGAGATAAATAATTTTTCACATGAAGAAACAATTTGTGGTGAATAATCAACTCAAAAACCTTAACAGGGGCAGGTAAAATTGAAATTGAACAGTAATATTAATTAAATCCCTCTCCCCTTTTTGAAAATTGAAATAATTTTAGCTTGCTTCCACCTCACCGGAAAGTCAGTCTTATGAATTGAAAGGTTGAAAATGTAAAGTAATGGTTTAATGAAAAAGTCAGCACAACATTTTAAAATGTATGGAGGTATAAGATCTGGTCACGTGATCTTTTAGGTTTGAGTCCCTTCAGAGCATTAAGGACGTCACTAGTCGTGAGACATGAGATGGACAGACAAGGCATGCCAGGCAGGATCAGTGAGCAAAGGGAATGCCGACAGTTCGTCACTGCTCAGCTGACAGAGCTCGTACCGATTTAAAATAAGAAGCGAACACTTCAGATATCGCTTCTCCCTCCATTACCTCACTATCCCCAAGTCTCATTGTTGATGGATTCTTATCAGATACCTTAAGCCTTTTAACAACATTCCAGAACTGCTGGGGATTACTCAACACATCCGCTTCTAAATTACTGATATAAACTCTGTATGTAGATTTAATCTCTTTTTTAATTTTACTTCTCACCAATTTATACTGATTATAAGTATCTAACATTTACTTACTAAACATTCTTCTTAATCTATCTTTCTTCTTTATTAATAATATCAAACTACGGTTAAACCAAGTAGGATATTTACAACTAACACTTTTTGCCTTAGGAATATGCAAATCAAACACATAATATCAAACTACGGTTAAACCAAGTAGGATATTTAGAACTAACACTTTTTGCCTTAGGAATATGCAAATCAAACACATAATATCAAACTACGGTTAAACCAAGTAGGATATTTAGAACTAACACTTTTTGCCTTAGGAACATGCAAATCAAACACACTATACAACTTACTATACAAATAATCTACAGCTAGATTTACATTATAAATACTTTTCAATTCACTCCAAGATATACTGCTGATGTCTTTATAAAGGGAAAGAAAATCTGCTTTTTTAAAATATAAGTATGGTTTTGGCCTAACATTGTTGATTCCTTTATTTTTTTATTGCCTTTGTTCTCATAAGTGATTGATAAGGGAGGATGGTGCTTATCTACCTTAACCAACGGACAGCTGTCTTCAATAACAAATAGACTAGAAATGTCTGTTGTAACTAAATCAAAAATTTTCCCTAGTTCATTATTTACATTATTTTATAATTTTAAGTTAAACATGCTACATAAAAATAATAACTGTTTACAAGCATCATTACCTAAGTTAAAATCTGTTCCACTTATTGGTAAATTGTAATCACACAATAATATTAAGTTTTCATTATTTAAGTTCAAATTAAACAACTTTTCAAAATAGGTTAAATATACATGCAGGTGTGAATTCGGAGAAAAATAAGAATTTGAAATAATCAAGCGTTCTTTGTTACTCATCTCTAACTTCAACCAAATATTCTCTCCCTCATCTTCTAATCGTAATAATCTTGTAACTTTAATGTGAGGAGCAACTGCTACTAATACCCCTCCCCCTCTAGACAACCCTGTACGCAGTTCACACCTGTCCCGCCGAAATACCTGATATTACGGCGTAAACAGCTCTGTGCTTCCAATGGATTCAATCAACCATGTCTCTGTTAAGGCTACAAAGTCCCAATTACTTGCGAACATGCCCAATCTAAATTGAGTTGTCTTTGATCTTAAGCCTCTAACATTTTGATAATATATATTTATGAAACTACTCTGATTCATACATTTTATATGTATATATATAAACCCAACAATTATAAGATAACAATTACCACAAAAATAAGGCAGCATTACAAATAAAACAAGGCAAGCAACATAAATGATAACAATGCAACAATAATAAATATTAATATATAAAACTATAAAATAAAAATCAATAAATAACAAAGGAAAACAAACCACCAACCAAATATGCAAAAATAACAATAATTAATTCATGGTCAAGACTAAGACATGCCCACCAGTTCATTTGAGTCGCTCCAGATCCAATAGGTCTGGAATGTAAACAGCAGCAACATTTTCCTTCTTCTGCAAAAAAATCTTCCCAGAATTAGTTATCCTTGCATATTTGTTGTCATGCTCTAATTTGTACTCTCGCACCTCAGCCCAGAGTCGATGTGTTTCCTTTTCCAGTGACAGGTTGACGAAAACTCTGCTCTCATTCTGATACACGAGCTCCAGCGGGTATGATCAACTTCTTCACCTTGGCTCTCCGTCTCATTTCCTCCGTATCAAACCTATGGCAGAACTTTAGAATAATGCCACGCAGCGCCTTAGGGTTTTTCGGATTCCTGGCGAGCCTGTGAGCAGCATCAATCATGGTATCCTCTAGATTGAAATTTAGAGCCTTAGCCACCTGCTTTACGACTGTGATAACATTTTAATTCAGGAACACCAGTTAACTCCAAACAGTTTCTCCTTGAGTATTGCTCTGCAGTAGCAACATTTCTCTTCAAATCGCCAATCGACTTTTTGAACGCATTGTTTTCACTCCGTAAACTACATTTTTTACAATATTGTCCTCACAATCTTTTATTTTATCAAAACACAAATCCAGTGACTTGCCAATATCTTCTTTAAATCTTTTAATATCATCCTGAACTCTGTTAATTTCATTTAAATATTCTTTGTTACTATTTTTAATTTGACGTACGTGTATCAATAAATTCAGTTTCTCATCCATGGACATACTATGTTCTTCCTGAGTAGAACTATTGCTGTGAGTTGTACGTTTGTTCATTGTTGTATCATCCACCGCTCCTAACTTCAGAGCTGCAAAGACAGCTACAATTTTCTAATTTGTGTAGGTAATACAGAAATAAGCACGCGAAATAAACGCTAAATATCTCGGAGACTACTTAACTTACTTAACATGTAACACAACCATACAATCGATTCATAAATAACCCGTATAAATATACATATGTATACTGGTTATTTATACGGTTTATTTAGTTACAGATGTATAAATATAAATAATTCATAATAAACAAACACTAAAATTACGGAGCGACAAAAACGTGTGTCAGCCTGCCAACATGTTATTCCCTCCACTGTTGGGATTTAATTTTTTTTCTAGAATGAAAACTTATAGAGCTACTGCTGTTTAAACATTTTACCTTAAGCAAAACCCTATGTATCGGAGCATTTTAACTTGAATTTTTTTTTCAAAATAATTTTTTTTTAATTCCATTCACAGGCCTATTAACCCTTAAAATTCCCTACAACGCTCTTTTTAGATCGATTGGATACCTTAAAAATAAAAGACGTTATTGTTGAAAAACCAATTGCATTTCATTCGGACTGGTGACTAAGGCTTCAGACTACGGAGGGCAAGGTCCAAGGTTCAAATCCCCACTGAGCCAACGGTCGGTACTTCACTCAGTGAATAAAGTTGACGCACAGGCCTGTAGGCCCATGTCATCTGACAAGTGAAGTTTAGAAAAAAAAAAAAAGAAATTCCAGTATATTTTGCAGCAATTATCAATACACGTGAAAATACTATTTTACATGTGCATGAGTTCATTCTCGTATCAAGAGCACGAAGGTGAATATTTATTTATTACTAATAAATTAATTTAAATTTTCAATTGCTCATTACTGGAAAATACGTTACCTGAATAATGTCCAGAAACTTTGTTAGATATTATTATGTTATTCCAAGCTGTGCCCATGCTATTCTTATGCCGTGCTGAACGTTTCTCAGGTATCCTTATTTTTGTGTGCAAAGCCAAATGAAAAGAGGTGGGACCAATCGGCTTTGACCTCCAAACTGCACCTGCTCCAGCAGCATGTGTATACATGTTTCTTGCAAATGGATTTTTCTCAGTAGGGGTGGTTTTTAGGGGTTGTATAATATAATGAGGTTCAATAAATTATGTTCTAGAACAAGAGCCACTTAATATACAAATATTAATTCAACTTATTTTCAACATATAAACTGCCTTTTTTTTTAATTTTTCTCAGCAGGTTTGAACCTATGATATTTAGATGAATTATGTTCTACAACAGGAAATACAATATACTATGAGTATGAAAACAATAAAATATAATACAATTTAGACTGTCATTTTTATCAATAGGTGTGGTTTTAATACATAACAAAATAAACAATGCCTATCAGTTTGATATCACGTTTGAACTAAAGGGTTGGACAAGCTTAACTACAAATTTTCAGTCAAATCATTGCTATCCTAAAGAATTTCAGATTAATATCCTGTTTTTACGTTCAGGTACTGAACTATTCAGTTATTAGAATAATTTAATTCTTGTTGATGAAAGGTCAATCTGATAAAAACAAGTCACTCTTAACCCTAGATCTACATTTCCATCTTCCCAGCAGATCTAGTTTCGATTTGCATATTTTCAGATTGTTACTAAATTAACATGTATACTACTTTACTTGATTATCTTTCAGTTAAAAAGCGAATCAAATTCCTGAAGGCGATAAACCAGTTAAGTCATTTGACTTGTGACTCCTTAAGGTGGTATATTTGACGTTTTTATAGTTATCTGCCCACTTCAATCTGTATAAATTTACTAATTGAAGACAACTAAAATATATTTTCTACTCTCCATAGATGACCTAGAGATAAGAGATTTTTAATGAAGAATATGAAAATCTCTCAATAAGGTAATTACTTTGGCCAGAGTTTTCTTCAACTGCGCACCACCTGTGACATTTCAATTTTATGCTACACATAAAATTATATTACAGTCAAGACTTTAAGGTAAAAAGTTATTATGTGTGAACGATCGATTTGTAAACAGATGATCAGCTGTTATTTATTTAACTTAATTTATTCATATGTATGTTTCTAACATTTGTTTTCTTTTCAACAATAAGTTATGTTTTGGGAATAAAACAGTTCAGTTTTTCAGTTCACACTAACATGTTGTGTTTTTAAATTTTGCGACGAGGATAAGTATTTTTCTTTGTTTTGTTTTTTAGGTAGTTGTGTTTAGTTTAACAGTTTTCTTTCTGTTTTAAACTCCTGGCTAACCACAGGGAGAAATATTTATTTACACAGTTCATGGAAAGTGCTAGGACGGAACTTTTACAAAGTCATAAGTACATCTTACACCTGCAGGAATGTTTCCATGTTGGAGTCCTGCCATTCTTAGGTCAACAAGGTGGCGCCCTAATCCCTGGCTACTATTGATGAACTTAGAAACATTTATTTGAGTGATAACTACTCAAAGCTTTTCCCTTATACTTGGCCTGTCTTTTAGAAGAACCCCCACCCATTCTCCCTGAGCTAGAAAAGTTTTATAATACAGGCGTGACACACCCCCAATTTTTTTAAAAAGATAAAAGCATTTTAAGTATCAAATCCAAGCCATTAACTGACTTGCAGGTTTCAGCCTAAACGTTTTCCTTTACATCCCTAGTTGGGTGAGTAGCTACAAATATCAAAAAAGGCAGAATTTGTCAATTTGCCTCCTACTATCAGACATTCAATCAATATCTTACTTACAGAGTACACAACATGTTCCCATCTCATTCCCATAGTGTCCAACTTAGTTGAATGAAATTATAACTATACAGTGATTGTAATTTTTTACAATCACAATATATCATTAACCATCAGATTTTTTATATATAAGATGTACGTATATATAAAGAATATGCAAAATATACTTTATATTTTGTATATAAAGATGTATTAAAATATCACATTAAGAACTAGGACTACTTACGTATTATTATGTATTAATTAAATGTAAACTGATTACCCTCTAAAACATTTTAATTTAAGTTATCACATGTTTCGACTTTGTTGTGATTTAAATAAAAACATTTTAGAGGGTCTCAGTTTATATTTAATTAACTCATAATAAAGATGTATAAATAACCTTTTGTCTATATAAACCGGTGATTTGTATTTACATTCCTTGGCCATGTAGTAAATACGTTTTGCTTATTTAGTAAACTTTTGTATTTGTAAGTAAATTTTACTTGATGTTGTCCTGATGCACCTACCTCACTGTAGTTGTCAGAAATATATATAATTCTAATAAGCCATAATGATGTACAGAAACCACGTCAGTGTAAGAAATTTGTAAAGTTCAATTACAAAATAAACTAAGCTTAAATGAAAACTGATGATTTAGCTCTGAAAAATCATAAACAAAAGATATAGTTTTAAAATTATAACATCTATGTGAACTAGAAGTTTTATTCCTCTAGTAATGTATATATTTATTATAGCTTGTATTTTTGTATGGATTTAAGATAGTAAGATTAATAATAAGAATGACGATAAGTTTTATATTATGGTGATCATAATACAAATCTGGTGCATAGCCAATGTATCTAAAAATGTCAGATACTAGGGGCAATGGGCAGAGTAAGGTTAAGAAGGGGGCCGGCCTCTTCTTAAAAAACAATAATTTTTCTAAAGACAGAATTTTTCAAAATGCGAGAGTAATTCTGACAGAACCTAATTTTCTTACTAGAAACTGAATTTTTTGTTTCCAGTTTAAGTTTTTTTCCATATTTAATACAAGGAATGTATGAGAATCAGTTAGATTAAGATTACTTACTTACTTAGTTGGCCACTCAAACCGTAAAAGGTTTTTGGCCTCGCCAACAATTTGCCTCCACTTCCTCCTGTCTTGCATCATCTCTTCTTCCACTCCCATTTTCCGCATATCCCTTTGCACCTGATCTTTCCATCTCAGCCTTGGTCGACCCAAAGGTCTTCTTCCTCCTGGTCTTCCTTCCATTACTCTTCTCAATACAGATTACTCCTCCCTTCTGTTTACATGGCCTGCCCATCTGAGTCGTCTTGATTTTCCTTCTGCTACTATGTCTGCTTCCTTAAACAATTCTCTAAGTTCCTGATTTTTCCTTATTCTCCATTGTTCTTCTTCTTTCACTGGCCCATATATTGCTCTTAATACTTTATTTTCAAAGGTTACTAATCGCCTTTCTGTTTTCTTGCTCATTGTCCATACCTCAGAGCCATATAGGACTACTGGCCTTATAATTGTCTTGTACATTTGTTCTTTGGTTCTTCTTGATAAGTTTTTGCTTTTCAACATTTTTCCTAAGGCCCAATAGCACCTATTTCCGTTCAGTAACCTTGTTTCAATTTCTGTTTCTTCTTTATTTTGTTGTAGATTAAGATTAGCACAAATTAATTGATATTTGAGTTGTTAGGTGTTTGAAAATGCATTATGTTAGTCTTTTATTATTTAATTGAAGTCCATTAGATGCAAATCAACCTCTTAATTTATTTAAGCTAAAGGTGATTGTTTTCTCAAGTTGTGCTAAACCAGGTTCATTGATTATTACAATTGTGTTGTCTTAAAATACAATGTCGTGTAACACATGAAGTTAAGTCATAGATAAAGAATAATGTAGCTCCCAAGATAGAGCCTTGGGGGACACTAAAATTTACTTTAATCTATCCAGAATGATAACGTTTAGAATTTTCAACAATCACTGTTCTTTACTTCCTTCTATCAAGATAGGATTGTATTAAATTGAGAGCCTTATCTTTAATAACCATATTGGTTATTTTGGTTATAAGTGAGTCCTTTTAAGACTGTTTACCCTTTTGCTTTGTTTGTGTTTATTGCTTTTTGTTTACTATCTTGGCAGATGTTTTTTCTTTTGATTTTATTGTATCTTCATTGAAATCATTATTGTCAGATAGTTTTATTCAGTGATAATACATTGTTATTATATAGGTTAGGCCAATGATTTAAAGGTCTTGTATTTAATAATTTTATCTTTTTTAGTTAATAGGATAAAAGGCTTTAAGTGTCATTTTAATTTAAGCTTGAATTCTGGTTTTGGACTGATCAGTGGTTGGTTAAAGATTTGATGTCTTCTTCCTGTAGCCTATATGAGTGTGTTAAGCTACAGTATTTTTTATTTAAATTACTTAACCCTTTCAGTGCTACCGAACGATATATCGTTCCTCGTCTTTTCCCCGAAAAGTGCTATAGAACGATATATCGTTCCACGTCTTTTTCCCAAAAAACGCTAAGGAACGATATATCGTCGTTCGGAACTTTTTTTATTAGAGTGCTGTTAGTTGTAATATTGTAGCGTGAGTTGCATCAAATGATAGATAAATAAATTTTCTTTCAGAATACAATATAATGTTTTACATTTTATATAGTATGACTGTCTTATTTATAGCTCCAAAATACCGAACGCGTTGGCCGCTAGCGCCAGCTGACTAGTGCGCACGGAACCGCTCGGCAGCTGTTACTACTTTTTTTATTAGAGCGCTGTTAGTTGTAATATTGTAACGTGAGTTGCATCAAATGAAAGATAAATAAATTTTCTTTCAGAATATAATATATTGTTTTACATTTTATATAGTATGGCTGTCTTATTTATAGCTCCAAAATACCGAACACATTGGCCGCGGTAGCGCCAGCTGACTAGTGCGCACGGAACCGCTCGGCAGCTGTTACTTACTACTGTTATTGTTTTTGAATCGCCTTATTTAGTTGTTTGGGGTTATGCAAATGCTTTTTCGGTGCTATTTTTGATAATTTTAATTAGTTATGAGTAATGTACGTGCAAATTCACCCGTAAGTGGAAACACATTAGCAAATTTCGCGAGAGAAGCCAGGCTAAATACCGGACTAAAACCGCTAAGGTAATAATTTTCAATTTTTCTTATAACTATTGTAAAAATAAACCAATTTATATAAAATTTTCAGGACTATTTCAATATAAAATACTCTTTCAGAGAAAAATGTATTTATCAAAAAAATTTTGTTATTTGTATATTGTTTACATGTTTAAAATAGGAATTTTTAATTTTTTTTCAGTTTTTTTATTATGTACGCTCATATAAATAATTAAGTTTTTTACAAAATTTTCTTAAACTATATTGTTTTAATAGGGAATATTGTTCTACACAAAACAAACCCAATTCCAAGTCATTATCTCATATAATAAGTAAAATATTACCTTTTTAGTAAAACACTACAAAAACGTCACTTTTACCCTAGCACTTTTGGGGTCATTCTTGTAAAAACTCATAGCACTTTTGGAACGAAATCCAAAAAAAATTTTAGCACCGAAAGGGTTAATTCAAACTTCAATGTTGAGACTTCTTTGCTTTAAATTGTATAGATTGATTCAGGTCAATAATTTCTTTTTCAAGCGTCCTCTGTTCATGTTCCCATTCTAAGTAAATTTTTTGACTTCTCAAATTGTCAAGTAGAATCTGAAGCTCAACTATAGTTGGGCCGCTTTGATTGCGGCCTAATTAAAGAACCTATGTGAAAGAGATAAAGATAGTCATTGAAGTGAGACAGAAAATTAGTCTCCTCCCACCACTGAACCGATATAAAATACCACGCTAAATATACCACGCATGTCGCTTTCAACCTGGCCCAATTAATCTCTTTTTTGTTAATTTCAATTTTCTATTCCTGACAACATCCATTATACTTTCTTTTCATTTTCATTGATCAGCATCATATTTTAAGTTCCTTAACTTTTAATTGTTAAAAGAACTTAGTCAGTTAGGAGAAGGTGATAAAATTGTATGCCATAAATGTTATGATCCTATATTTATCCACACAGTTAAGCGAAGTGTGGTCAATTAAATTCTGAAAGCACTATATAATAAACTGTCCAATTATTACTATCAGTAATAGGAAAGTAAAAAAAAAAAAAAAAATAAATAAAAAAAATATCAATAATCATCTAGTATTAGCAACAATGCAAGTGATATGTAAGATAATTACAATATTATTATTAAATGTTTCTGGGCTTTGAAGATCTCAGTTGTTAAATAAACAAGATTAACTCAACCAGGTGATTAAAAATACTTCCACTTATTTATACACTTTTAATTGTAATACTAACTGTTGATCGTTGTTGTGTTGATAGGGCCTGCCCCAAAATACAGGATTCTGCGAGGCTGTGCGCAGCTGGCTCCCTGGACTAAGGAAGACAGCACAAAGTTTTCCTGTGGTATCGTGGGATGGCTTTGTAGATGCAGTAAGGTCACAAGTCAACCCCCTGGCCACCAAAGAGCACTTCTCCGAGCTACTTACCCAGTTACAGCACATGGGAGAGGTTAGTTCATTGCCTGTGTTTGAATGTAATCTAGTTTTTGTAAAAAAAAATCATTATCATTACAATTAATTTTGTATCATATTATTTGAATTGATGAGATTCAATGAATTTTTTTCACTTAATTATTTGGGAAAACAATTATGTTCTGTAACATGTAGACGAACTTGAGTAGCTTTTGGTTAAAAATTGGTTATAAACATTAAGTGCAGTTCAGTTATAATTTTTATTTTTATTTGCACTATCAATAGCCAGAAGATGATAAATCAATTGAATCCTCATGATTTCTAGGTGGTATATCTTAAGTCTTGCCTACACCCAGATCTCCTGGTGCTGTCTCCCCAGTGGCTCTGTGGCCCTGTGCTGGGCCAATTACTCTCCATAGACTTTGTTGCCCATTCTCGCATCACAGGTTGCTACACAGTTGATGACTTTCAAGCCGCTTTCCCGCAGACAGATGCTCTTGCGCTGCTCCAAGTCCTTGAAACATTGCAGCTCTGCATTCAGGTATGTAATAAGATTTATCTTAATAGCTTTAAATGCTTTTTAGCCCCATTTTTCTTAAGTTAGGTTCATTTTGTAAGTCAATCTTCATGACATAGATGTACATACCAAATTACTGTTCACCAACTGCAACTATTCTCATAATTCTTTTGTCCTTCCTTTATTCTTCTTTGTAGGGAAAATACATTTATGCACATGGAGAGATTAATGCCTACATAGTAAATCTGCGCAGCTCTGCGTTTATTGACAATAAACCAGATAATATAAGGGCTCTGCATTGTAACTTTTTCTTTATACAAAGCTTGACACAAATCCAAACTATTCAACAAGAAAAAGGTTTTGACAGATTTAATTTCTTTAAAAAGCTTGCCATACAAAAATCCTGCAAGTGTTGAATTCAAACTCAAATCTAACTTATTATCAACTGAAAAGACCCATCATAATTATTTTTAAGATGGGGAAGCACAAGTTTTCTATAATTCTCCTTTTTAGGAGTCACCCTACAATCAAACTGGAAAAAGTGATAGCACCTACTATTAATGAAAGAAATAGTAAGAACAATAACAATTTCCACCCAGCAGCTTTGACAAAGAATGACAATCTTAAAATAAAGCACCAAAATATCTGTGGTCTAATTTGGTAAATTGAATGAGTTAGAAATATTTCTCGCTATTGAAGCTCCAGACATACTTTGTATCTCTGAACATAACCTAAGAGATTTTCAGATAACCAAATTTATCCTGGAGGGAATGAGTAAATCTTTTGTTGCGGCGATAACGAAATAGGTGGCGTGTGCAATTTTGTAAAAGAATTATGCAAGAATGAAGTTGTGAGTGTTTATTGTATTGTAGGAAGGGAATTTGTGAACTGGCAGCAACAAAACTCTACTAATTTTGGACATTTCTTTGCCATTGTGATTTACAGACCTCCAAATAGTTATAGTAAACCTTTCTTCGATCAAATTACTGATTGTTTGGGTGAAATTTTAAAATAACCTGTGATACTTCAAAAACTATAATTCTAGGAGAGTTTTTGACATAATGTCATAAAAGTTCTTTAGCAGCTAGGCACCTGAAGATAACACCTTCATTTGGGCTAGAGAGTAAGGTTACTTGCTTTATTAGAGAATTTAAGAATTTGAAAACTACTATAGACCACGTTTTATCAGATATTCCATCAAAACACAAATCATCAATAAAATATATGGTAAGTGAGGTACTGATGTCTTCATTGTCTTTCATCACACTCAGTTAGTTAGTTAGTTTATGTGGGGATATATAGTTGGTCCAGCCAACCCTTGCAACGAAGCCTAAGGCTTTTTGTGCCAATCCCGGTGCCTAATCGTCGTAAAGCTGGCAATCCTTGACCAAGTCAAGGAGCTTCTTCACTAGATTAGTAATTTCCAACTGTCCCAGAGGTGAGCCTTCAAAAAGTGCTCTTCTTCTGGCACCAAGGGCCTCACACTTCAGGACAATGTGTTCTGCCGACTCTTCGTCCTCCCCACAGAGGCGACAGATGGGATCCTCCGTAAAGAGTCCCACCGTTCTTAGATGCCTCCGGAATTTGCCGTGACCGGTGATGAGTCCCACCACCAGCTTAACGTGCGATCATACTCAGTTAGCCTGTATCTATCATATCAGCTACAAATCTAAATTCAGTCAAATATCTCACTTTTCCAACATCTTCTTGACCAGGTGTCCTGGGCTGAAATACTTAGATGTTCTGACACTAATCATAAACATGGTAATTTCTCATCCACCACTGTCCATTGCTTTGACAGAGCATTCGCTCTTAAAACAAAAAGAATAAGAAATGTTCAATTATTTAGATAAATACAAATTGATGATAAGCTGATTTCTTTGCGAAACCATGTAATATCTCTCTACTTCACAACCAAGTATTTGAATCACTCCAACCCTTCTAGGATTATATATATGACTTAAATCTGCATATAGGGAAGAAATTAGGAAACTGAAATCAGAGTCAGTCAAAAATAAGATAAAGTCTTCCTTCCAATAATAAACCTAAGGCAATTTGGTACATAATAAGAGCACATAAACCTAAGGTCACCTAGGTTGAACATATATCTCTAGTTAACCCTCAGACTCATGAAATAAGTAACGATCCATCTGTGGTAGGCAAAAGGTTTAATGACTTTTTTATCAACGTGGCTAGTGCAACCACTAATGTCATTTCAAGTTGTTCTTATTCATACAAAAATTCCGACTCTTTTTCTGTATCCATTCTGTATGAGGAAGTAGGAAAAATTATTGGCTTATTAAAATCAAAATGTTATTCTTTTAAAACAAGACAGCTCTTTATTATCAATCACTCCTTTAAAACTGGGATATTTCTGTGAGACTTTAAACAGTCAGTCTATTGTAAAAGCAAGCTACAAAAAAGGAAATAGAAAACTTATTGACCAATTACCAATTAATTAATTACCAACTTATTAACCAATTAATTATAAGCTAATATCACTGAATTCTTCATTCGTCTTTGAGAGAGTAGCTTTTGACAGATTTTTATATTTTCTCAATAAAAACATGTTCTGTCAAGTAGTCAGTATGGTTTTAGGAAAAATAAATCTGCCATAAATGCTATCTGTGATTTGTTCACTTGTATTTCCTAAGCCATGGATATGTTTGTAATTAGCCTTGTTCTTTGACCAGAGCCTTTGATTTGATTAGCCATATTTTACTTATGGACAAAATTGATCATCTTGGTTAAAGTTTGTCCAAAGACATGACTCACAAATGGTTTTCCTCATACTTATGTGGTCACCACCAAAGAGTGTAGTCATATCTAGATAATATCAGCTGCTTGCAAGAAGCTGAGTCAATTGATGAAGTGGTGGTCAGGAGCCCTCAAGGCTCTATTTTATGGCCAATCCTTTTCTTATTATTATTATTATTAGTAATATTGGCTGTAGCTTGAATAAAGCTAATTTCTAAATGATTGCCAGTGTTATTTTGCTTTTTTTTATCAAATGAATGCAGAAATGCATTAATATACTTGAAACATAGCTGTTCGTAAGGAAAAACTTATCATTATTTAAAACAAAATACACAGACAGTTGAGAGATCCCTTGGTGTAAAATCCTCATGATCATGATAGAAACCTTTGGGAAAAATTGAGGTGGGGGAGGAATTGGTGATTGTTACAGAAATGAAAGCGAAAAAGTGGCATGGGTGAGATGATATAATCATTATGATTTTTTTCAGAAAATTAAATGTTTTACATTATTTTTGTTAGGAATGTCAGACATTTTTTTCAATCTTGTTTGTCCATCATAAGTATAATTCTGGTTTGTTCCTACTTTGTTTTTTCATTTTATTTTATTTTAACTCTACTCTACATACAGTGAGGTTGAGATAATATGTTTGTCTGATGTAATCAGATTGCAATAAAGGACAGATTATCAAGGACTCATCAAGAAGAGAAATATTTATAATGAAATCAACACTGTATTCATTATGTTACATATACAAAATTCAGGTTATGAAAAAAAACCTTAAAATAACACAGTACGAGGTCTGTCCAATAAATAAGCGAACTGAGGCTTTAAAAACTTTATTTTGCAAAATTTAGTCTAAATTGATTTTGTCCGCTTCAAAGTACTCTCCATTTGTTGCTATGCACTTACTCCATCCTCTTTTCCATTGTTCAAAGTACCCTTGGAAGTTCTCGGCAGATAGGCTTTTTAGTTTTCTCGTAGTTTCTTGTTTTATTGTTTCCACATCTTCCCAGTGATGTCCCCTCATGACAATTTTGCATTTTGGATAAGTCACGGGGGGCAAGATCTGGCAAATAAGGAGGGTGAATAAATTTTTAGTCTGAAACTGGTGAACAATCAATGCTGAATGTGCTGGTGCATTGTCATGGTGAAGGATCCATCCATCGCCTTGAATCAAATTCGGCTGTACACGGTCTCTCAAATGCTTGAGAACTGTAAGGTTCGAGGGTCATCTTTTGCTTTCCACTCCTTGCTTTGTGATTTTAGTACAATGTCATACTCATAAAACCACAATTCATCACCAGTAATCACCCTATTGAGAAATCCAGCATCGTTTTCAAATGAATTTTTCCAGTCAGTAACACATTCACCTCTTCACAACTTTTGATCTGGTGTCAGCAACTTGGGCACGATTTTTACACACTTCTTTTTTAAACCCAAATGTTTGGCTAAGATTGTGTGGACGGTTGATTTTCCTAAATTCAGTTCATCAGCTATCATTCCGATAGTTTTTCGGCAATTGGTAAGGACAAGAGACCGCACACAATCTATGTTGTCATCAACACAGGAGGGTGAAAGTCGCCCTGGCCTTGCATCATCCGTGGCGTCTTGTTGGCCATCTTTAAAACAGACATTTTCTTAAGAGTATTATCTCCATAAACAGCCGTCAACATTTCATTGATTTCTTAGTAGCTTTTACCGCACTTCACCAAAAACTTGATGTTGATTCATTGCACTGTGATTTTGTCAGTTTCCATTTTCGACAAACAGTAAAAACAACAACAAAACAAAGTGTCGCAAACAGCATAATATGCACAGCTCGACAATCTGCCTAGCACTGACGGCTCATTGGGTCTCAGGCAACTAGCGCCACTAGTGGGCGGAGTTGTAGTCCGCAACATGGCCACCAAATTGCAACAGTTCAGCTATTTATTGGACAGACATCATAATTAGGATTACGAAATAAATGCAAAAATGTAACTCTGAAGTAAATATTAAAATATAATCAAGTACACACTTACAAACTGAGTTTATACAAGTTACAAACTGAGTATATAATGTGCTTATACTCTTCTTACAACCTGTAGACTACAGTACTGTATTAGACAAAAAACCTGTTCTACCAACTTGTCTGGACATGTAAGCGGTGGCAGTCAAGCAGTCGGACTGCTGCGAATTTGGACTAGTGCAACTTTACTGTAAATTGTTAGTTAAGTTATATTATAAATAAGACTAAAATTGGTGTCTGTAAAACATTAATAAGTGGTAGAAGATGGTAATGTAGGGTATAGTGTCCAAGAAAATATCAAGAAAGATTAGTCATAGAATTTTCTATCCTTAACTCATTTTAGTTTTCAAAAGTGTTGAACAATGTGATAATTGGATAGGTGACATTTTTTCAGTGTGAAGTGGATGGAGAACTGGAGTATGAGTTCCCGTGCTACAACCTTGTAGAGACTGTCGAGGGGCTGTGGGAGGAGAATGACCCCCGCTACCAGGGTGGAGTGTATGGAGGAGTGCGTCTTCATTCACCTCCTGGCACCATGCATCTTCTTCACTCTGTCTTTCCTCGCATACAAGTAACTTTCACTATTAAAAATGTTCTTCCTCGTATACATTTTCTATATTATAACATTCCTATAAAAAATAAACACCCAAAGAACAATTAATTACCACACCAATTTTCCAAATTATAAGCCAAAAGCTTGCAAAACAGATTACAAAAAAATTTGTTTCTTCAATTTTTAACCCTTACCCATTAAAAAGACATACCAAGTATTGCAAGGTGAACATTTTCAATGATTTTAAGTCTTACCTAGTAAATTTAAATTGTGTTATAACTATGTTGATAGATTAGATTCTGATCATTCTGTTGTTGATGTAATCTGTTATCAAAATCAGTAAAAAACTTTGATCAAATAGTAGTAAAAAATACTACAAATAACGTAATATTTCAACAATGTACTTCACAGCTGATCATCACTTTGCTTGTGTTTACACTGGCGGCTGTTATGTGTTAGTAACGGAGTTGGCATTTATCAACAATTTCTGCAGTTTTGTTTCTTTTATTATTATTATGTAGCTGTCTTAGCTTGTTTATAAATTTTTGAGTTAGAGTGTAGGAGTTTAAATGTAATTGTATATTGTTCAGTGAATATGTTATTATATTCTAGTGTACGCTATTTTTGTACTTAGGTTCAGTTTAAGATTAGGTAAACAATTTTAGTACTTATATAAAAGATGTCCAAAATGTCTGGTGACAGCATTATGTTTTTGGAACCATTGCAGAGATACCATTTAAACTTAAATGTTAACATATCAATGCTACATAAAAAATGTACTTTTTGAAACAACTATCACTTTTTCATCATGTCAGGGAAACTGCTCTCAAGGAGCCAAAAGAAAATTTTAAATGAGAGCATAGGTTCTATTTAAGTCTAATCAAAAAAATATTCTTCAATTTCTTCATTTTAAATGATTGTTATATTGAATGCACCACATATTGTATGTAGTTTAACAATTACTCACAATCACACTGGTACTGAACACAACAAAAAACTATTGATTCAGTGTCTCTCAAGAATCATTTTATTGACTTCCTAGCACAAAATGGAGTCACCAATATATCAAGCGATTTGTAATAATGTTGTAGAAAAAAAAAAATAAAAGACTAAAATCATTTCTTTTAAAAAACCTGTTTACTAAATAATCTTTGACCTACAACAATATACAGTAGACTCTCGGTTATCTAAGGTAATTGGGAACGGGACCATCTTGGATACGTAAAAACTCGAATAATATGGAGGTTATGGTAAAAATAATGTAAAAGCCATCAAAAAAGTACAAAACTAGTTTATTACAAGTAAAAACGCAAAATAGTAAATGTAGTCCTGTACAAAAATAGGAACATCAGGTTATGTCTTTTAAAATTTGTATTACTGCAGGATGACAAGAAGTTGGGAATAAGTATTCCATTTTAAAACTCTATAACATTGGGAAAAAGACTACAGTAATAGATTTTAATTGTAAAAATCTAACGTAATGTCCATAGCATTGTGGATGGGCAATTACCTCCAAAGTTACATATTGTGTTGACAACTAAACCTTTCGTTATTTCATCTATCTACGGTCCACGGTAGAATTCATGTCTTGGTTTTAAGTGCAGGCACCATTCTGCACTATCAGTCTGATTACTGAACGAAATTATCTATTTATCCTATCGTTTAGTGCAATCTGCATTACTCTCTTAATAGTGCAGGGAACCATTGAACATTTTAACGGAACAAAATGATCGTATCAATACCACATTTGTAAAGTCACAAAAGTTAACACACTAAAATAACCACATTTAGTGTGAGAGCAGTCAACTTAGCTGTTGGTGTCAGGTGGTGATGTGTCATGAGTGAATGCATTTGGGTGGGAAAATTATTCCTATAGTAGGGTACAATATCATAAATATGTCTCGTGACGGCCCTGCAGCGCCTTAATCTAGCACCAACAGCCAATAGAGACACTGATTACTTGTCAAACGTTTATATGATGTGTTGCACTATAGTTTTCCTTTTATTAATAGCTTTATGTTTATTTTTCCTGGCTTGATGACTTGCTCGGTTAACCCGGAGGCTCGGTTAATCAGGGCTCAGATAACCAAGATTCTACTGTAACTAGAAAATTTTGTCTCATTTTTATCACCACTAAAGTCTCAGTGATTGTCATCAGGTTCAACTGCGTCGAACTGTGGTCAGCTACTGTGATGCAGATAGTGACCTGTATCAGTGGTACCATGGCTCCAAACTGTGTTCAGGCCTTATAGAGAGTCTGGTGACTCTTGAGGCCTCTGCTCACACAGACCACGCAGAGTGGATCGAACTCAAAGTGAGGGGACCTCCTAACACAGGCCCTGTTTGTTTCTTCTTCATTGAGGAGATCCTCGATGTCATTGATCAAGTAGGTGGAAATAATACATATTTTCTGTAATGACACGACTTTAGAATGCACTGAAACTCAATTTTTTTTCAAAATTCAAAATAGTTTTATTTTATAATTGCAAACATTAAACAATTTTGTATCGACAAAAGCAACATATATGATTGACAGTTTTGCATAAGGGGATAGTGTTGTTCACATTTGAAGCAACTTTACATGTCTGCTGGGTGGTGCTAAATGAACAACCATTTTGGCAACTGAACTGTTACTTGTGTGATCTAACAGCTTTGTCAGCTGCTAACTAAAAAAATCGACTCTTTTCCAGGGCAAGCAAAATTATAAAGAATAATTTCTGTTTTGAATATGTCTAAGGTTTAAGTTTAAGTAATTAGGTAAAGTCCTCTCTGGAAACATTGTGGATATTCTTGCACTCCAAGAAACTCGTTGAAGAATTAAAAAAACTTTGCGAAAGGCAATATCTCAGAATATAATCCAGTGTAGATTATTGGACAGAGGTTATATATGGTATAGCAATATACTTGAAGCTTGGCTTAGATGAGATTAAAACGGCATTCAAAAACTTCTATGGTAATCCTATGGTAATTAATACAGAAAGAGGTCTTGTCAATTTTTTGGTTGAAATTTATTTTATAGTAAATATCTATCTAAGAAACAAAAATTTGTTCAATTTTTTCAGTGGGAAAGTTGGAAAAATTATGAAAAGGAGGAAAAACTGAAAAATATATTTTTGTTGTGTAAATATAGTAATGTGAGTAGGTTTCCTGAAAATTCCATATGAAAGTTTTTTATGATCACAAATTATTTTTAGATCCAAAAAGTTAATTTCATTCATAGATTTAAGTTCACTGGTAAAACTAAGCTTCTGGTGGTGACAATTAAGTATATTTAACATATTATATAAGTCATTACACGATTTTTCGTTAATTAACACCAGAATATCATCCACAAAACGGGTGTTAAATATGATATAATGTTCCTTTTTTAATTTATCTAAAATGAAGTTTACATGATACTGTAAATAAACTTCTGACAAAATGGCTGACAGTGAAATCAGCCAGGACAATCGTTTTGAAAGTTACATGTGTTATTGAAATGTTTAAATTTAACAGCAATTATTTTCAAAATACTGACTAATTTAAATCTCTCTCTATTTCTCTATGTTATTTTTACGGTCGGAAAACATACTTTGGGGGCTTCAGGGTAAAAATATTGAACAATAAAGACCTTTTTGCACAAGTACGAAGAAGAGCATATCGTTTGACACTTAAAACTTTAAAATTGGTCAATAAATAGAGAAGTTGCGTTAACAAAAAACGGTTTCACATATTATATGTAGTACAAGTAAATGTCACACAACACAAATTTATTACAATATAAGCACAAAATGCACAAATATATTACAATATAAGTAAAAATACACAAATATTATGATGAATTAATTTTGTATTAATTAGTAATTTTGTTTCAAGATAGTTTTCAGCAACTTTACAATTTGATTTACATAAATTTTTTCATGTTGTTCTACAAGGTTTTCCTTAACTAAGTTAATCACTTCATCAACTGGAATATTAGTATACAGATTACGCATGTCAAATGAGGCTAACCTAGTCTTATTACACAACTTTACATGATTGTTGACCTTATCGACAAAATCAATACTGTTCTTAAAGGTATATTTATTTTCAAGGTTCAAAGCAGAATATCATTGATACATTGTAAGTAGGCGCAGATTTGAAATTTACCAGAGGCCTAATAGGTACATTATGTTTATGAATTTTCATAATACCATTCATTGTGGGTGCCTTAGGATTATTTATAACAGCCCTAAAACAAATATTATCAGTAATAACTTTTGTAGAAGATTTTACAACTTTATTGATTTCATCCTGATATTTATTTGTAGGATCACCTTTTAGTTCTTTAAATTTATTTTCCTTAATAAAATCTTCGGTTTTAGTAATATAATCTTCTTTTTTCAGAATTACAATTGCGTTGCTCTTATCCGCTTTAACTGCGACTAGATCTTCATTCTGTAATTTCTGTTTTACATCTAAACAAACTTTATAATCTAAAACCTGTTTCAAATTATTAGTTTGGGCCTTCATTGTTTTACTTACATCATATCTAATTTCGTTTCTATTACAATCTTTTAACTGAGATACATTACATTTAATGTCGGTGGATAAAATATCAGCTTGTTTGTTTTGATTTTTTATGAAATTATGTTTGGGTCCATAACACAATACATCATTTGCTAAATTCAACATTACTCATATTAATTACCCTTTTATGAAAAACGTGACTTTCATCATTGACTAAATGGCTAAAGGAAATAAATTTAATAAAATCAATAGCTATTGCAAATGGATATAAGGCACCAATCATTGATAAAATTGGAAGTAGAATAAAGAAGAAAATAGAAAATAAAATTTGAGATGATAAACGAACAACACTTAAAAAAGAAAAATCCGATAAAGAACAGAATAAGTCATGTATCCCTCCATTACAATGGACCGTTTACACAAAAAGTTGGTAATAGATTTAAGAAATTCAACTTATCAGTAGCTTTTAAGAAACAGATTAATTTTGATTCCGAAATAGTTTTTAATAATGTATTTTCAGCGACTAAAAGAATGAATTAACAGTCAATACGGATTAACCAATAGTATCGCAGCAGCCGCCATTTTGACAATTCCAGCTAATGGAGTCACGTGATCATAGGCCTATAAACTGAGTTGTAGAACACCATTTTCCATTCTTTTGTGAATCCCTCTGGTCTGAGGAAGGTGAGCGTGGTTCACCGAAATCGATCATCATAATATTTGAGTATTTTTACTTATATTGTAATATATTTGTGTATTTTGTGCTTATATTGTAATAAATTTGTGTTGTGTGACATTTACTTGTACTGCATATAATATGTGAAACCGGTTTTTGTTAACACAACTTCTCTATTTATAGACCAATTTTAAAGTTTTAAGTGTCAAACGATATGCTCTTCTTCGTACTTATGCAAAAAGGTCTTTATTGTTCAATATTTTTACCCTGAAGCCCCCAAAGTATGTTTTCCGACCGTAAAAATAACATAGAGAAAGAGAGATTTAAATTAGTCAGTATTTTGAAAATAATTGCTGTTAAATTTAAATAATGAAGTTTATGCAATTTTAACAGCTGTAGGAATGTAAATAATGATGTTTATAATATTAATAAAGCTATAGATCTTTCTTAATGTTTGATATTCAGTGATTTCAAGTTTAATTGATTCAGTGGAAGTTTTGTTTGGTCTATAATTTTGCATTATAGTGTCTCTGTCTGTGCCTTTATACATCTCTACACATTTGGCCTCTTTTATGCAGTACGTAAAGCGATGCATGTCTTAAGACGCACATAATGTAGAGACATTATGTTTAACCCTCGATCCGCTTACTACTTTTTTCCAAAACGCTGGAGGAATTTCAAGCGTTTCAATTTGCAGACTTTTTCTAAAATATATAAAAAATATTAACCCTTAGAGCGCCATTTATACAATGCCTATTTTCCATTTAGTGCTAATTTATTGTAAACACATTAAAATAAAATTTTGTAGTTGCTCATTTTTTTCTTGTTCTGTACAGGAAAATAAAAGATATGATAGCATTTTGAAACTTTTATTAGCTAACTTTACCTTTTTATCTTATATATGAATATGTAAATAAGTAAACTTTTACTTAAAAGTAAGCCTCAGGCATATATCACTTTTACAGTATGAATCAATACAAAATATAATTACTATCAATAAAATTTGTATAATTGAGTACATTTACTTGTACATAAACTGATAAAGACAGGGCTTGTACATAACACATATAATAAAAAATAAGTAAATACATATAGCACTTGATTACGATGTATTTAGTACCTTCCACAAAATCAAAATCGGCTGGATTATTTATATTGACACTTAAAACTAATAAATTACTGACATATATTAAACTAAAGTAATGATAAAACAACTAAATACACAGTTTCAAACCTGTAAGGCGGCGGACAATGACAACCGCTCGGCTTGACAGTGGCTGCGTGTATATGCGCTTGTGGCGCTGGGCGGCGCAGCAGAAATGTACACCGCCAGACAAAAACCAGTCTCGTAGTGATTGACAGGCCAACAAAAGGTCGCGAGTCGCACAATGTGTCTCTCATGAGTCACCGCCCATAACCCAAACACACTACTGGATTAAATTAGAAACATTACTACGAAAATAATATTTTTGTAATTATTACGTGTATATGCGCTTACGGCGTTAAGAGCAAAGTCAACATATGTGCGGAAATGCGCTTACGGCGTGGAAAGGGTTGCGGAAATGCGCTTACGGCGTGGAAAGGGTTAAAATGTCATAGACTTACTTATGTTTGGTACCATTTTGTTCACAATGAAACACACTACTTATAGGACTAAAAAATAGATATATGTATATGTATTTCTTTTATCTAGTGACATATATTTCAGAAATTAGTTTAGAAAAAATACAAAAAAGGAAGGAGTATGCCTAGGAGTTATGCTATGTATGTCAATTTAGCCAAAACACATACAATTTTATTTAGTTTCAGATAATATATAAGGCCCAATACCTTATATACTATAAGAAAAAATAAATAGTTTATACTAATATAACCACAAACCTAAAAATTTGTTATCATGGTAACTGATTTGTTTGTAAATTCACCAACAAATTGCTGTAAACACTAGACCGTTCTAGCAAGCAATAAAATTACCAAAAAAATGCTTTACAAAATAAATATAAATTTGGAATGGTATAAATAGCTTATACAAAAATATAGACAACACTTTATTCAAAACATTCTCATTGTTAGAAAAATCTATATAAATATAAAAGCCAAATACCATTGACTGACTCACTCACTCATCACAAAATCTCAAAAACCACCAAATGAATGTACACTTGAAAGCTTCAGTATCGAGGGTCCCACTAAGAAAGAATTTTTTGAAATTTCCTTCCTAAGGGTTATAAACAGACCCTCAAAATTTCCCTTTTCCATAAGAATAATAATGGGTTGATTTTAGTAAATTAATGACAACGGTTTTGTAAATAAATAAACATGTTTATTTTGTATTTTTGACATTATCTTGTTGATGCATTAAGAGTTTAATCTTCAGCTGACAAAAAAACAAATTCATTCATCTCTAAGACGCCGATCGTAGAGAATGGGGGAATATGAGGGGTGAATGAGTGTAGTCATTGTTACTATCTGAGTTTGACTTAGCTCAGAAAGGACTATTTATTAATAGCCCAATAGCCAAGGTAACTATGGAACCTACAGCTTTACGTGAAATCCGAACCACGTAGTGTTGGTCTAATTTTCAGCTAACTGACAAGTCTGACACTCACTTCTCTCTCTTCCCTACACAACATCTGAACCTTGACTACCATCCAACATGGACACCCCAGACTTCTCTAGTAGTGTCCACGCTGATGGCAACCACTGAGCGAACGCCATGTCGGTATTAAGAGGAACGAGCATGGAACCTATCGCTTAAAATCTTCCAAACACTTTGTCCCCAAGAAGCTAGGTTACAGCACTGTGTCATTAGTGCCGACATATATGCTGATATACGTGATCGTATGTACGGTTCGAAAATAACAATGAAATGAACACGTTTGAAATATGCTAAGTAACAGCATTAATTTTATAAGGGTAATACCATTGGGTATTTATAGTAATAAATAGGTAGCAACACAAGTAGTATGAATGTTATACTGTAAATAAATTTAATATTGTGATTTTTTGTTATAAAGTTAATCTACTATTATTTGTGGCTAAAAGTCACATGCCGAGGCCAAAAGCCTAGATGTATCGAGAGCAGCGAGAGTTGGGGTTTGCACGCTAAGCGTGCAGAGGTGTTTCCTAGTATACAATATTCTTATTCAATTACACTACACTATATGTTATCACTATAATTCAGCATTATGATATAAAAGATTGCTAAACACATGTTGTAGAACAATCTATAACATTATAATTATACTACAACTAATAAATATAACTATTACTTTAGTTTTTAAGATTAACTTGCATAGACCAAAAATTATGCTGCGTTGGGATTTGTTATCTTCCATTTTATCTTCTTCTAGTTGTCAAGTCGTCATAGCAACAAACTGAATACACTATTCGATTCATGGACTATTTACGATTCAATCGATGTATAATACATCGTGGTTACATGAAACAGTCACTTTAAAAAACGATTTAGTCAACCAATGCATAGTAGGCTGAATTCAGCCAACAGGCGTTTTGTTGACATATTTTATTGGTGGAAATCAGCTGATAGCCGGTGAGAGAATTAATGGATCCTTTTGTATACCACACCCAACGTGCGTCTGATGCACACCCTCTAAAACAGTAGGTCATGTGTCATATGCTGTAATATTGTAGTAACATTACAGCATGATGCTTTCCTTTGGCATGCACTAGACAATGCACATCAAGTGCGCACCTCCTCTGCATTGTCTTCTTAACTGCAATAAGTTAATAAATGCAACTCGAATGGCGAGCGCTCAACACATTGCATAAAAGGAACGGATGTTTTTTGTATTACGTATGTCACTCAACGCACTACATAAAAGAGGTCTTTTTTCTTGCTTCAGACGACGCCAGTCACCCAACATTTTTCATAAAAGGGGCCCTTTATTTAATCGTCATGAGACTTTAGCAAGTTATGCATTTTTTTGCCAGGGATTATTTTTAAGCATAGTTTCATACAGCCTGACTGTAGGGCTGTTCTCCATTGGCCTTTAAACTTTAAATTGTATTTTAATGTAGTTATTTCATTTATTTAATTTATCATCAGCTGTTAAACAAAATAAATGAAAACCTTTGAAATGGACTAATTTAATACTGGTACTTTTATAACATTACATATAATATCTCTGTAATATGATATACTCTGTTATATTGAAAAATATTGTGAGTCTGTTTACAACAATAATTAATTTTTTCTTTCAGCAATGGTGTTTTTCTCTCGGCTTTAGTGTCCCAATTTTTTTTAAAAAGGACGATAGTTGCCTAGCTAACAATTAATTAATGTGCCATTTCAATTTTACTCATTTTTATTAAAATTGTGGAAAGAGTATTTATTATTCGACAACTTCTTGAAGAATGGAGTATTTACCAAAAATTAGTTTGGATTGAGACTAGGTAAATCAACCACTGATTCAGTCACTTAACTGGTCAGAGGGCTTGGAAGCGTGAGATTATTCGCTTGCTGTTTTCCTCTGTCTTATAAGGGCATTTGATTATGTAAATCATGATATACTGCAGCAAAAATTGTGCAACTTTGGTGTCCGAGGTCTGGGACATAACGTTTAAAATCCTACCTCAGTTAACAATTAGTGATAGGGGCCAGTTCATCCAAGTAGAAAAAGCTGTTTAAAATCATGTAAAGACTTGCCAGAGAGTCCCGCAGGGATGCATCCTTGGTTCATCCTTGTTTCTTGTCTTTGTGAATGATCTAGAAAACTTAATTAATGATGGCCAGACCATTGAGTTTGTGGACAACACGAGTCTCTGCGTAAGGACTGTCACACAGCAAGAACTGGAAACTCAAGATTTTACTGATCTAAATACTTGTATTCAGATTTTGTTGTAAGAAAACTCAAAACAAATTATTCCAAAACTAATGTTCTTCAATTCTCTCTCTGATCTTGTGACGGAGGAAAAAAGGCTCTTGTGATGATGGATGACATTGTCCTTGATACGGGTTCACACCACCAAATTCCAGGGAATATACCTGGATAAAGGATGGGCCTAGAATGATTATATAAACAGTATTTGTTTGAAGTTTTCAAAAGTCATTTTTGCTTTGCGCAGCTTATCAGCTCCCAAAAAGTGATACTAATGGCTTATTATGACCTTGTGTTCCCTCGTCTTATGAAATCCTGTTATGGGGCAGTAGTGCAACCATCCATTGCGATAAAATTTTCAAACTTAAAAAAAAGCTGTGTAAATCATTTGTAAATTAAAGTATATAGAGCCTTGTAAAACCATATTCAGAGATCTGAAAATGCTGACCCTGCCATTCCTGAATATCTTTGAAACAACACTGTACATTATTGTACATCAAGTGCAAATTGATAAGCGGAAGTGATATCCTTGGGTATGGGACTAAAGCGTGAGAACCCTACTGTATTGACCTGGGATTCAGACTAATTAACGTTCTTCCTGAACAGATTAAACTCAAAATCAAATCTGAACTCAAGAAAAATCTGAGTTCGATTGAAATGATAGTGTCAGTCACTTTCTGTCTATATGGTTAACGCGTTTATGACTCACCTTGGGGAACAGGGAATGATCAGGTAGTTATTTGATTCCCTGAAGGCTGATCTTTGAATTTTATTGACTATTATTGACTGTTTACTTGTGCCTTGCCACGAGATTAACATATAAACAGCAATGTTTTAGCTATATATGGTAGCTTCGCATGCCAACCCCATCACTCCCTGTGCTTGTGAGGGAAGTGTAGCCTGCAGCCTTGCTTGAGAACTCTACCTTTAGCCCCTTTGTGCAACTCGGCCATTAGTGGATCTCAGCCTGCATCCTCGCCGGGATATTTGTACTACATCACAATGAATTTTGGTTTTGGGGTAGTGGAGCCCACAAACATAGTCTTTTCTAAAATCTGATGGTGTTTTAGGAATGGAGAGGAAAATGTTACAACTTGATACCCCTCTTAGGTGTGTTTCAAAAATCAAAAGTTTTCAATTCATTTTTTTTAACAGCTGTGATTAATTAAATAAATAAAATAACTCCGTAAAAATAATATTGACACTTTAAAGGCCCTAGAGTCAGAGTGGGGTAGAGCCTAGAGTCAGATGTGAATAAAACACACCAGTAACCTTCCCGGGAGTGAACTTTTAACCCATACGATAAATAGCATTGACATAATTGCATTGCATTCAGTCAAAAATGTATTTATTGAATAAAATGATGATTATTTAACCCAATATATAACCGAATATCTTAACCCACTGGGCTAACTATTATTTCGGTACTAATTGGGACTAAAAAGTCCTATTAAATAAGCATCTTCATTCCATTCACGTCTTTATCAAAATTGTCGTCACTTTCATCTAAAATTGTGTCTCCTAGCAATGATTCACTTACATAACCAAAATAAAACAACAATATGATAAACTTTATTCTAAGAAACAACAATATCACACATCAAAACACAAGCAGCAACTGAACACAACCTACAACTACAACACAAACTTTGTTCATCTTTTTGTCAGCTGAGAAATAAACCAGGTAGGGTTAGTCTATCTCTGACTACCAGAGTCAAATACGAATACATTACTGCTAATATAAATACTATACTGTTTTTAGAGATCGTTTAGTTATATCACTTGTTTACTCAAATCAAACTAGAATTTACCGCTATGAAATGGTGTTTGAGAAAAGTTGCACGATTTTAAAATAGTTTATAAAATAATTGATGCCTAGTTTTACAGTATATTTTATTTTTATTGCCAAGTACAACATTTGACTAACAATTCGCGCCCATTTGATTACAGTAACTTTAATACCAAATTCATTTCAACAATAACAAAATGTTATGTGACCATCACGGAAAGGGCCATGCGACTTCATCACGGAATTGTTCCATGAAAGTAGGCCAATAGGTTAATATAAAATTAATTAATATACCGACATTTCACACAGCATATTCATTTTTGGCTAAATGCAAAAGTCTATTATTTTAGTAATCACTTTATCAACAAGAAATAAAATAAAACAGATGTTTATGTAAACAAATACAAATAAGTTGCAGAAACATTTACACACGTTTAAAATTTTTCTTTCATTTGTTCTGTTAGTAAAGAAATCAAACTAAAACTTCTCAGTTAGTTTTCCAAAATTTTCCAATTTCCTCCTGATTTTAAAAATTTTTCTTTTCTGAAAAACATTCTATGAAAAATTAGGAAACTTAAAAAAATGAAGGAAATCTGTTAAGCTATTTTCAAGTGATGGAATGACAACGAATTTCTGGTTTTATTTTTATATATTAAGATTGTCTGTATCCTTTTTGTCTGTATATAATATTTGATTCAATATGTACTATTTGATTACTATTGTTTCATTTATTTATATTATAATTACTATAAATTATAATATATGATTATTATATTATATTTAATCATATATTATAACCATTAAATTGCTTTACAATTTTGTAAATCTTGTAAATTGTAAAATAATAAATATATTAAAACATTTTAAAAACACAGACAATCCTGTAAATAATCATTCAACAAGCAACTTAAGTCTAACTGATTTACTTGCTTTGCTGTTATTAAAATATACAAAAATAACAGATTCACAAGAAGCACCTCTCCAAAACTAATCTATATATTTAATTTCATAAGGCAAATTGGTTGCATCAAAATTCCAAGCGTTATACTTCACACATGGCTTTCGGAAATGGCTCATTTTAAAGCTCCTGATATTTTAGATGGCAGGAAAAATAAAAGTTTTGTGATCCGCCTTAAGGGCTCTGCTTTATTAGCCCTCAAAGTTGCCATATTAATGTTATAGGAAGAAGGTTTCCAACTTTTGTGTGTTTAATACTGTGGTAATATATATATTAAACTAGCTGAACCCGGCAGACGTTGTCTCGCCTTTCATTTTTCATTGACATACCAAAATAAAGCAATAAAAAGAATTATAGAAAAAACCCATTATTTATTAAATGAGTGCAAGAGGGTAAACAATATTTTTGGTCTTCTTATTTGGTGTATAAATGTAAAGGTTTTTTGTATTGTGTGCTACACTCTCAAGGTGAAATGTAGAACTACAATAAATCAAAACACATACAGTACTGTTGTTGTGAGAACTTCAATCTGCTTATGGCATGTGAAACTACATTAAACCACACAGTCATATGTTTTTTGTAAACAATTCAGATTCTCCATTTGAATAACATGGGATCTTTAGGAGCCCGTGGGGCGGAACCCTGTGGACGGATCTGCATCAAACTTCACAGAAACCATCTCAGGAGTATACAGGACAACATCCTAAAGTTTCATGGCGATCGGTTGGATGGTTTGGCAGCACATAAACTTCAAACATATATATATATATATATATATATATATATATATATATATATATATATATATATATACAAACATCCTCTTTTATAAATATAGATGTGCCAGCTGTTAATAAGACAACTGCAATATTCCAGATGTTAATGTTTTATACCCATATACACAAGGCACAAGGCCAAACCTTTAATGAAGCTGGTATTCAACTGAACAAACCAGTGTTTTCAGATAGGTAACTTTGTTTGAGTTTTACAAAACTATTAATAATTCAATATTATACATTAAATATTCAACAGCAACATTTGTATTTTATTTAATTATAAGTTACTACAAGCCACTTGTTATCTCTTGATGAGCAGACATAGTAACTTGCACTATTTGCATATTTCAACACACATTTATGTTTTAACATCAATGAAAATGTTATTTTATTTTTAAATCTTTTAAATTGTTCATAATGTATTGTATGTCTTTAGGTGTTGGTAGAAATGTGTCCAGGTCTGAGTGTAGAGAAGCATGTACTGAGTGCACTAGATCTGCAGAATCACTGTGCTGCCTCTTACTGCTTCCCACCTGACCAGTTAATGTCAGCTCTTCTGACTGAGGACCGTCTTGATGCTCGACTCTACAACCCCCTCGCTGAGTGTTATGAAACTCTGGCACAACTCATTGCATTCAACTCAAATGAGGTATATGGCAAGTCAAATCATAATATATTTAGAGTTGCGCAAATCTTGAAAATATAGATACAAATTTAATAAACTACACTTAAAATTCAAGTAAATTTAGAACCACTTCTACATTTGACTCACCATCATTTTACAGTAACCCCTCTATTTAACATATCATGAAGAAGTAACATTTATCATGAAGAAAAGTGAAAATTAATTTTCATATGCTTTAAGCTGTTGTATATTTAAATTTCAGGTAGAAAATCTCTATTTTTATTCTAAGTAGAAGTTCTCCAAAATTGTATGCTAAAACAAAAAAAGTTTTCTTCTAAAAGAAAAACTTAATTGTATAAGTTTAAATTTCTGGTATGTGTACTATAAGATGGTTGTTTTATTTTCTGCTGTTGGCTGGTGACAAGGATTGTGTAATTTTCATAAATTACTGGATAATTGTAAGCCCTCAAGTGTTTCTGAAGGTCTTCAGTAATCAAAAATATAGGAAATAGGTCCAAGCCTTGTGGAACTCCTCAAGTAATTCTTCTTGCAGATGAAGTTTCAGATGCTATAGAACCAATAATGAATTGTTTTAACACAACCATTTTGCTTTCGGCCAATGAGATAGCTTTCAAACCATTTGAGAGCTGTGTCTTTCATCCCTACTGCTTTGATCCTAGAGATGACCAGTTCATGTATAGTTAGAGAGTTAAAATGCGTTGCTGAGATCAAGGAAACACTAGTTACAGAGCCTCTTTGATAAAGTCTGTGGACTTGGCAGCAAATTATTTGAGTTCAGTCTGGTGGTCTATTGCTTTTCTAGAAAAATATATTATTAAGAAGTTTGTCTATTGTCTATAATAATTAGCTACTTATTGAACTAGAGATAATTGCAAAGACTAAAAAGATATTGCGTTAAAAATACCATACTGTTTAGTATTTTTACATCTTCACTCTCTACCTACACCATATTGTTTATTTGGTTTGTCCAAGAAATTTGTATATCCTTTGAGTTCCAAATTTTCAATCCAACATTACTTTTTGCTCTCTGTCACTTACTAAATCATGTGTGACAGGTGCGGGAGATGCTGGTACCTGCAGACCAGCTGACTGTGGCTTGTCTGTCAACAGTGTGTCGCCAACGACTCAGCACATTGTTGGATCCCCCTGAACCTCTTGGTCAAGACTGGTGCCTGTTAGCTATTAGGCTGGGCCTCCAGGACTGTGTGGGAGCCTTGGAGTCCTCAGAGGATAGTCCTACTGCCACTTTGCTGGATACATGCCGAACTTCTATTGGTTAGCTATTGCTACTGTTACTATTCATGACAAAAAGTATATTTTACCATGAATAGTAACTACATTTAGAAATAGTTACAAGTAACAAGTTCTGACTAAAATGTTAGTTATTTTTAAATGACTCCTTTCAATTCTGCTCTTTGATTCAAAGACGGCAATTACATAAACAGAATATGATTTTCTTAGTGAGCAAAGAATTACTGGATAGTAATTGATAATTATTTACTAATCACACAACGTTTTAAATGTTTTACACTCTTAAAATTGCTGGAATTTCAAATTATTGTAATTAATATACTATTTAAGTTTTGAAGGTTTTCCATTCTGTATTGAAGCACTAATTAATTATATTACATCGAGCTTTACTACTTTCAATTGCTCCTAACTATTTTTTCATTATTAACAGATGTATTTAATAATAATCCAATTTATTAGGCTAGTTTGTTATATATTTTCAAGTATTGGTGATACGTTTTTTTCATCAAATTAGATGAAGCCTTACTCTCCTAAATTGTTGTCATTACCTTCTTATTGTATTTTAACATTGTAATTTCTAGTTCCACTATTTACTTATTAGCAGTGAGTATGATTATATATTTGTTTAATTTTTAACATCAATATCTTTATTATAATTATATCCTCTTTTGATCAAAATCCTGCCCATTCAAACATTTTACAGATAAAAAAGTTTAACTCGATCCTGTCTCAAGTTTATAAATCCATTACCGCAGACGCCTAATTCTAAACCAATAAATTGGTTTTTCACCTGGTACAGGCTTTAATAATTTGTTTTCACTGACCAAAACAATTATTTATATTCCAAGTATTTGTAGTCCAAACAGGCTGTATAACAACAAAAACTTTTTCATTACAATTCTAGTTCAGACTAATCAATTTCAGATTCAATTTCTGTAGTTATCACATTGTATTATTTATAAACTAGCACATTGAAGGTTTTATATATATATAAGCGTGCAAGTACGGAATCGCTCAGATGATTACCCATCCAAGGAACAGCCACGCTTAACTCCGTTATCTTGCAATAACGTTGGAGCCCTCTGGTCAAGGCCACTGGCAATCTCAGAGGTGTCATGGTTATCAAAAGACTAGAAATGGGATAATCCTTGTATAGTAAAAATATCATAACCAATAATAAAGTCAATAAATCCTACATGCATGGGAGATAGAGCTTGTAATTGTATGGATGGGAAATGAAAGGCCATATTTGTGCTGATTTATCAATATGTTGAATATATTATTTAGATATAATATGTAATTATTCAGTTTATTATTGACTACATACCTAGACTTAAAAAATAAACTATAATTTATTGATTTTATTTTTATTAGGTAATGAAGTCTTCTTATAGCATGAATTTTATATTTTTGTAGGGGAATTGATCATCAAACTGGGAGAATTGGGTAGAGATGATGCCAAGGAAGTGTTGCTGAGAAATGCTCCTCTTTACCGAATAAATCCTGAATTAATGCAAGTACAAGAGACGCCAAGTGATAGCTCGCAGAATCTTTCTCGATAATTCTTAACTGTTAATAAGTCTTGGCTTCATTATGAATTATAAGTCATATGTATTCTTAAAATATAGTATAACGACTAAACAAGCTGTTCTTTATACTCTGCGGACTGTTGTTGGTAACTTTCATTTGTATATATACTAATGATGATGATAATGTTCATACTATGTAAGTGTATTTATTAAATGTGTAAAACACCAATATTGAATGAACATCTTAGATGTAATATAGAGTATTTTTGTGAACATTTGCTTGGCTGCAAAAATGTTGTAGTTTAAGAAAATGTCTGTGTTTTAAGGATTTATCTCTCTTTACACCCATTTTAAGACAATGCACTGAATCAAAAATTAGGCCTATTTAAAAGACTAATCAAATGGTTCGTAAGAACTTTTTCTACACTTGTTAATTTTTTTATTGTTGTGTTTGTTCTTAAGCTTTCACGTGTTGCTTACAATTTGTTGACTGTTGTTTAAATTAGTGACTAAGCCTATTGTTAATGTTTCAAACTGCAATTACTTATTACTTGTTTGCTGTTAGAATAAGCCAATCACATTGTTCTCTGTTACTTTTGCTATTAAGGTTAATGTATACAACGAATGAGTATTTTCGATCTCTTGTGATAATTTAGTATTGATAATTTTGATTAATATAGTGACACTTTAGTGTAATGTACTTACGTAGTTTTTATGCCATTCATTGTAATTTAATATTTAGATTTATAAACAGAAATAAGTCCTATCAACACAAATATTTAAAATTTTTCACAAAATTTTTTTAACTTTAACAATAAAATTGCACTTTTTTCTTTAGAAATTCATACATGTTTAAGAGTCACCTAAAAAAATTGAAAGAGTCTTTATTTCTGTATCTAAGCCTAACACTGTCACATTTCTGAACTTCTAGCAATTCTAAATATTCCATATGTACAAAAATTGCCACAATTAATTGTAATTGATAGCAAATAAATATTTGATGTTAGCTTTATAATTATCCATTTGAAACTTGTAAATTCACTAAAAATATCAGCTTACATAAGCTATGTACACTTAAAGAATCCAGAGTACTTGCAAGAGTTTAAATTAGCCATTCATAGAGGTATTTGCATCTGAAGACAGGTCAAGGTACATGTTGGTTATACCATGTTTTGAATAGACTTAAAAATGGCTTTCAATTAATAGAAACCAAATTCATTTAACTCATCATTGTAGCTTTCGTAAAAAAAGGATAACATCTGTGGGTTGAACAATTTTTATTGTTTATTGATTTTAACAGAGTTGAATCTTCTAGAAACGAAGCACCTAATATATATTTTTATAGAATTGTGCATTAAGTAACAATAAAAAATTTTTTCCAGATAGTTATCATCGCTAACTGTATTAAAACAAGTGATAATATCCAGGTAATTCGTGATAAAGGCCTCAAGAAATGGTGTGCTGTACGTTTACTCTTTTATTATTTTTTTTAATGCACAGAATGGTTTGTGTTCAATAAATGTAAATGCTTGATGTGTTATATGTTGACTTTGTTCCTGTGATTAGTTATTTGTTATAAGCTGTTTTATATTTTTTATAATAATGTACCTGTATAAGTTTATTACACAAGCTATGTAAGTCAAATATAGCAATGGGTTATCTTTATGATATGTTAAATATATTTATAAATATTTGTTGTTATTTAAATTATGTATGTTTTTATGACTGATGCTATAGGGACCATTCTGAAAGTGTAGTTTGACTTTACACGTTCTAAGTATTTTCCTGCCATATTTATGTAAATAAACAATTCTACTTATATGAGATTATCACTCTAGCCCTTTGTGTTTTACCTACCGACTGTTTCACGAAGCACTACCGACTGTTTCACGAAGCATTAAGAAATTACACTTGACTACACAAAATTATTAAAGAATATTTTATGGATGGATACCACTAATTTGCCACAGATTGAGTGAAATATACCAATTTACCCTTTGTTTTTTTACTAATATAACTAATTTCAATGTATATTTCATCAAACTTGTTACCGAATTTAATTCTTTCCCATCCTATAATCAACACCTCTTCTCCCTCCTTCACTCTGATTTATTTGAACCAAAACAAGCATTTTATCAAAACAAACCTTATAACTTTTTTCCGTTACTGCTATTAATTATTTTTTCACTATCTTTTAGCTAAAGAAACTATGAGTCTGTTATGATCTATTAACACAAATATCTCAGAATAGATCTTAAAAATTAGCTATAAAAGCTTAAAAATAAAATTAATTAATTTTGTATGCCTTTTAATGGGGATGAAGTTCCCCTCATTTGCTTAGAGGAGTCTATTTTTGTCTTGTAGACTCGTTGGACCCCTGGCTTAACATGACTTCCAAACCACGGGAGCAGCACAGGAGTACAGCTGGCGTCAGCTAACCTGGCACTTAACCGATCGATAAAATTCATGTACTCGCCTAACCTAGGAACATCGTCTGCCATCATGCGGGTTGCATCAAATGTTCTCGCTACCTCAGGGAAGGCACTTTAGTAGATGCTATGAAATATTATGTCTACATCCGTTAGTAGTTTATTACACTTTGTAAATTACTTTCATAAAATTAGTGTGATAAAATCTACAATAATGGTATGAAAATGTGCTTATCTATCTTTTACAAAACCGATCATCTTGACTGAATCAACGAAGAATTTACTCACCAAGCAGCAAAGTTGTTTATAATTAGCCGCTTTAATATTGAATGAATGATTTGTTAAAAACACAGATCCACTCGAACAATATTTATAGCGGGTGGCCCCTGGGCTTTTTTATTTTTTAAATATATACAATATTTACAATTATAATCACAATTATAAAAAATACAATATTTTAAAATAACAAAAAAAAAATATTATGGTGTATAACTTAAAGATGTTATGTACAAATAAAAAATTAATATCAAATTTAAAATACTTTACAGTTAAAATCATAATATAAAACAATTAAGCATATAAATATAATAAACTAATTAAAAGCATTAAATTTATGCACAACAAATCAGAAATTGTAGACTTTTGACTTTGATTAAGCAAAACACGAACATCATATTTACAATACTTTACAACTAAAATCATAATATAAAACAATACAACATATAAATATAATATAATAAACAAATTACAATATATTTTTAAATGTATGCATAACAAATACTAGACTATTGGCTTTGGTTCAGTCAAAAAACATATGATATTTACAATACGTTACTACTAAAATCATAATATAAAACAATATAACATATAAATATAATATAATAAACAAATTACAATATAGCTTTAAATTTATGCATAACAAATCACAAATTGTAGACTCTTGGCTTTGGTTAAGTCAAAATAAATATGATATTTACAATACTTTACTACTAAAATCATAATATAAAACAATACAACATATAAATATAGTATAATAAACAAATTACAATATAGCTTTAAATATATGCATAACAAATCACAAATTGTAGACTCTTGGCTTTGGTTAAGTCAAAATAAATATGATATTTACAATACTTTACTACTAAAATCATAATATAAAACAATATAACATATAAATATAATATAATAAACAAATTACAATATAGCTTTAAATGTATGCATAACAAATCACAAATTGTAGACTCTTGGCTTTGGTTAAGTCAAAATAAATATAATATTTACAATACTTTACTGCTAAAATCATAATATAAAACAATATAACATATAAATATAATATAATAAACAAATTAAAATATAGCTTTAAATTTATGCATAACAAATCACAAATTGTAGACTCTTGGCTTTGGTTAAGTCAAAATAAATATGATATTTACAATACTTTACTACTAAAATCATAATATAAAACAATACAACATATAAATATAATATACTGTAATAAACAAATTACAATATAGTTTTACAATAATAAAAAAACTATAATGCACTATCGGTCTGTTACAACTCCTCAACACCAGACATACTGCTGGATTCTTCGCTCGTTCCCTCATCGTTGCTGCTGCTGCCCACATGAATTATAAAATTCTCCGTAATTTCGTCAATGGCTGGCTCTTTTGCGGCGTACTCTTTTTCCACATTTTTACATGATTATACCTAGATTTCCAATTTTCTTGAGAAATGGAGAATAACTATTCTTCACAGGGCTTTTGTACATGACACAGTTTGAATGTTGTGTTATGTGACGCAACAGTTTTTAATGTCTGCCCAAATCATCTCGATTGGATTTAAATCGGGATGATAAGGAGGAAGACGCAGGTCACAGTTTGAATGTTGTGTTATGTGACGCAACAGTTTTTAATGTCTGCCCAAATCATCTCGATTGGATTTAAATCGGAATGATAAGGAGGAAGACGCAGGACACTGTGGCCTTCTTTTTCCAGAATGCTATCAATATTTAACATAATATAGAGGTTTATTTTCAAGAATCATTTTTTAGAGCTGGGGTTTTAACAATCTTGGTTCGTACGAAATGTTATGATCGGCAAGCCATTTAGTCATTTCTTCCTTTCTACTATTGGAGGTTGGAGCTTTATCGATTTGCTTGTTGTGGTATTTTGCATTATCAATAACCAATACTGTATTAGGCTGTAGATTAGTAACAACTGATTAGTGACCCACAAAATATAGTTTGTATTGTTAATATTGTCATGATAGTCTCCGGTTTTTGTTCCAGCCTTCCACATAGCCAAAGCGTTCGGAACAAACTCTTGTTTCCCTCCAGCATAAACTACAATCAATCTCTCACATTTAGATACTGGTGTATGTAATATATTAGAGGATCCATCCGACCACAACTTTCCTGATACATGATCCGAACATACATAACTCGTTCATGCAAACTATAGGTCTACCCTCTGACCTGAATTTCTTTATTGACTGAAGATGGGTGATTCTCTTTTCCCCAATCTCTGTCTTTTCAATGAAGATCTTCCGGTTATTTTCTGACCTTTTCCAGGTAAACCCTAATTTTTTTTAAATCCTACGGACACTTGAAATACTTCCTTCAAAATTTAATTTTTCTCTTAGAGAATTTTTTAACAGTTTTGCCATTGGCAGCCTTCTTTCTGTTATATAACAATCGTAAACAACTGCGAACAACACATTCATCAAAATTATCTAACCCAGTAATGGGCTTCTGTCTCTTAGTGGATTTTTAGGTGTTAAAAAAGATTTGTTTACATCTTCATTTACTTTAATGGTGTCTAGTTCCTTGTTGATCCGTGAAATAGCCCATAGAGATACTCAGGTTGCAGCTGCAGTCCGCTCTCTCGCTTTCTGCATGGGTATTTTAATTCCTATCCTTACCTTGGATTTAAATTCTGCCATTTTTATAATTAATTGTTGTCCTTCATTTTATTTATTTATTTCATACATCACATATCGCCATATGAGTGCTCTGCTTGTAGGCAGGTGAATTGTCAAGTGCTTAATACAACAATCTAACCAAGTTGAAAACAATTAAGTACACTTAAAAAATGATGCACAAAACAAAAGAACTATCCATGAATATAAAACTTATAATAAACCATTATTTATACATTTTACTTAAGTGACAATTTAATGGTTTAGTTTTAATTTAATAGTTAAGTTGTTGACACTGTACAAACAATAATAGTTTTAGGTTAGGTTAAAGGGCACTAGGCCAGGAATTAGTATATTAGAGAGATAGGACATCAGCAAACTTACCTTAAAAGACAAGTTCACTAACATCAGAGTAGTAGTCACAAACACAAAGTAGACATAATCTCACAAATTTTCAACACCACAGGCATTTTCTTCAGGTGAGTAGAGGGAGAGAAAGAGAGAGAGAGACACTGAAATGACTTCCACTATTGCTGGGTAGGTGGCTGTGGTGGGGGGTGTACATCCATAGAGCAACACTCAGGTGTAGATGCAGTATTTCAGTTAGTATATATAAATATGAAGTTTGCTGATGGGGAAGGGGTTGAAGGGAAGTGGTCTATCTTATGTTCAGATTAGGTGGGTCACGGGATTTTGTTATCCATTGATGTGCTAATTCCATCCTTCGGAGTTGGGAACTATTGGCATGGAAAGGAAGGGATCTGATTACCTTAGTGGTGTAACACTGATCAAAATTTTGATTATGGAGAAGAGTATGGGCAGAGACAGGTTTTTCAGGATTTTGGACTTTGCAATCATGTCTATGGCCATTCATGCGTTTTCGAAGGGTTTCACTGGTAAGGCCAATATATTGGGCAGGGCAGTGCTGGCACTGGAGTTGATAAATTAGATTGGTGGAATCACAGGAGTGGTTTCCAGGTATCTTGTAGGTTAAGGAGGTAGTGGAGCTGGTAAAAGATGTGGCTGGGAGATGAATAGGGCAGGTTTTGCAAGATTTCTTGTTACAAAAATTAGAACCGGGTGGTTGCTGGTCTTTAGGACAGTTCAGGACGTTGGGATCAGGTAACTTAGGATGGACTAGGATTTGGCGGAGGTTTTTGTTTTGTCTGAAAGTCACAGTAGGAGGTTTTTCAAGGAGATCTTTGGTGTGGGGGGAAGCTTTTAAGATGTTGAAGCCATCTTTCAGGATTTGGTTGAGTTTCTGTAGGCCATGGTGGTAATTAGTGATAAGGGGTAAGCTTTGGGAACTGCTTCTGGTTTGGGGTTGGTTTTGGGACTGGGCTAAACGGATTTGGTTTTTAACAAGGTTGGTAGGGTAACCTCTCTTTTGGAAAGCACTGACAAGTTGGTTGTTGTATTGATTTAGGTTTCTGGGAGAGGAAATGATATGTTTGGCACGGGTGGCTAGACTATAGGGTAGGGAGCGTTTAGTGTTGTTGGGATGACAGCTGGTATAGTGAAGGTATTGTTGTTTATTGGTAGGTTTGATGTGAATATCAGTTTGAAGGACACCGTCCTCCAATCCAATTTCAACATCAAGGAAGACTATGCGTTCAGAAGAGGATTGCCAGGTGAAATTCAGGGATGAAAAATTTTGTAGGCTTTGAAGAAAGGTTTCAAGATTGGTTTCGGAGTCAGTCCAGATCATGAAAATATCATCGATGAAACGGAACCAGCAGAGGGGTTGGACGGGTTGTTTTTGAAGGAAAGTCTTCTCCAATTTCCCCATGAACAGGTTGGCATAGGAAGGGGCCATGCGGTACCCATAGCAGTATCCTTGATCTGGAGGTAGTTAATGCCAGAACTTTGGAAGTGGTTTTTTTTTCAAGGATGAATTGAGTCAGCTGAACTAGGAAGGAAGTGCTAGGTTTGGTGTTTGGAGGGCGTGTATTGAGGAAATACTCAATAGCAGCTAAGCCATGAGCGTGGGGTATATTGGTGTACAGTGAAGTGGCATCAATGGTAACCAGTTTGGTGTTAAGGGGTAGAGGTTGGGGAAGATTGGAGAGGAGACTAAGGAAATGATTGGTATCCTGGACGTGGGAAGGAAGTTGTCGTACTAGAGGTTGGAGTTTGTCATCGACAAAGGCAGAGATGCGTTCGGTAACAGAATTATAGCTGGCCACAATAGGCCTACCAGGAGGAGGGATGGTGCCTTTATGGATTTTGGGTAGAATATAAAACTGGGGTGGAGTAGGCTGTTCATTGATAAGCAGGATTTGGCTGGCGGTGGTTAGGTTTTGGTGTTTAGCATGATAAAGGAGGAGATTTTTCAGTTCTTGGTTGTGTTTTTCGGTTGGGTCGAAGTCATGTTTTTTGTAGGTGCTGGAATCGGACAACTGGAGGTTAATTTCATTGATATAATCGGATTTGTTAAGGATAACAGTGGCGGAACCTTTATCGGCAGGAAGGATCATAATGTTGTCATTGGATTTTAGGGACTTTATGGCTCCGCATTCAGCGAAGGTAAGGTTCTGATCTTTAGGTAGTTGGGAGAAGAACTGAGAATCTGACACTTTTTGGAGGATGAAGTTAAGGTAAAGTTCAATAGGATGGTCAGGAGGTAGTGGTGGTGGGTCAAAGCTGGAAGGAGGTTTGAAGCGCGCTAGGCAGGTTTCAGGCAGGTTCGTAGGATTAGGGTTGAAGGTGTTGTTCTCAAAAAAATCTTCAACTTCAGGTTGCGGCCAAAGGAAGTTACCTGATCCCAACGTCCTGAACTGTCCTAAAGACCAGCAACCACCCGGTTCTAATCCTTGTAACAAGAAATCTTGCAAAACCTGCCCTATTCATCTCCCAGCCACATCTTTTACCAGCTCCACTACCTCCTTAACCTACAAGATACCTGGAAACCACTCCTGTGATTCCACCAATCTAATTTATCAACTCCAGTGCCAGCACTGCCCTGCCCAATATATTGGCCTTACCAGTGAAACCCTTCGAAAACGCATGAATGGCCATAGACATGATTGCAAAGTCCAAAATCCTGAAAAACCTGTCTCTGCCCATACTCTTCTCCATAATCAAAATTTTGGTCAGTGTTACACCACTAAGGTAATCAGATCCCTTCCTTTCCATGCCAATAGTTCCCAACTCCGAAGGATGGAATTAGCACATCAATGGATAACAAAATCCCGTGACCCACCTAATCTGAACATAAGATAGACCACTTCCCTTCAACCCCTTCCCCATCAGCAAACTTCATATTTATATATACTAACTGAAATACTGCATCTACACCTGAGTGTTGCTCTATGGATGTACAACCCCCACCACAGCCACCTACCCAGCAATAGTGGAAGTCATTTCAGTGTCTCTCTCTCTCTTTCTCTCCCTCTACTCACCTGAAGAAAATGCCTGTGGTGTTGAAAATTTGTGAGATTATGTCTACTTTGTGTTTGTGACTACTACTATTGAGGGCATTACGAGCCTTACAGTATTCGAGTCTCGATTCTTGTGTTTTTAAGGAAAGATAAACTTTTTTACACTTATTCTTCTTCCGTGTGAGATAAATCACATAAGAATCCCTCCAAGGAGTTTTTCTCCTGGTTATTCTCTTCCTCACCATAGGGGCACATGCGTCAAAGACTTGGATGATATTGGAGGTTAATTTATTGGTGATGTCGTCTATTTCTTTCAGAGTTGTTATATCTTCCCAACGTAAACTGGAGGCTATCCCAATAAACTTCTCACAATCAAAATCTTTAAAGTTGTGATATGAGATGAACTTAGCCTTAGATTTTGGTTTCTCGCATAGCACATCACAGTATATCAGCTTGTGATCAGTGATACGTTTACCATTGTGGTAAAAAATATTGGAAGTATCAACTAATCCCACATCTGGATTGAAATTCTTATCCACAATTACGACGTCAATAAGAGAAGATGTACTCTCAGTGATGCGAGTGGGTTCCCTTATAATCTGAACGAGACCCAAAGATAGCATAATTTTCTCCAGATACTAACATCTGCTCTTGTTTGGTCCAGGAAATTCACGTTCAGGTCACCCAGTAGAATCACTGAATCCACCACAGGTGACATGTCAATAAACAAAGCATGTATCAAAGAACCTATGAAAGAATATGGTACATCTGGTGGTCTATATGCAATACAGACACATAGTTTAGGATATGTATAGGATATTGTAATATTAAGCTGTTAGGTCTAAAACTATAGTGGCTGCTAAACTTGTTTTTCTCAAACATTTCTAAATGTTTCTTTACAAATAATAAAATATGAAATATATACATAGAGTTGACTGATAAAATTTGAAACTTCTTAAATAATAATATACAAGGAGTCCTTGGACTAACCCTTCAAATCACGATTATAATTCTTTTTTGAATTTACAATATTTTTTGACTATTTATAGCACTACCCAAAAATTCAATGCCATAACCAATGTTTGGATGTGAATAAGCAAAATAAAAAATTTTTTTGTTTTTTCATGTAAAATTTAGGACAAAGTTAAAATAATTTAAAAAGCTTTATTGAGTTTACATTCAAGCTGTTTAGTATAGTCATAACATGTAAGAGATTGGTCAATTTTTACAACTAACAGGATTGCAAGACTGAACTTGTGGGATTATGCCATTGAGTGGATTAAAGCTAATTTTTGGACAGTTAATATTATTTGAATGAAAATTGATGGAAGAAGTCTTCGTTTGGTTTAGCTTTTAATTATTGGCCTTGAACCATTTACACAATATTCCATAGTCTTCCAGTAATTTATTTTGTAGCACTTGTGGATCATTATTTTTAAGAACAAAGTAGTATCATCTGCATACATGATCAATTTTGAATTTAAATTTTGTAACATGAGGTCATTTACATAAATTAGAAATAGTAAAGGGCCAAGTATAGATCCCTGCGGTTCACCTTCAGTTAAAAGTTTAAATTTTGAATAAATGTTTGAATTATTTAATAATACCCTTTGTTTTCTGTTGCTTAAATATGATACCAGTAAATTTAATACATTTCCCCTGGTCCATAATATTCTAATTTTTGTAGTAAAAGCTCATAATTAACGCAGTTGAACGCCTTCGACAGATCACAGAAGAGCCCAACAGCATACTGGGACCTGTCAATGGCATCCACCATTTCATTAGTGACAGAAAAGATAGCATACGTTATGTTTGACCCCTTCTCAAATCCAAACTTATTTTTATTGGGAATGTCGTTTTCTGATAAATGTGAAACAAGTCTATTAAAACACTCTCAAAGACTTTTGGTATCACTGGCAACAAAGATATAAGAATAATAAGAATAAGAATAATTTTTTATTTTTCTTGAAAAAATTTACAATTACAATTATACATTTAAAAACAGACAATATGTAAAACCACTATTCTATGTATAATATATGTATAAAATGTACTAATTCTCATACAAATACAGTCTAACTGTGAAGTCAGCCTTCATTTCTATGGACTATGGATATTTCATGTATCCATATCCAAATCTTTTAAAATTATAACATCTCATTTTTAGAGAAAAAACATTATTGTATGTATATGCCTTATACACTATGTGATAACATAAGAACTCTGTTACAGTGTGGTGTGAAATGCAAGCAACTAATAGGGTTTACACAAATACCAAAGAACGTTTATTATGTATTAGGCTTGTAAAACTTACAATATTTTAAATGCTGAAAACATGGCAAGTTTTGAATAGTAATGACGTTTCTATGATTTGAATGAATCCTAGTTGACTATATGTAGTTTTGTTTAAGACTTGGGAGTGTTTTCGAAGTTTGTGTGTCTTGGCCCGCCTCAATTATATCCAATTGAGGTGGGTTCCAGGGTACGGTGGCCTCACAGGTAATGAAGAGGCTGACCTCCTAGCCAAGATGGGAGCGAGGACTTCATTTGTAGGGCCCAAACGGACCCTGGACCTGTGGGGAAAACAGACGGCTGGAGAGGGTGGATGAAAATTCTAGTTATTTTGAGAGGCTGTGAGCTAATTAACAGATTAAATTCACCACCATAACCTTCACCACTAAGAAGTGCGTGGGCATTGTTTTCGTCGATTTGGCTGCGTGAGTTCTATTCGCCAATGCCCATCCAGCTTTGTTGATTCTAAATTAAATATTAAAATGTTGGAAATTACAGAAAATAGGCTGGTCTAGCTGAGATTTCCTCGTGCTCCCACATGGTCTAGATTTTACATCTAGTATTAAAAGTAAACTGTGAGTACATTATAATCCACTCCCCCCTCATTTTCTGATTAATTTAACCTAATTAAAACATTATCTCAAATTAAAAATAATTAAATTAGAAGGTAAAACTTATCAACTGAATGCTCCAGCAGCTGTGGCGGCCAGGTTGAACAGGCTACAGTGCTGGGTGTCTGGCAGGGTGTCTCCAACTGCCTCTCTTGCGTTACCCCTCCCTTCCTTAGGTTTCACGCATGCACATGCGATACGTTGTCCACTGTCCATGTGTATTGTTGCGTGTGGCGAGTGCGCCACATAACTAGTATGTGGCATAGGACTTACTACTGCCAAAACTGAAATACTGAACTTGGCGAGAAACCGTCACCTAAGTGGATGGCAGCGGTTTCACGGCCAGGTCTTTGCAAAATCTTTGGTGAGGGGACCCAACCCTACGCTGACTCATCACTCATTGCCATGAATCTGAATGACACTATGTTGATGATTGCGTTTATTAATGGACATGGCCACTTCAGGAAACATCTGGAAAAGATTGGTATTTATAGAGAAGACACCAGTTACCGGCTTTGTGGTGAGGCTTTTGAGTCAGCCGAACATCTATTAACTGAGTGCGAAGCTCTGGTGCTCAGGAAAAAGAGAATACTCGGGGATGAGCTTTCAGAAGAAAGAATGCCAGCTAGTCTGAGGAAAAATATTTTAGTGCTGGCTAAGCCGCTTGAAATAGGTACCCCATTCTAGTAGGTAATAGGGGAGCACAATAAACCTAAGGTTGAAGTGCAATCTAGGAATGGATTTAGAACTTTCCTTCCACTCAATAAACTAAACTTGTATTTTTAGCATGACCTATACCTATAGGGTTAATCTGAAAAAATCTGTCATATCAGTGATTAGAACATTACCTTATCTCACCCAATCTTATCTCTTTGCATCAGAGAGTCTACTGCTTATCTAGTAGTTAGTAAAATACCTTTTAAACATGATTTCTACCCTAGGCTACATGATTCTCCTCACTCTAGGCAGTTTCTCTGAGCCAGTAATGTGACAGATACTTTGGATATCATATCACAGGAATAACGGTTCTTTGATATTTTTGGAACCCCTATTAGTTGGGCAAGTTATTGATAGCATTTGAGATCCTATAAACCACACTGTAACTGAGATCTTAGCACTATTTTAACATTACTTTTTTTCTTAGATGCCAGAAATTTGAACTTTAAAAGAGTTTAACATAGTTTATTTAAGTTTAGCAGGTTTAAAATTAATTATTCTTGTTTTAAATTGTATGTAGATTTTGAAAAATGGAATTACATTGAACTAAATATAAGGTGTTTTTTTTGTAAATGCAACATAGAGCAAATTATAATGAAATAAAATTAAACATGGCTGCTGCACCAAGATTGTTTTTACTTGAAGAGTCTAAAATTTGCACTATTTTATCAAAATTTTGTATGTAGATCATTAGTTAAAAGTGTCATACTAATTAGCAAACAACTTGTATTTCTTTTTTAAAAATATAAACAGTCCCATATTCAAATTTATTAAAATCAATCTTCACATTTTATTTCAAAGTTAAAAACTGAGAGTAAATAATTAATTAGCAAACCATTTATATACTAAATATCACAGAACAATAAATAAATTAAGAAACTATCTTCCTAATTGCTAATCTAATAATTTATAATTTCAAAAGATAAACGTTTAAACAAAAACCACAATGCTTTGGGGGATGACCCAACAGTTGTAGAGGTAACAGATCATGATCACACACAGCCAAAAAACGTAGAAAACTGTTTTAATAATATAAATGAATAGGTACAAAATTATATCTATTATGTAAATGGGCAACACTGTAGCGAGTATTACTTAACTCTGAACAATGCAATAAAGGTTTATTCCACATTATTTTTAACCAGTAAGTAATTTTCTGAAAACTATTCTGTTTATAAATAACTAAATCATATACTAGTAACTTTATATATTTGTTATTTATTTAATGATGGATATTTTACCCTAGTTGAAAATATAGGTAACACTATAAGAAGCTGCTTAGAGTTGTTATAATAAAAATAATAGAAAATTAAACAACTATCATATAAGAAGATAATATCACATTCATTAACTGACGACAAGAAGAAGAAAAGTCTTCACCGATCTTCTTTTTGATACCATTTTTGGTAAATAACAACAATCATAAAATACACACTCACAGTATTTTTATTACTTTTAAAAGTGAAGGAAATATACATTTTTTAGCAAGTTAGATTTAGCAATAAACAGTTTTATCTATACATATTAGAGGAACTTAATAGATTAGTAGTTTTTTTTCTACAACAATATTATCCAGAACACTTGCAAAATAATTCTTTGGTAGTTTCTATCAGATTCTGGAACAATAAACAACTATTAAACATTACTGTATGCTTGATTCTTTGTGATAATCTTCAAATATATTTAAGTACTAAGAAACATAAATGACATTAATGTTAACCAAATTACAACACCATTTACCGATAATAATTATTATAAATAACAACAACAATAATACTTTATTATTATATATTAAGTTAAATACTAAACAAAATTATATTTACTGCAGTGGATATGAAGCAGAGAATTACTATGGAGGTGTAGGCTTGCTGTAAGTAAAAGGATAACTGATTCAGTGGTAAGTTATAAAGTTGTAAATAAACGTATGTGCAATGTTTTTTACCAACTTTGCAATGACATATTATGCTCCAACTGAAGATGCAGAAGATGAAGAAAAGGACAATTTTCATGATGTGTTGGAACATAAGTTGAAGAAGTTACCAAACTACGACATGAAGATTATATTAGGATAAATATTGACAAAAAATGTAGTATTCTAGACTTAAGTTGCAAGCATGTTGTGGGATATCTTGCAAACTGGGAGATTTCATGTAGATTATCATGTTAAGAAGAACATTAAAGTTGTTCTTAAACATTCTCATGACATTTTTAAACAAAACACAATCTTTAGTTTCTAAATCTGTTTAATACACAAAAATTATTAATAAAAAAAATTTCATCCAATTTAGTTCCCTTATTTTCTAAATTTTTAACTTCTCTTAACATTAAGTATAAAGCCCTGAGATCAAGCAAAACTGTGTCTTCATCCATCTTTAACATATAGAAGTGCAGTACAAATGTGGACAAGAAAAAGGCATTTATTTACGTCTTTTATATATAAAATATAATACCTATTTTAATATATCTCTACTTAATAGTTAGCCTAAATATAGTAAAGGAAATTAATTATTTGTTTATTACAGGTTTAAGCAACAGTATTGTATAGTAATGCTTCCTCTCCCATTCCCGCCTGAAACCTTATATAGATAGCCTGCTCCAGTGTCCTTGGTTCTTAGATAGCTTGAACTGGACCTTTTTGGTGAAACATAAGTGTAACAAAACCAATAGGTGACTTTAAATTAAATTTCAAATATGTATAGATTGATTTGGTTAAACTTCCTCTTAGAAAATATTCAGAGCTATTGGATTGCATAAAGTCAATGAACCCAGTCTCTATTTTGGTGTGCACAGAATTATGGTCTGACATTTTTAATCCTCCAAGTGGCGGTCAAAAACACTTTCAGTGGCAGGATATTTTGAGTGATTTTGCATGCCCTGACTAAAAGCCTCGTATAAACATCTCAAGTAAACAAAATATGTCATATAATATATAAAATTAATGCACAATACAATAAATACAGTAGAGCCTTGGTAGTTTGACACTCAATACTTCGACAGTCCTTATAGTTCGACACTAGTAACGGTGAAATGAACAGATTTTTTTTATTGTTGTTTCCCAAAAAAATACAATATAACATTGGACTCAACAAAAAGTTAACAAAATATAACTTATTTATAAAAGGCATTCCAAATAATAACTTAAAATAAAAATAATGTGGTGTAAATTGGAACATAGATACAATCTTTTGTCCTTAGGGAAAGAGTGTACATGGGCAAACATCTGTGCGTAGGCTCGAGTTTGTAAAACATAATATTCCATTGACAGGTGAAAGAGAAATTATTCTTCGTTATTAATGCAATAAATAAAATGAATTGTGACAAGGTGTAGCAAATTGTTGTCCATGGCAGGTTGTGTGCGAGTCAGCCCGGTGCAGATCAATGAAATAACACCATTAAAGTGAATTGCAGTTAAAATTACAAATATTTGGACATTTAGTTACTGTACCATCTAAGTACTGTACTGTCCATACTTTAATAACTACTATTGTAACTCCATACCAATGCAGTAAGACATACATTGTTACAGAAATATATAGCTTGATTTAACTTTTGTTAAATTGTTTACGATTCATGAAGAAAATACACTACAATTTTTTTATAAAAATCATTTTTGCTGTTTTATGTTTACCATACATTTTTTATAGTTCGACATTTCGATACTTCGACAACCCCTTAGTCCTCAAAGTGTCGAACTATTGAGGTTTTACTTTAATAACATAGTTGAAGTACTTACCAACACTGGAGTAAACAATGTTGTGTTACACCCAAAAGATTTTGTTTCAAAATTTTGTTTTTATTTAAGTGCCTAATTTGAGTATATGAAGAATGACCGCATACAAAAAGTGAGATAGCCAGTTTTTTCTAAATTTTATTGTGAACAAAAAATGTATAGTTTATCTATACTACTAAAAAAATAAAATCTCAAAAAAAAAACTGAGTAGAACTGACTTATTGACTTATAGTGTTGCCTAGCAACAGACTTTCAGTGAACGAAAAAGTCAAAGACTTTCAAATGACAAATCAAGGAAAAAACAAGTATGAGTACTATATGAAATTATATTTTAGAGTCTCCCATTTCATTTAATATAAGCAACAATGCGTTTTGGATACCTATAAACAAAAAAGGCTTATATTGGTAGATGCTGTAGTGTCTTTGCCACTTGGAGGGTTAAATATTGAACTCAATTTTAAATACAAATTAACTCTCAATTTCACATTTAATCCCTAAATGCACACGACAGAACTGTGTGAAATATTTCCATATCTCAAGATTTATCGTACAATCTTTAAGGGCCGATTTCTATTTATCTGTCCGTATAGTGGATTTTTTTTAATCTGACAGAAGAATTTAACGTAGTAATTAGTGATAAGGTTTTTGGAACTTCAAAATCAACTGGTATCAACCTAAGAACCTGATTACCTTTAGAAACATGTATCAGCCTAAAGAAAACACTCATTTAAAAATTGAAAATTTTGACTAGACTTATGGACTTTCAAATCAAAACAATAAGATGAAAACAAAGTGACTCACACAGATAAGTATAACTAACTAACTGTAACTGCTACTAAAATATATCATTTTAACTGTATTGTGAACTACAAAATATTGTTGTTAAACATAGAATTTATAATGAGAATTCTGCTTCAACTTTGGGGATACACACAATTTAATATACATAATCAGTTTCAACAGAAAAAATGTCTGTTTCCAAGCATTGATCTATGGTCAAAATGTTCATTTTTGAAATGCCAATACTTATGGGGAAGGTATATCACAAAAGGGCTGCCATTACATGTGAAGTACATCAATTCTATTTATTGGTTGGTTGGAAATATACTGTTACCATAAGTATTAACACATTCGTTGCGGCGGCGCATGGAGTCACGTAACACACGGTGCGGCGCTGTCTTGCCCAGCTCGGACTATAGTCACATGCTTACATTTTTCAAGATAGTGACAAGTAAAATTGATACATATACAATTCATACAATATCAGTTCATGTGTTAGATATTTACAATATTTAATCCCCTTGAACCCACTGGTTCATTCTATTTATTCATCATCAGAAGCCATAATAAGCATATCTGAATCTCCTGTTATATCTTTGAACTGTAAACTCACTGTCTTTTGACTCACTGGTAGTTGTATTTTGGTCAATAACAAATTTTGACCAAACAAACAAACTGCTAGTCTAAATGGTCCAGCCATGTTAAAAACACTAATAATAATAAATATGCGCACTAAACACTCATTTACACAAAGTACACTACAAACACAAAACAACAAATGTCATGCCAAAACTGCAACATATTAAAGTTATGTACAATGTTTCGACCACACTACGAACTAACGACAGACACCCGTGCAATGCTAGACTTACACTTAAACAAAACAGTTCAGATTTCCTAATGACTATGCAAGGTATCATCAGCGTACACGCAACGACTGCCATGACGATGTAAGGTGTCACCCGCTGCGAATGTGTTAAGTTTACTTGCATATAATGGTTGTTGATGTAAATTATAGACACGAAATAATTCTATCATTTTCTTCTTTACTGGGTGGATAAGAGTGATTCTTGGCCACGTAATACAATAGAAAAATTCAACAGGTAAAACAGTATTGTTCTTAGTAAAAACTTTAAGATATACATTATCTAAATCATAAATAAGCATTTTATGATATTATAGATGTAATTTGTTTATATGTGCTTACTTTACCTCCATTAAGTGAATTACTATCAATATAATCTACAAAGCTTTAAATGTCTTACCAAGCTGTAAGCTACTGTCACTGGATACAACATGTTTCTGAAACAACATGACTAAATTTAGCACAAGTTAATGCTTGAAGATTTTATAGTTTAATTTGAAATAAGCCAACAGACATTGAATAAAAAGAACATAACATTAACAGTAGATCTGCCAGTATATGTTATGTGTACAAATATATCACTGGGCATAAATTCGTATATATTTACACTAGCTGTACCCACCCGCTTTGCCAGTCATAATATAGAGTTTGGTTATATAATCGAAATGTGGAGCAAACTTTTATTTAATTTAGAAATGTTGATGTTATGTATAATTTACTACTGTTTAACTCGCGAGGCTTACCGTGGCACTTGGATAGGCGATGCGGAGTGGACTAACTGGAGAGGGGGGAGCCGCCGAGCCAGTGTGTGCCATATGGTAAGAAAAAATAGAAAATAAAATCATCTGATATTGAAATAGTTGTTTATAACCTGACTTAACCTTGTTATTGTTTTTCCACTAGTGCAATTAAAAAGTTTTCTATATTATATCATTGACTTGTGTTTTTTTACATTAGTTTTTTTATTGATTATTGTTACATTTGTTACTAATTAATAAATGACACGTTTCAAGTTTTTTTTATTTATTTGTTCATAGATTTATTGATTATATTATAATTTAATCTATAAGCAAATTTAGCAAATTAAAGTGCAGTTTTCCAGAGCAGACTTTATTTTAGTTGTTTATTTTAGCATTAAGAGATTTTAGTTCAAATAAAAAAATTAAAGCAACCTTTCTGATTGGCCAAATTTAAACAAACAACATTGGGGACAACTTTTCTACATAGAGAAGGCGATGCAAGCGCAGCTCAATGGGCAACACGTGAACTAGGAGATCAGTCACTTGGTGGAGGGGTATACTAGTGGTGGTACATAGGGCCCCCTCCACTCCTAGTATTCAATTCAATTCAAAACTTCTTTATTCAGTACTATTACATATGCACAGGAATAGTGTCTTACCTCTAAATTAGTCTAGGTATTTTTAGTTAAAAATTAATATTATTTTCTTTTATAATCTAAAAGGACTATTAATTTGCTTTGTAGTATATAATGCTAGTTTCAACAGCAGATGATTAAGTAATATAAATTTTTCGGTACTATAAAAAGTATGATTTGTTAGATACAATTTTAGTTTATTTTTGAACGTTTTTGTATTGGTGGTACATTCCTTTTTATATCAAATTTGGTAATTTTGATAAGAAATATTGGCCAATATAATTTGGTTTCTTTTGGTAACATTCTAAATTTGGTGTCTTGGTTATTGTTAGATTGCTTAGATATATACAGTTTTTATCATGAAATAATTCAAAACGGAATGACGAAATCATATACATGCCACAGTCTGTGATATTGACCCACCGGCCCACCCATACACACACTTTGGAATTGACTCACCCACCCACCAATTCACGTACATTGGCATTGGACCACCTACCCACCCATACACACACTTTGGAATTGACCCACCCGCCCACCAATATACGTACATTGGAATTTTTGTGTATTATAGTGATGTGGTGCATTGAGTTCTCGGATTGGTAATTCTGTTTTTGTAAAACAGATTAATAATATATTAATTATAAACAGTCATGATACCCAGCTCAGAAAACTTAGCCCTGACAGAGTCATCCCATTTGAGCCCTAACATGGCACGTATAGCCTTTTCTTTTGGCTATTAAAATTTGATTTGTGTTTGCTTTAGTAGCAGAACCGTATAGTACAATACCATACGCCAAATGTGATTGAATCAGTGAGAAGTATATAATTTTTAGTGTTTTAAGATTGCAGAATAATGAAAACTTTCTTAACCCTCCATGTGGCATTCTTCGAAATTTCGAAACATTTTTCGTTCGCCCAAGTGGCATTTATCGAAATTTCGAAACATTTTCCGTTCGCGGTAAATCATATATAAAATCCGTAAATATTGAGCTACATCGATGTTTTTATACTCTACGTAATCACCGTAAACAGACGATTCCAACGATATGCATAGGTACAGAGCAAAGTACAGTGTGAGAAAGCCAAAACCACCAGCAGATAGTGATAGTAATTAGTGTTGAGATTCATCGTTTTTTCACTAAGACAATCTTTTATTCAAAATTTTCTACATTTATCATTTTTTATCCAAATTACACCAAATTTCTTTTATTTTAACCTAAATTAACTATATTTTCAATAAACAGACAGTTTTTCAACATAGTGCATCTAAAAACATTCTTCAAATTCATCATAAACACAAAATTCTTCTGATTTGGCTTCCGAACTTCAGAAACATCCACTGAACCCTGCAATTTCACCAGGCCTACACCCATGGACACCAATGTAAGTTTGCATACCATAATAGAGCATGTCTTTAGCTAAATTTTAGTATATAATAGAACTCTCTAGTGTTTATTGAAATTGTGTTACATATTTTTGAATGTCGTAGTAACCGCGGTGACCATTTTTCAGTAAAACTGAATTCAATTCAGTTATAAATTTATAAAAAAATATTTTTACTTACAAACCTATATAAACTATATATTTCCTGAAACTAGATAAAATTTAGAACATTTTGGCAATCTCACATTTCTTTTTTTCTCATCACAACATTGATCTTAGGGGGTAGTCCCCCCCCCTATTTTCCACATAAATTTAAAAAAATTTTCATATGTTACATAACATAAAAAAAAAATTTTAGGTTATGAATTATGTATTATCTGATAGCCTACATTCTTGTGAACAGTTTGATACCACACAACAGTACTTTTATTGTAATATATTATTTTTTACGAATTTTATAAAAAACCCTTCCAAATTCACCAAAAACGACCCGCCACTGAGGGAAAAAGTGACCGCCACATCTAGGGTTAATGTGAAAATGCCGATTGATATTTTATTTAAAACTTTAGCTACGTGTAGATTGGCATCTATAACCAGCCCAAGAAAAATTGTGTATTATGTTTGCTCAATCTTTTGGGTATTTATGGAAATTTTGAGTTATATTTGAATTTTACTCTGTTTAGCGCTAAAAGAAATAATATTTGTTTTATTTATGTTAAGGAGTAGATTTTTTCGCTTAAAAACCTATTTAATTGTTCTAAATCATTAATAGCAGTAGATTCAATGTCATTTTCAGTTTTTCCTGACATTAAATAATTGGAATCATCTACCAACAGATATATTCCAGCTCTTTCCCAACCAATAACATCAGGGAATCCCTTTAAATAGCAAACAAACAATAAAGATCCCAAATCAGATCCCTGTGGGACACCATTCACTGTTCTCTGAAGCAATCTTCGTAGTGGTTTTTTGAATTTTTACTTTTTATTTGAACAAATTGAAATCCATCTAAAAGGTAGGTTTTGAACCAAGCAAGTTCTTTTCCTTTAAGACCAAGGCTATTTAAAACCTGTAGAAGTCTCTCATGGGAAACACTGTTCATCATAAAAAGAATTAATGACTGACTCTACCAACGGTCAGATGCAACGGTCACAGTGGATCTACCAGCACGAAACCCTTGCTGTTCTTTATCTAGCAGATTGTTTTCCTCTAAAAAGCTGAGTAATTGTTCTTTTATTACACGTTCATATATTTTAGAAGTTGTTGGCAGTAAACTAATTGGACGGTAGCTCTTTACATCCCGAGCATCACCCTTTTAATACACCGGTACAACCTTTGCTATTTTTTAACTTTTTTTGGAAAAATTCCACTTTTAAGTGAGGAGTTCACAAGATGTGTTAATGGTTTTAACAAATGGTTTATGCCCTCCTTTATTAATTTTACTGGTACCTCATCGAATCCAGATGAGTTCTTGTTTGGGAGAGCCAGTATAATTCTTTTTAATTTGTTTTCATCTATGGATATAAATCTGAAAGTTTTGTCTGTGAAGTTTAATGTTTGTGTACCCTTTTACTATTTGTTTCTAATTGAGGCAGACTTAAACTATCAACAGCAGTAACAAAGAAATTATTAAAGAGAGAACACATATGTTTGGCATCTGAAATTCTATTTTCCCCATCACAGAGTATTATGCTATTAAATGATTTATTTTGGTTTTTGCCAATTTCATTATTAATTACTTGCCACGTTGTTTTATCAACGTTTGAAGAATTTTATTTTCAAATATAACTTGTTTCTTCAAGATTAAACAAAAAGATATTTTTGTTCAATAGCTTTTTTTTTGCTCTTATTCTATTTTTTAGTTCTACATTATTTCTATCATTTCTTAAAAATGTACTTATCTGTACAATATCTAAGCTTGCCTAACATTACTTTTCCAGTTTGGCTTTGGATTGTTTTTAATTGTAACTTTACTTTTAGGAAAGCATACGTTAAAGTAATAAATTAGAGTATCACAAAATATGTCATACTTGTCCTCAACTCTCCCCTGATAAACCTTTAGCCATGATTCTTTAGAAAGCAAGCATAAAAAGGTTATAATATTTTCATTATTTAATTTAAGAGTTTTTTTCGTCTGTTTTTGATTCTTTAGTCAGTAACAAACAAATTTGTTACCGACTAAAGAATTGTTATTTCTAATAATTGCGAGTCGTGATCTGATAGTTTATTAATTAAGCCTGATATGATTAGTTTATTTTTATTAGTATTTGTCACAAAATTGTCTGTACCACTCTCACTTGTTTCTGTGACCCTTCGGACATTTTTTTTTTTAAGGAGAGGCCGATCCTCCTTATAACCTAAATTTACCCATTCCTCATAGGCTATTGATCTGTGTGAGGAACTTATTCAGACTGAGTAAGGGGGCGAACCAGTACAGTAGAAGGTAAATATTACTGATAAATCTTCCAGTCTAGGCCAGATTCGAACCAGCGCTATCTCTAACCCAAGCTCAAAGTCCTAACACCTTAGACCACCTGGCCACCGGCTCACCCAAACCATATAGTGCATGTTGTGCATTTCCAGTCATTTTTAAATTTAGAGAGTGTATTACATGGGTCTAGCACATCTATATTGAAATCACCTGTTATCACGTCTTGAAAAATATTATTACATATATTACATAAAATTTCCAAAAAAGGTATCTAATATCTCCTAAAATATAATGTCATTTTGTTTAATAAATACATGCTAATAAAAAAGTTAAACAATTTGTATACATTTTTGTGACACAACATTCAAAAATCTTATCTACAATCCTCAATGTTTTTTACCATCAGTCTTTTTGCCTTAATTTTTTCTGATACAAATATAAACAATCCACCTCCACTTGTAGACTCTACAATAGTGACTTGTAGTATTATAGTCTCTCAACTTAATATAATTTATGCCTACATCCGAAATATTGGTTTCGTTTAAGGCAATTGTATATTATAGTCTCTCAACTTTATACAATTTATGCTTACATCCGAAATATTGGTTTCGTTTAAGGCAATTATATGTGGTTTATCTTCTTCCATTACTAATTCCAAAACATCTTTTTTTTAATTAAGATTCTGAATATTTTGATGGATAATTTTTATGTTACTTGCATTTGTAAAAGATATTTATTTAGTACATTTATCCTCATTTGAATCAAATTTTGAATGTATTGTACAGTTTCACTTGGATTTAGTTTGGTTTCTGATGGTAAGTTTAAAGGAAGTTTACTTGTGACATTTTCGAAGGGCTTACATTCTATCTATCATCTGAAGTGCTAGAGTTATACACAGTACTTTCACTACCAGTGGCATCATGGACACCATTTACTTGCTATATTTGTTGATCACTATCAAACACAACACTATGAATGATATTTACTTTACTTTTAGAATTAATTGTAAAAATTATCATCTCAATTATATTATTATTTTTAATTCATTCATTCCCAGAGTTTATTTTTAGATTATATTTTAAGATTTTTATTAATCCGTTAGCTTCGTAAATGTTGATTATATACAATAATACTGTAATAATCATGTGAGTCGGAGTCACCATGAAAGGCACCATGAATGAATGACTCCATTTATTCATGGACAAGAAATCAGTGCAGAGCTGTTTTACAGCTCTCATGTGAAGGAATAATTTATGATTATTTTTATAATCTGCCTTGAGATTATGTATAAAAGGGAAAGAATGATTAGTTATTCTAATAGGGAATCATATATTTCAGAATAATATCATGTTGCAACAATTTATGTTGTGTGGACTTACACCGACACAACTTTGTGCGTATTTTAAGGTGATTATGATTGTAGATGATGTGGATGACCTGTGTAGTCTGGTTACTAAACGAGTTTCTCAGAAAGGGCCATTTATTAATATCCTAATAGCCAGGGCAACTAAGGGACCTACAGAAAGGACTTTACATGGAATCCAAACCCCGTAGTGTTGGTCTGATTTTCACCTAATTGACAAGCCTTAACTCAGTTCTATCCCACAACATCTAGACACTGATTACCACATAACATGAGACACTCCAGACTTGTTTGGTAAAGTCTGTGTCGGTATTAAGAAGACAAAGCATAGAACCTATTACCTACAATCTCCACAACACTTTGTCCCCAAGTAGATGGGTTACAGTACTGCGCCACTAGTGCCGACAAGCAGAAGTGAGTAGTGTGAAATCAATTAAACATTACGCCTGACAAAGAGTTAACATGGAAATTACATCAGACAAATCTAAAACAAAAATTGTATGGTGTTTTGAGGTTTTTTTTATGTTCTGCATAATGTTTGTAATGATATGATGTTAAGAATATTATATTTTTCTCTTCTTCATAGTAGAGTTAGTTATGGGATTATATGTTGGGGTGGCTCATACATAACAGATCTTATACCAATAAATACTATACAAAATAAATTTGTCAGAATAATAAAGAAGTAGAATCTTGAAGTAATAAAACTAATCTGCAATACCTCATTTTTGTTCTTTGAATATATTAACTTTAAGGTATCTAAAGTACTTAAAATACCAGAAACAAGAACTCAAAAATAAAAAAAAACAGCTGTAAAACTAAGTTAAGACTAAATCAAGACTATAGAATACCTAAACCATCGAGTATTCTATACAAAAACTTACAGTTTTCTTGCATCTAAAATGTTTAACTCTTAAAGCGCTAAGCTAAATTACTAGCTATTGCTCAGTTACAAAAAAAATATACATTTTTATTTTTAATGTTAATTTTAGTTTTGTTTATATGGGTTAATAACAACAAATAAAAACCACATATTACATTTTTATCTTTATTTTTTACAAAGTTATAATAGTTTTATAAACAACATACCTATTTCCAGAATAATGATTTTGTGTGAAACTTCTCGAAACACTCATCTGGGTGAAGGCTTGGGTTTGACACACAGGTTTTACAAAAATATATTGTTTCTCGCCTTTGTCCTTTTTTGGCACAGACAACACATCTTACTGCTTTTGGTTTTCTGTCCATAAAGTGCTGCTTTTCATCCAAGCGTTGTTTGGGAGGTCCCGTCGGCTGCCGTCCTCGCCTTCTCGTGGCCGGTTCCGCAGCTTTTTCAGCTACGAGATCTTTGATGAGGGATTGTCGGAATTCAGCGTAGTTCAGTGGTTTCTTTCCATGTTTTAGTTGAACATCCTTATACATCAAATAACTATTTATAATGGATACTTCGAGCAGCCAAAAAAACATTTTTCTGTACCACTTCTTGGATTTTCTTAGAAACTGGTAACTTGAAATGAATAATAAACTATAAAAAAAATATTGAAAACAAAATATATACAATAAGTAAAACACGAACAAGTCAAACAGTGAAGACACAATAGCGCGGGCGGCAGTGAGCGAGGCAGATGGTAGACTAAACAATGGCGCGCCTCCAGGCGCTAGCCGCTGTAGGCGACCCCTCCCAACCAGGTATGTGGCGGCATTCATCAAAGCCAACGAGTCAATAACACACAAAACCCTTGTTTTTACGCATCAATGTATTGAATAACGTTGGCGCAACATAACGCAGTAGATGAAATGGCAAAAAGTAGGTCACAAATAATTTTAGGGGATAAATATGCAAATTGCGTTTTAAAGCGCCAGCCGCGGTATAGAACCTATACATGCTGCGTCTAAAGGCGCAAGCCGCTGGATAAGGGTTTTAATAAATTACCACATAATATTCAAAATGTTAATACTTAAACTCACTTTAGCAGAAAGATGCATCTGTGGTTATTTACTATAAAAGATACTGAAATGATGTTTTTTATTATAATAGTTTGAAAATTGCTTTCATTACATTGACTGATACAGTTATATTTTTGTTATTATTGTCATGGCTATATTTCTTTCTGGACATACTCATGAATTTTAGTTAATATATTTATTGTTATAAAATGTAACACATTTTCCATTTGTTTAATTGTTTTATAGGAGTTTGGATAAATTTTGCTGGTTATGATTGTATCTGTTAACTACTGTTATAGTTATATGTAATTTATCCAATCAGACTTTGTCTGGGAGGATTAAACTTTATTTCTGTATGAAATACTTTTAATTGTATTTATTTGTTCACAGTTATTGGATTATGCTTACAAATATTTGTATTGTTTATTTAAATGTTAAATATATGTGTAATGTGTGAAGACATTGCTATTATGTATCGAGAAATAATGTTCTATTCTATTTAATAGAGTAAACCAGGTAAAACTGAAGCGATTAAATAGAAAAGTAATATGTTCACTTAAAATTCACCACTTTGCCTGCCCGCATGGTAGTTGGGGTGGGGGTTCACCTTGATATGGGGGAGGGGCCAAAATATTTGATAACATCGAAAATAAGTTAATAATATGATTTGCAACTTTTCATAAAATATAGGCCTACCCCTGATGAGTTATCAAGCAATGAATATTGAAATTTTCATTCAGAAAGTTCATATTTAAACATTTTTAAAAGTATTTCAAAAAGTGTTTCACTTATGAAAAAATGTATGAGAACTTAATTTAAATCTATTAAATTTACGTTTCAGATTCTTTTCTTTTTTTATGACTGGCCAAAGGCTAATTATACCATTTTAAAGATGGCGCTTTTATTGATAAAAAAATAACAGGCTGTTAAACACAAATATCTTGAAGGTAAGTGATGTTTGAGACAAATTTGAGAAAACATCTCCAGTCTAGTAAACCCTTCAAAACTAATAATTTATTTAAAGCTTATACTTTCTGTGTAAAATCTATTATTTTAATGTCGGCAGATAAAAAGCTCATATCAAATTTTCAATTTTGACAATTATTAACAGTTTTCAACAGAATTTTATGGATATTTTGATGTTTACGTGCATTTTGTAAAACATTTTTTGGAAAAGTGTCTCAACATAATAGTCCATTCAAAATGGTAGGTGGACTGTTACTTGAGTGATTATCTCCCAGCTTTGTGAGATGCAAGCAAATTCATTATAGAAAAATTATGATTGTATTTGATAGGGAAGCACCAGTATTAACCTTTTATTCATTTAGATTAATAAATAAAATGTTGTTTTGTTTTATTTATTTTACAGTTGTTTTATTTATTTAGTTAATTAGCTGGTTTACTTAAAAACATAACAAACAATGTTAAAAAATATCTTATTTTATATAGAAAATAAACAGTAACGGTGCGCAGCACCGCTCCAGGTGGTGGGAGGGGGAGACAGAGTAAAGCGGGCGCTTGAAAAACCAAACAAAGAGAGGGAAAATGGTATTTTTTATAGTGTAAATGAATAGTTTTTTTCAAATTATTTATCTTTAATGAGGCAAGAGAGCATGCCGATGGTCTTGGTTGCAGATTTTGAACTTAAGATACATGGAAGACTCAAGCACCCTTCCTATGATGGCGGAGCTTTCCTAAGGATATAGGCACCCTACTAGGCTTGTGGGTGTACTGTATGGGTGTATACTCTCTTCTTGGACACCTCGCTGCAATAAAAGGCACTCCCTTAAAATAAAAAAATCTCGTCTAAAAATAAAGGCACCTTGATTCCTTCTAAGAAATCCCTTGGCTTCATTTTTCCTTTTCCTAAAAGCATATGATAAAAAAATAAAATGTCAGTGTGTAACTCACATTTTTAAAGCGCAATTGTGTCTGACGCTCTTTTCGCCTTCTTTCATAAATTTGCATTTTTGTAATAAATTACTCAAACCCGCAGATTCAACAACACTAATAGAATTACTGCAAATGTTTTGCCTCAGAACTTTTAAAAATGTGCTGAACTCAATTGAAATACATTCCTTAACAGAGTTTTAAAAAACACAGTGACTGAAGACTGAATAAACTGTAGTTGACCACTAGATTGTTACACAATGTATTGTACACATTTTGACATTCTTAATAATTTGGACGTCAACTCTATAATCTCTGAATTTGCTGAGAGAAAAGTAAGAAGAGTTCATATCACCAAGAAATCTTATGGATAACGAACATGTCTAGCAAGGTCTGGGTTTTTAGTACGCCTAATTTAATAGCTTAGTAATATAATATGCTTTGTTGTTTCATTTTAATTATTTACTTTAGATCGGTGGAGCTGTAGAGGGAACATCGTCTTATTTTTATTTCATTTAATTTACATGCTTTGATTCATTTAAGAGACCATTTACACCAAAGCAGTTCATTCCATTATAAAGTTCACTGTGGAGGTCTTTGAGCTCACTTCATTTTCTTATGGATTAAAAGTATTCATACTTTCTCATAAATAAATATGACAATAAATAAATAATAATAATAATAAATAACAATAGTAATAACCTGCATACGAATCAACAATTATCGTTAATTAAGGGCTCAAATCTGTTGTAAAATAATCATTGTAGTAACTTCTATGTATGTGCACGTAGCATTTACAAAAGAATATGGATACGTACTTTTACAAATTTAAAAATCCACTCAAACTAGAAATTGATGTTAAAATTTGAGTATTCCATGAATGTTGACATATCAACACAATTTGTATGTATGTATTTAGTAGCTTAATATGTTTGCTAGGAATTTATTTTGTTTAGAAGTATTCATTAGTAACATTCTATGTTTTTTTTACTACTATATTAAATTGTTGTATAAAATTATTATTATATGTAACTTTTTCCATGGTTACAATACATGTTTAACTATTTTAGATGGTTAGATGGTTCACTATTTTACCTATGGTTCAGCCCATTTTTGCCAATTTGCAGCCTTATTTTTTAAAATCTGTACAAAAATTATTTTTTATCTAAATAGGGTTTATTATACATCATTTTGTTAGAGTATTATTATATGTATTTCAAAATGACTTAACAAGTAGTTAGGGATTTTCTTTAACGGAGAGAAGAGGAAGAATAAGAAAATCCACAATGTTTTTCACACTTTACACACACACAAAATTTTCACTATGTACAATACAAAAAATCTAAGATAGCCTTTTTGTGCAAAATTTATAACTGAATAAGAAAATATAAACTTGTAAGGACTTCATTACTAAAATAAATAAGTTGTGTACAAAAACTATATACAGGCGCAATGGTCAAAACCGCTCAATCTGACTCACTCCCGCTGATGGGAGCTCTCTTTTCCTGTTACCCCTAGATGGTCTCCAGAAGTGTTGTAATTTGGAGTCTCCAGAATCATTGAACAAATCAATCTCACTCGTATGTAATTCAGACATTTTCACGTAAAAACCACTAAAAACGAAACATTATTACGACCAAAACAACGAACATGCGACACAGTAGTAAACAACAATGGCGCGCTGACAGTTGGAACTGTCAATTATGGAATTGTATTTTTTTTAGTCTAGGCCAACGCCATCAAAATAAGACTTTCACCAGACTAAACAGTAGAACCAGTTGTTTCAAATGACATATGATATAGGATGTTTAGTGAAGGATGAACACCCGTAAGAAACGAAATAGTGAAGGTCGATTTTTCGACTCTAAACCATGGCAGATACGTTGTAAAGGTCGATCGTTCGACATTAAACCATCGGAGGGTTAACAGATTCAAAATTCACCATAAAAAAATAATATGCAAGTTTCATTTTGGAGGATAGCTTACTATTGTTTTTACTTTACACAATTGGTAGGTAGCGTAGTTGGTTCAATCCCAGCTTCATGTGCTAAAGGTTCTCAGTTCGATCCCAATCAGAGTCCATAATACATTTTGAGAAGGGTCAGCTGATAACCACCGGCTGTTCATTTGTCACTGGGCTATTAATTAATGACATTTTCTAAGGAATAGTCGGCTTTAGTTTGTAACAATGACTACATTCGCTCATCTACACTCATTCGAAATCCATATTCGCCCATATCTTGACGATCGGCGTCTTATGAATAAATAAATAAAAAGAACATTCATTTACAAAATATTAATAAATTACTTTCCTCTTGAATGGAGTTTGCTTATTTGTTGCCCCTCTTTTAAATTTGTGGTTTTCAGAACAATTATACAGGTATTATTACTGTAATTATTTCAAAGTTGTCAAAACTGCATTTTCAGAACGATAATATAAAATTAAGGTTTTCAATTACTCAAAATTTTGAGCTGTATGTATTCCATTGTTTTTTTCATTTGAAATATTTGGTGATCAGTACCGACCTTTTTATGGTTTATCACTAATGGTGCCAACTTAGCAAGCGCATCTACAGGAGTTAAGAGGGCAGGGGGTTCTTCGGGCAGCTGTAAACCGAGGAACCCCTTTGCTTTCAGAGGTACACCTGTGTACTCAAAACCGTCTGGGAGGGCTAACAACGTAGTGCGGTGTTGTTAACCTGTGTAGCCAAGGGCTGCATCGTACATGTTTGTGGCCCCTGTTTTCTCTAATCCCAGCGGATCTAGGCTCGAGTCCCCAGTAACTCCCTGGCAGTGGGCAGCAGCACTGTCAGTACTGGAACTAGTTTAAACCAGCTCAGTATGGACTCTCACAAAGGAGTGACTGAACTCAAAGAATTGTGTCAGGAGCCTCTGATAAGAGGCACTAAGGTAAGTAGTAGACTAAGGTGTTAAGCGGATCCGTGCTGAAAGTCTCGTGGTTCTGGGGGCCTAGTATTCGGTACCTTTAACGGAGCCTTCTGGGAACCAGGAGGATTAAAACTAGGGAGGTGTACAGTAGCAACCCGGTACTCGTGAGAACAATATGGAAGAAGAAAAACAGAATCCTATTGAAACTCAAGAGGAATGTGACCCTGTGGTCGATAACATTCCGATTGAGAAACTGAGAATGGACGTCACCCATGGAGGAGGATGTCCTTCTGAAATCAGATGACGATGAAAGCGAGAGCCAAAAGATAGATTTCATAAGAATGAGGCTTTCTAGCCGCGAAATCCGCAGAAAGAGGATAGAGAAGTCTAAGGTGAAAAGCGAGAAGATCCTCTCAAGGAAAGAGTGGCGTCTGGCTTGGATTGCAAAGCACACTAACCAGGCTACAAGCTCAACCAAAGCCGGCTCTTCAAGGAGCCAGGTGGTTGAGAAACGGCCAGGTCAGGGTGGTAATTCACAGTCGGATAAAGCCAAGACGTCTCGTTCGGAAATCCTAACCAGTTCAGGTGGAAAGAGAGCATGTGCCCAGATGACACCTGAAGAAGCTGGAGGGGTGAAAAAGAGAACAAGGACTGAAGGACCAGAGGCTACCTACTCTGAGAAAGTGTCTGTGGAGAAGCTGGAAATTGCCAGGACGTCATACTGACTCAAGATGAAGCCAGCTGCTTCAAAGGAACTGTCCAGGCGTACTATCCAAGGCGAGAACATCAGGATAAGGAGCTGTCATCTTGAATGCGGGTGGTAGGCTGCGCCAACGACAGTAACAAATAGTAGCTGGAAAAGCAAGTGAAGAAGCTGAATCTCTTTCGGGGGATCACACTGATACTTGCCCCAGCCAAAAGGCTGGTCAAAGCGGTGAAGGTGTCAGTCTTTGTCCCAATAACAACTGGGGCAATGAACAAGAAGGACGTGACGCTGGGCCTCAAGTGGCCCAAAGGACTTGACTCGGACCACTAGGTGGTTGTTGGGGAAAACTCAAATCCCAACGACCAATTCCTGGTTCTGGTCATTGACCAAGACTCCCTACAAAAGCTGAAGTCTCTCGCGATACTTCCATTTTTGGGCTGCGAGAGGGTCAACTTCAAGCGGTGCGGGAGTGGAGAACCGTCAAAGTAGATATATGATTAAGGTGCTCCAAATCAACCTTAGGCATTGCAAAGCGGCAACGGCCACGCTTTGCCTGAAGATCCTCACGATGACATAAGAGTGGCTCTCATCCAAGAGCCATGGACTGTCGGAGGCAGAGTCATGGGCATGAGCACCTTAAAAGGTAAGTTGATATATGGCACTGACAGTAACAACCCTAGGGCTTATATTTATTTATTTCTAAGAAGCTGATCGTAGAGATATGGGCGAATGAGTGATGAGTGTTGATGAACGAGTTTAGTCATTGTTACTATCTGAGTTCGACTTAGCTCAGAATGGACTATTTGTTAAAAGCCCAATAGTCAAGGCAACTATGGGACCTACAGTTTTATGTGGAATCCGAATCACGTAGTGTTGGTCTAATTTTCAGCTAACTGACAAGTCTGACACTCAGTTCTCATCCCTAAATGACATCTGAACCTTGACTACCATACAACACGGACACCCCAGACTTCTCTAGTAGTGTCCCCATTGATGGCAACCATTGAGCAGATGCTGTGTTGGTATTAAGAGGACCGAGCATGGAACCTATCGCCTACAATATCCCAAACACTTTAGGAGTATAGAGACACTAGAAATGACCAATTTCTGTTCTAGAGATTGAGCCATGACAGAGGTGTACGGAAAAACAGACGATGAAAATGTCAGAATACTGTTTTCTTCCATGTACCTGCCATACAACTCGGCAGAAGCACTGCCATCCAAGGAAATGAGGCATGTGGTCGAGTACAGGACGAGCCAGAGGAGGCACCTGGTGTTGAGATGTGATGCGAATGCTCTTAAATACTACATGGAAGAGCAGCAACATCAACAGCAGAGGTGAGAGCATCCTAGAGTTAAGTTATAATTAAGTTGAGAGCTGAACTTAATTAAGTTATAATTAATAAGGGCTGCAAGCCAACATTCTGATAAAGAAGGGGTGTATGCTTGAGGGATGAAGTCCTGGACGTAACGCTGGCCAGCAATTATGCTGCCACAAAAGTTGCGAGGTGGAGTGTGTCTGATCACAGCTACATTGAGTTCTCGGTAGGGTCAACCCATTTTAAGGAGACCTACAAAAATCTGAGGAAAACAGAATGGGACCAATACAGAGAGGCGCTCAGTGGTAGCCTGCGACAGCTAGAGATGATCAAGGGGCAGGGGGTGGAAGAGATGGCGAACCTATTACAAGGAGCCATAAATACTCTTACCTTAAAGCCTGTCCAGTGGTTGAAAATAAAACAAGTAGGCAAGTCTGTTGGTGGCAGAGAGCTAAAATCCAAGAGAAGTAAAAATCGAAGACTATAAAACACGTGTAAGTGTACAGAAAACTGGGATGATTACTCCGGTGCACTCACTGAATACAATAAGGCAATCAGGAGGGCCAAGCAAAACTCATGGAGAGAATTCTGCCAAGGTATCAAAAAAACTCGGACTATGCAAAACTCCATTGAGTCTCAGCCTGAGACCCTGGAAATGCTGTGGGTACCATGATCAAAGAAGTTGGGATGCACACGGATGGTCCTGAGGAAACACTGACAAGTTTACACACATTTCTCAGGATCAATTCAGATATCTAGCACAAGTCAGGAGGAAGCCGGAAGAGAGCCTTTAGCTCTGGCACATGCAAGGTCTGTGATTATATACACAGGATATTAAATTGGCATTGAAGACCTTTCAGCCATTTAAAGCGCCTGGAACCAATGGCATCTATCCTGCACTATTACAGAGAAAGTGAGGACCAGCTGATCCCCTATCTGATGACCCTTTTTAGGCTAAGCTTAGCTAGAGATAACATACCAACTGCATGGAGAACCGCCAGGGTGGTTTTCATACCGAAGCCTGGTAGGTTATCATAGGCAGATGCAAAAGCTTTATAGACCTAAAAGCCTGACACCCTTTCTCCCTTTCTCTTGAAAACCATGGAGAAAATGGTAGATAGGCATTTAAACTGGACTGGATGGGCATTACAAACTGGAAAATCCTGCGAAACAGCTTTGCATGCATTAGTCAGCAGGATTGAAAATGCCATGTTCAACAAAGAAGTAGCTTTGGCAGCCTTGATATAGAAGGAGCTGTTGACAACACGAGTACCCAGTCGATAGTGTCTAAGCTGGTAGAAAGGGGAGCCGAGAATACTATTATTAGATAGATCAGTAATATGCTCAGCAGGAGGAGAGTGCAGGTATTCCTGTGTGGGACTATTAAAGCAGTGAAAATACTAAAAGGTTGTCCACAGGGTGGCGTGCTTTCACCGAGACTGTGGAATCTTGTGGTGAATGGACTTCTACTGAATGACCAGGGAGTATATATACTCAATGATATGCTGATAACATAGTAATCTTAATTAGAGGGAAAGTCATGAACACATGCATGGAACTCATGCAGAGGGCGCTGTGGACTGTGGAAAGATTGTTTAAGGAGGAGGGGCTGTGGGTGAATCTCCTCAAAACTGTTTTGATGCCATTCACGATAAAGAGAAAAGTTGATGTTGTTAGAACACCAACCCTCTTTGGGAGTGAAATTCAGGTAGAGAGAGAGAGTTCAAGTATCTAGGTGTAAGATTGGATGATAAGCTCTTCTGGAATAGTTACATATCGTATTTAACAGGCCACGTTCAGACCACACTCATGATGGTGAGGCGAGCTGTAGTACGTACGTGGGGACTCTCCCCAAAGATGATGAACTGGCTGAACACCAGTGAATGTAAACCAATGAAGCAGTGGTGTGGTGGCCCAAACTCCAGCAAGTCACAGCTGTGAGAACCTTACAAAAGGCACAGTGGACGGCTTGCTTGGGAATCATGGGAGCCATGAGAGGCACTTCAACTGCATCTATGGGAGTACTGCTAAACCTCCCTTTGCTTAATATCTTTATAAAAGGGAAGCAAGGATTGCAGCCTTAAGAATAAGATGCAGTGGAAACTTACGATGTAATATCATCAGTGAACACACGAGGATTGAGGACATCTTACGTACTGACATACTAGAAATGATGTCGGACAGGAAGGTCGAAGGTCACCAATATAGAAAAACCATATCAGATCAACATTGTTGACAGTAGTGAATAGGATACAGGAGAACCTGAATACATGTGGAAGAAAATCACCTGGTATACCGATGGATCGAAAAGATCAACGAGAACAGGGCCAGGAATATTCGGGGTCAGACCCAGAGTGTGATTCATCATAAGCCTGGGGAAGCTGGCCACAGTATTTCAGGCAGAGGTCACTGCTTTGGCTATGTGCGCGGAAGCATGTGTGGATATGTTTGTAAGGTACGTGGTCAAACCATTTACATGAACTCAGATAGCAAGGCAGCATTGATGGCAATCGCAGGCTATAACTTCACCTCAAAGGCAGTGTGGAACTGTCATCTGCTAATGAAAACTTTGGTGAAAACCAAAAGGTTAGACTATTGTGGGTTCCAGGACACAAAGGTATTGCTGGAAGTGAGGGAGCGGAAGAATGGGCCAACAAAGGTGCCAGTAAACCCCTCATTGGCCTAGAACCAACATGTAGGGTGGCTTACTACCTTGCACGTACAGACGTACACCAGTGGGTGGAAAAAGAACACCGTAAGCTCTGATAAAGAACAACGGGAAATGTTCAGTCCAAGATAATGATGCAGTCACCTTCCTCTGCAATGGCATCAGATGCTCTAGACCTGGGTAGAAGGGATTTGCGAAGAGTGGTTGGATTTCTTACCGGTCACTGGCAATTCAGAGGTAATTTGCATAGGATGGGATTACCAGTTCTGAATCTTTTATGCAGGAAATGTGGTGAGGAGGAAGAAACTGCTCAACATGTCATATTCGACTGCCCAGCACTATGGGCCAGGAGGAAGGAAACCCTTGATGTTGTGTGGAAAACAAACCAAGGAGACAGGTAAGAAACCATTGTCAAAAAGCTCTCAAGGTAGACCTGGAGACTGGTAAGAAAGCATTGTCAAGAAGCTCTCACGGTTTAATAAGGACCTGGGATTTGATGGAAAATGAGGTCCTGAGAATGAGTGTTCACAATACGCTCAGTAGCTGCGTGGCAATTCCAGGTGCAATTTTCAGAAGCCGGCCCTCGACAATAAACAAAATAAAAAGTGCAATTACGAGCTTGGGTGTGAAATCGAGGCAAAACGCGCACTTGACGTTGTGTCAGTTTCTTCTGAGGGAAGTAGGGTCTGGTGATCAGTGGGGGGGAAGGGATGGGGGCAGAAATTTTGGTCTTTGTACAAGCCCTAAAAAACTCACAAGCAACCCCTGAAAATTAATATAAACAATTTAAGTTAAAAGACATCATTTCTAAATTTAAGCTATATTTTATTTATATTTATGATTTAATATTTAAAATTGTTTTGTTTTGGTTTCAATCAGTTTGATATATTAAACAATCAAAATGGTTCAAAATTGTCTAAAAAATTCATCGTCTAAAAAAAAAACTTCATCAGGGGCCTTAAAAACATTATCCATTTACATTATTATTTCAAGAAATTTTGAAGAGGTTTCGTGTTTATCCAAACCCTTTCATTACAATGTTCAACGGTTATTGGTAAAAATAAATAAACTCAATCCCATAGGCAATCATTTAATACAATTAATTAAAACACAAAATTGCACGAATCACTTATGAGCATACAAAATTGCACCAACTACTCAAGGTCACTTATATTCTGCTAAATCATTTGACTTACACAACATAACAGTAACAGATAAAAACAAAACCTCAACGGTGGAATAATTCAATCATAATTAAGTGCTAAATTATCAGACTTAAATGCTACAATAATATCAATATTCATGATAATTTATATTTTGTTGAATTATTACACTAAACAATAAAACTAGGCATATAACAAAAAAGTCATAACTCAATAAAAATAATAACTCAACGTTACTAATAATTTTCTAAATCACCAGGCTTAAATAATGCAATAATAACAAAATGTTCCAACATTTAAACAAAAAAATCCCTTAGCTGCGTCACATTTTGAGTTTAAAAACCAAATCACTGTTATCTTCCTGATTGATTAATAGTTTCTATCACTAACATACATAAAAATAAAACAAAATTGTTTCACTGTTCAACCTTATTTCTAGCCTTAAATTCTATAACTACAAATTAGTGAATGTTGAGCTCACAGCTATAACTGGCCAAGTTAAGTTTTCATTTTATAAAGAAAATTTGCCATATTCTAACAGTTGGAATAGAGGAGTAGCCGCATATTATTGATCCTTATAAACTGATATCTAAACATGCAAATCTGGTACATGGCAACACTGCCATTTTTAACACTGTTTTTTAACAGCTCATAAAACTTCATTTTAATATTTGCATTCTTTTACCTTACAATATTTGTCTAGAAAAAATGTTTATTAATTTTAATTCAAACAGATTTCCCCTTTTGCATGGTTTTAAACTTGTCAATCTATAATTTGTAAAAAATAAACTTCACTCTTCCAATAATCTAATTTTTTATTAATGAGGCCTTTTGTTGTCAGAGACATTTGCTACCTAAAATGATTAAGTCTTTGGCAAAAAAAGACCTCATTAATAAAAAATTAATTATTGGAATAGTGAAGTTTATTTTTTTATAGTTTTATGTCTTGTCAACCTAACTTTATTCCATTCATTTTAGTATATACATTAACTCTGTAACCATTCTTTATGAATGTGTAAATAAAGATATTATTGATTGATCTATTTCAGATAAAACAACTAGCAAATAAACTAATATCTTGCAATACAAAATTTACATGTTTCAACATACATCTACAGTAAATTTACTTAAATTAAATCCAGACAAATATATTATAGTATTTCAAGATGAATAATTCATTTCATGTTTGACTCTTCATATAAATTTTAAATTTACTATTTGCTACCTAAAATTATTCATCATTATAAAGAAATTTCTTTAGCAAGTTTCTGTAACATTTATCAAATTGTAGCTTATGATGGAATAATGACTTGAATTCAAAATTGTAACTTCTCTACATCACTAACTCAACGCACCCAAACTTTCCATTTTCTTATCACAAAATATGTATATGATCAATTAACGTCTATATAATGGAAGCTTCACCATTAATAATGTCACTTAGCAATATGAACACAACGAGACTAAACTAAAAATGTTAATTCTATGATAGATCTAATTTTTCAAGATATGTACCTAATTTGCAAGTCTAGCCCTACATCTAGATTGTGAATGTATTCCATTGTTGTGCACATTTAAATATGAGTTAAATGGAAATGTATTCATTCAATAAAACATTCAAAATAAGACACCTGCATGGATCTAGAATTAACTCTATATGTGTGCTTCAAGGAAAGTAGCGGCTTTCCAAAATTGAAAGTAAATTTAATTTAGAACAATAATTATGTTCAAAATCAAATTTCAGTAATTCCCTTAAAACACACGTGTTGTTTACCCTAGATTTCTAACAAAGCGCACAAGCCTGTTTGAACTTGTAATGTTGAAATTTAAAGTGCATTTTCCTACAGAAGAAGGATTAAATATACATTTAACACAATAGACAATCCATGCTAATAAAGTACATCTATTGGAAAGAAGATTAAAAAATACCCTAGTTCAGAGAACTTTGGAGGCAGGAACCTTATTTTGAAAGTCTGAACTTGAATTTAATATAAATTTTCAAGATGGCACAATCGTATACCTGTCTTGAAGTACATGTTTAGGTTTATGGAATATTATTGTACAAAGTAACTAATACATAAAATTAAAATCAAATAAAAATAGCATAAAATGCTGGAAAATGTATCGCTATAAACAAATTTAAATTGGTACACTTTAAATATCTTCAAATAGTGATTAATTGGGTTTATCTATAACCTTATTAAACTAACATATTATCTTAAACTGGGTTTCTTTTATTAAAGTTGGACATAAGTGAATATTAGTTAAATGCTTATAAAATTTCATATTGTCATTGTATTAAATGTGGGATTTGCTGACATAGACACTTGAAGTTTAAAATTATAACTTATATTACTTTATTAATAACAGTAATGAAAAAAAATGTATTTCTTTATATCATTTATACATAATGAAATGTAATTTATTTATACTTCAAGAACCTAGAACTTGCAAATGAGTTGCTAAGTAATTGAAAGTCAGTTGAACTTAATATAAAAGAAAAAGTTAGTAGGAAACTACTATTTCAGCAACATAACAAATAAAAAACAACACTTAAAATTCTAGATAAAAGAAAACTCAGTCTTTAAAATTACAAAAAGTATAAAAGCTATTATTACAACAATTTTTCAGGATTTAAAAATATATACACAAAATGTACCCTTAATTTAAGGGTATATTGAAGTATAATTACTAATAAAACAATAAAAACCCTAAAACCAAAATAAAAAAGTAAACCTCGCCAGACCTACTAACTATATTTTATAACTAATATGGCAAATAATAAAAAAACTAGTTGAGCAATGATTTCAAATGAAATGACTTAATCAGTCTTCTGGAGGAACTTGAAAAGCTTTATTTTTTTAAGCCGAAATCTGCCTTGTTTACCTTTGCTCTCGATGTTAGCTGGCGGCATCTGGTTCATCTTCATGTAAGATAGAAGTGCCTTAACACTTTCAGCTTGTTTCAACCAGTCCTGGATCTGCAATCAGTAAATACTAATTGTAATCTCCTAACAAATCACATAAAAATTCATTGTCCTAAAATATGAATATAGCAAAATATATCAATATTCTCATTTACATATTCATTTTATAGTTTCAGTTTTCAATATTTTCTTCCTAATATGTAAAAAAAGGAAAGTAAAAAATACACAGCTATTTGCACTGAACACAGGATATGTGGAACTGTGTTAGCCGTTTTGTTTTTAAAAAGCTGGAGAGTAGCGGTGGAAAAACAGGACGCTCTAGTGCACGTGTGACTTTGTACTGACCTTGACAGGTCACATATTCCAGCCCCAGCTGAGTACGAGACAGGTGCCACTGATTTCAAAGGATTGTTTACCAAAAAGAGGTTGTAAATATACTAGTAAATAGATTTAGATAGTAATTTGTAGTATATGGAAGATACTACAGTTGAGTGCGAATAGTCCAACATTTAACAGCCCGACATGCTCGGTAGTCTGACGCTGTCACCAATCTAGGATGTACTGTGTACAGTGCAAACGTTTCATGTCTCGACAGGATTGACGCAGTTTCTAGCTGCCAGCTGCGTTCAGTAGAGGCTCGCATGCAGTGTAGTACATACAATACAAGCCATCTACGGAAGACAATAAAATTGAGGAGGCTATGGAGACGGAATACGTGATCAGCTATGACGAAGTTATGTTGGCTACCAACAACGCTAGTGCAAGGAATATGACTTGACCTTAGCAAAACTTTAATGTTGAAGAAATTCAAGTAAAAGTCATCACAGAATATTTGCGTAAAAAGAAGCATAAGATTATCAGAGATTTTTTCTATGTTTAAATTTCAGTATGTAGGCTATGTCCTGTGCAAACTTTCAGAATCATTATTTAATGAAATAAATCTGTCAATATAAAAAAATTAATGTATGAACTATTTTTAATCCTTGATATATATGTAATCCAAAACATAGTTCCTCAAAAACACTGTATATTTTCTAAATATATACAGTGATTCGGATATATTAAGGCACCATTTGGTAATCGAACATTTTTCGTAATCCAACACCCCACCGGTCCCGTAACTGTCTGATTATGAAGATTTAACTGTAGTACCATAATTGATATGAGTCTTTCCTTAATATTGACTGTTGTAAACATGTCTTTATTGTAAAAATAGTCTGTATTGTCCTTAATTGTATAAAGACATACAAAAGCATAAGGCAGGTTCATAATGACTCCTGTACTCTCAAAACTGAAAAATAAAAAGATTCACAGTCAAACAAAAGAGGTGATGTTTAACATTTTATCTTTCATAAAGGAATAAGCTAATAGTGGAATGTTTATAATCCCTATAGAAAAAGCCAAGAGAGAGTAGCAAAAGCAACTGTGATGTCGCTAAGAACAGTAAAACGTGTGGAAGAACACTGGATCTATTGAAGCTGGCACAAATATAATACTTCATTTTCGACACCCGACTAAACTCGGGTAAAAACTTCTACTGTCACAGAGCTAAATGACTTCAATTTGGCTGTTGTTAGGGAAATTGCCCACAGTTCTTATATCAATAAATATCTCCAACAGCTAAAAGCATCATACTTAATTAGCTGAAGAGATTAACTTTCAAGATAATTACACAAGTGTAAGGCTGATTCCAACAAAATTAGGATTCAAATGGCAAAATACAAAAAGCAACAGGCAGATTCTAGATGAAAAATGGGATATCGTCCAAAAAAGAGTTTCTTTTCAGAGAAATACAAAATATAGAGAGAAAGGACGTCCCATCGTATACGTTGATGAAAAGTATATTCTTTCTTGCCACATTCAAAATAAGTCATGGAGTAGCGATACATGTCGTGGTATTTTTAAACAAATATCAAAATCGGCTCATAATTGTACAACCTGGGGCTGAAGTGGGGTTTATCCCTAATGTAAGTGATGTAGAAATCATCAAATACTATTTGTGATTACCATCACAATATGAACAAAGAAAAATACAAAAAGTGGCTTCAGGATATTTTAATCTCTTATCTTCTTCCTAACAGTGTGATTGTGCTAGACGATGCTCTTTACCATAAGACAAGGCTCTGAATAGTGGAAATACTACGAAAGACTGGCCGATAAAAAGAATATCCCATTTAATGAAGTTGTGTTGAAGCCAACTTTGTATGAAATAGTCAAACATAACAAACTTAACAACCATAAACCATTAAGACTACCACCTTGCCCCCTGGATTAAAAACAAATTAAAAACGTTTGGTCAGTTGTAAATAGATGGGTAGCTTCCAAGAATACAACTTAAAAACTAACAGATGTAAGAAACATTGAAGAGAAAAGTTTTCATCCATTGGCAACGATAAGTGGTTGCCTTCATGTACATACATAACGAAAATGTCTACCTTATCTCATGTAGTAACTACAGATATGCCAATTATACCACAATCGGAAGTTTTACAGTAATGAATGAAACATGTTCTTTGTGTTTCAGCTAAACTTATATCAACCAATAATAAAGCAGGAAGGAAGGGTTTGGTTTAATTTGAAAGTGCATGTTTAAAAAAAAAAAAAAAAAAAAACATGGAGAAACATATGTTCTTATGAAACAGATTAAAGATTGTTTTAACCTAATCATATATCATAGTATAATATACACAGTAGTGAATCTTAATAATGAGAAAAATACAACTGGCTTGACATTAGTGCTCATAGTGGTCGTGTTGCAGACTTATGTTAGTTAAGACTTATAACACCACTTCTGACAGAAACAACAATCACGTGTGCTACAACAGTTGATTACCACACCAGTTATTTGCTACCTCACCACTAGGTTCGCTAGCATCGCTTGGTTGCAAGTTTAACGGCTGAGCTTCACAACTGTATGTTTATATTATACTGTGATAATAATTTATAACAGAAAAATGAAGGGTCATGCTCTAAATGAAGGGTCATGCTCTAGATGATATTTTGTGGAGGGCATGTAAATTACTCGCTTTGGTTATTTATATCATTGAAGTTTCTCTGAAAATTCTTAATGTTGCTTTATTGTACATAAATCAATCATTGATATGAGGTTGCCATATAATGTGGACCTAATCTGTATCTCTAACATACCTAACCTTCATACATGTTACATAAATCTCATGTTTCCTAAACTCTAATAATTCTCTCCAGAGTACAGAATGGATGGGCCAGCATATGCTAAGCATAGTTCTTGTCAGGCTTTCCACGATAGGTGTATCCACTGACCCAAAACACATCTTGCAGGCATATGTTCATTTGTTGAGTAGAAGGGTTTCCAAAATTCCAAGTCATACCTGTGCGCTGTCAAGATTTTGTGTGTGTGCGTGTGTGTATATGTAATTGTAAAGCCTGACAATATCATATATGTGAATGACTCAAGTGAAGTGATTAAGTCAGAATAAAAAAAGTATAAATCTGTACAGAAACTAATTTTAATTACTAGTTTCAAGTTTAACAATAGCTTGAAGATCACCATCAATGACATTTTCATGAGGGGCCCTCTCATTAACCTAAAATATCAGGTATGATGCGAAAAAAAACTACTTCACATAAAACAAATTATATATGCTTCTGCTTCCATCACTCAATTAAAACACTCCTAAAGCCTCTTTACTACTAACCTGAAAACATACCATACATTTACATTATAAATTATATGTTTTTACATCCTTATTTCATATTGGGGTTTTGAAAAATATCAAAAGTTGCCACAGCATTAAATTTGAATTTAAGCATAATTTTTATGCTTAAATCAAAATTATGCTTCTTCTAAAAAAATCTGTGATTTAGTATGTTTTATTTATCTATGTTTATGTATTTACACTATTTTTTACTTCATTCAACTCATCATCAGTTAAAAATAAACAGTTATATATGGCGGTTGGCATTTTTCGACAATGATGATGAATAACAAAAATTAAGTTGTTTTCCAGTATTTTATACATTCTTCTTTTTGCCTGTGAAATATATAATTTGAACTTGTAACAAATTAAATTTGGTAAACAATAACAGTAAAGTACAACTATTGGCATTTAAATTTAATGAAATTAATGCATGCAGAGCAATCAACTTTATTTATTACTAGCTTTTCCTATATTTGTCTCTATTTTTACTTAATTACATAAGAATAAATTGAATAATAACTATTATTAAGTACCCTTTATTCATTTTTTATAATAATACAAGGTGAGGCATAATAACGAGCGATTTTTAAAAGACTGTTAAATAAAAACATTTTGTTACAAAAATATGTTTATATCACAATATTAAAATACATGAAAAAGCATTTTCTGCAACAGTAAAATGTCTGTTATTTTTTGAAAATAACTCCAGTAAGATGGCGTCCGTTTAGACGCACACATTCCTCGAGCCGGACCTTGAAGTGACTTATCACATTGCGTAGCATTGCCAGTGGGATTTGACCAACTTCCTGCCGGATCCGCTCTTTCAGGGCTTCAATTGTTCGAGGAGGATTATCTTGGTAAACTTTACTTTTAAGATAACCCCACAAGAAAAAATCACATGCTGTGAGGTCAGGTGAACGAGAGGGCCATGCAATATCTCCATTTCGGGAGATCACATGATTTCGAAACAACTGATTGACAATATTCATGCTTACTCGAGCAGTGTGGGATGTTGCTCCATCTTGCTGGAAAAACATCTCATCGTCCACTTCGTAGTGTGCAAGTTGTGGAGTAAAAAAGTTGTCCAACATCTCTGCATATCTCTGCGAAGTCACTGTCACAGCATTGCCATGGCCATCTTCAAAGAAGTATGGCCCTATGATCCCTAATGAAGATATGGCGCACCACACAGTAACTTTTGTGGAATGCAATGGTTGCTGGTGAAGTTCTCTAGGATTAACTTCACTCCAAAATCGAAAGTTCTGCTTGTTCACGTAACCGGAGAGATGGAAATGTGCTTCATCACTCATCCACAAACGGTTTACAATGTCCTCGTCTTGATTAATCAAATCCAAAAATTCTAAGCTGAACCGGCTTCTGCTCACATAATCTGTTTCCTTTAGGGTCTGAACAATTTGGATTTTGTACGGGTAGAAGTGTAAATTTCTTCTTACCGTTCTGTTTGAAATCCCAAGTGTAACGCTGTGTCGGCGAGCTGAGCGACGAGGGCTTCTTTCAATGGCGACTCTTACACGTTCAATGTTATCAGGTGTGCGCACAGTTTTCGGTCTCCCTGTTTTCTTCCTTGTCGTTGACGCAGTCTCTTCAAAGTTCTCAACCCACTTTTTAATCGCACATGCAGACGGCACCGGCAAATTCCGATTAATATTGAAACGTGCACAACGTGCTAACTGGTATGAACTACCGTTTTTATAAAATGCTTTGACAGCGTACACACCATGCTGTGGGGTCCAGCGCTCCATTGTGACTAAATGCTATTTCGCGCCAAACGTAACTGACCCTATCCCCTCTACCTCCATCCAACACAGCTTGGTTCGCGCGATTTTTTAAATCGCTCGGTATTATGCCTCACCTTGTACATGACTGGTTTCGGCTCTTAGGCCATCTTCAAAGTGTAAATAATATAGATAGGTTATATTATTTGCACTTGAAGATGGCCTAAGAGCCGAAACCGGTCATGTATTATTATAAAAAATGAATAAAGGGTACTTAATTATAGTTATTATTCAATTTATTACACTAGTAGCCCTAACTCGTGAGCCAACTTATACATAAGAATACTTTGTGTTAAACAAATCTATTAAGCCCTAAAATTATATTTCAAAATAATTGTGATTTATTGTGCTTTAGGTCTACTGCATTTTGTGAATCCCTTCATCTTCCGTGTATTATTTTAAATTGACCTTCTTAATTGTATGTAAAGTTTATTTTTGTTTCATACATATAATATTAACTAGCTAACATTTATATGGCCAATAATTTTATGTTTTAAATTATCTTTCTTTGTACTAGCAAGATATAGTACCTGTAACAATACGTATTATAGTTAATCTGCCCCTTCTAAAATTTAATAAAAACCATGAATTCTGTATGTGTGCATCGAATCAAAATTCTTTTAATCGCATCGCTGCATCGAATCGCAAAAAAATGTGCTGCATCGCAAACCACTAATATTTAGCTATACATGATTATAAACATTCAACCACATTAACTTATTTTACTTTGTAATGATTTATTTTGTGGGAATGCCTAATGCAAACACCTTGCAGGATCACATCCTTTTCATTGAAACTTTCTCCTTAGTAACATAATCTTAGTATATCTTAGACATTTTGATATCAGATATTTTGATATTTTAGAGATTTTGTGTGCGATGCATCAAAAAATCAATGCGATTCAATTGAATGCATCGAATCGATGTTTGGATTCATGTCTAGTCAAATGTTGAAATATAAAAAATAATGCGATGCATCGATAGTACCATGATGCATAAGCAATATCGATGTCTCAGAATTATTCTGATGCGCGAAAATGACTAATTACTAAGAAAAAATACCTTTTTAAATGAACGCTATTTATTGGTGTGTTGTAAAACTAGTACTTTGATGTTTTGAATAAAATGTTTTACAATAAAATAGTTGTAAAACGATCGGACACAAACCATATTATAACACAATAATGAATAGAGTTTGAAATGTATAATTAATTTCATTCCATTCAACTTCATATATCATGTGTTTAATAATGTCCAAATTTCTCTTTTATATTGAATAAATCCTTCCCTTACTAATATTGTAACATTTTCTTTTAAAAAAATCTTATGATAGTATAGGGAAGGTATTAATACATATCTAATAACATTTTTTTTAAAAGAAATTGTTAAAATTTGAGTAAGGGAAGGATTTATTCAATATCACCATATATATTTAATCAAATGTATTTACTTCAAGAAATCATAATTGTTTATTTAACAAAATCATAGTACATGCATATTTTAATAAACTAGTCACAAATTAATTTAATGTAAATTATAAATTACCTAATCACTAATATGAACCAAGTTATAGATTTATTTATCATAACAATACTCTAAATTGACCCAAAAGCTTTTTTTTTTTTATATATATATTCACCACAAGAAATTATATGTACTGGCTATCAAGTGTCAACATATGTGCTATAAAAGTGACTGTTGCAATGACAGTGACTTTTTCTCTTCCTTCTTCATCAAGACTTGGCAGTGAAAGCATTTCAATTTTTAGAAAAGCCAAAATTATTTGAATTGAATTAAATTTTTCAGTAAATTGAACTAAGTGTAATTATAAAAACATTAAAAGTCAATTATAACCTAAACATCATTAATATGGAATATCAAGAAAGAATATTTATTTAAATTTGGTGAGGTTAGTACCTCATTAAAAGTAGTATTAAAGTAGTATTAAAGTAGTATTAGTAGTATTAAAGTAGTATTAGTAGTATTAAAAGGCCATAGTACAATTCATCATCCTTGACCTAGCTACTTATCATTCAAAACTTAACTTCCAGCTCACATTATATCTATCCTTTTTTTATCTTCAATAATTTAAATAGTTTTATAAATTTTATTGTTTTCTATATTAAATCCAAAAATTTCAATCCATTTTATTTTAATTCAAAAATCAGTTAGCCTACTTGAACCATCAATCAAGTCAAGCCAGTACGATACCCCACTTAGAGATTTTGTATCTACAAATTTATAATAAATTATCTCATAGCCTAATTTGAACAAGCCGAAGGTAGACATATAAAAAATTGTAACTTAAAACTAAATTCATATATATATTGATTGTTATTGAAAATTTTTGAGACACCCATTTTGAACATTAATAAAATCCTTTCATTTCATGTGACAGCTGTTTTATATTTATTCATAGCCTTAAGTAGAAAGTAATATTTAATTTAATATAGTTACATATCAAATAATATTTTAATCTAATCAAATATATTAAAATAGGAGATTGCAAGTTGGACTATGAGATATAACTCGTACTGATATGAACATGATATTAGTTCATTGCACAATGTGTACTGGTATCATAATTTATGTGCGTGCAGTGTTCCACGAATTAGTAGAACATCCCATACAGACAGTCCAGCTATGCGTTAGTCGGTAGTTATTTTGGAATCCGTATTTGATAACAAAATACAAATAATAATACATATTGGGTTCTTCAATTGTGTTTTCAATTATTTCTGATAACAGTGAGACACGGACAGTCCGAATATTGCTGACAACATCGGTCCATTCCTTAGCGTGATTTTTGTTACCTTTCCTGTCTGATAGGGTACCTGGTCTATACAGTCCATCATTTTTACAAAACAATTACCAATCAAAACTCAGCCTTATCTTGTTTTCTTTTATAATTTCAAACGTGTTGTATTTTTAACAATTCACGTCAAGTTCGTCGGTTTCGATTCAGTTAGTCTGTTGGCACTGTGTTCTAAAATACATCACTCAAGATTATTTATATTAAAAAAAGTATAATTAAACATGAATTATTAAAAAGAACTCTATTAACATCTATTTTCAACCTTTTTATAGGAAAATATATTACATTAAAAGTAATGTAAAAACTCTCAATGTGTTCAATAAATTACATTTTATTTTTTATTTTGTAAAAACTCTCAATGTGTTCAATAAATTACATTTTATTTTTTATTTTTTTATTTATTCATAAGACGCCGATCGTCAAGATATGGGCGAATATGGATTTCGAATGAATGTGATGAGTGTATATGAGCGAATGTAGTCATTGTTACAAACTAAGGCCGACTATTCCTTAGAAAGTGTCATTAATTAATAGACCAATGACAAATGAACAGCCGGTGGTTATCAGCTGATCCTTCTCAAAATGTATTGACTCTGATTGGGATCGAACTGAGAACCTTTAGCACATGAAGCTGGGATTGAACCAACTACGCTACCGACCAATTTATTGCATCATATATTGATAATGTTTTATTGTTATCAAAATGTTGCTTCTTCTAAAAAAATCCTGATATAGTATGTTTTATTTATCTACACTTATGTAACTTTACAATAATATTTATTTAAGTTAACTTATTGTCAGTTAAAAAATAAACAGTTATATGGCTGTCATCATTTTCCAAAAATGACAGTCAATAATAATTAAATTGTTTTCTATATTTTATACATTCTTCTTTTTGCCTGTGAGATATTATTTTAACTGCAACAAATTAAATTTTTATACTTTTGACCAGTTACTCTCCCACAACAGTCAAGTACAACTATGGGTATTTCAATTTAATGCAGAGCCTTCATCTTTCTTCTTTACTAGCTGTTCCTATATTTGAACCTCTTTTGACTTAATTACTGTACATAAGCATGTGTGTGTACAGTATATTGTGACGAGTTTAAGGGCTTAATAAATGTGTCTGTTAAACAAATTTATCAAGCCCTTAAACTCTATTTCCAAATAATTGTGATTTATTGTGCTTTAGGCCTTCTGCATTTTGTGAATCCCTTCATCTTCCGTATATTATTTTAAATTTACCTTCTTAATTGTATGTAAAGTTTATTTTTGTTTCATACATATAATATTAACTAGCTAACATTTATATGGCTAATAATTTTATGTTTTAAATTATCATTCTTTGTACTAGCAAGATATAGTACCTGTAACAATACGTATTATAGTTAATCTGCCCCTTCTAAAATTTAATAAAAACCATGAATTCTGTATGTGCACATTCATACACTGCTAGCATTCATAATTCAATGGAACTGGCATATGTATTATGGCAAATAGTGAACATCATTTACATTATTTCGGAGTACAGACCCATAAAATCTGTACTGTCACAATATGTTTAGATTACTTTAGCAAAGCTACAAACACAGGTGACTGACATTTTGACTAAAGTCTTTACAGGTTCCATAAATGGAATATTTTAATTTTAAACTACCTTCAGTGTCATTAAGTACATTCTTTCAAGCAAATTTTGTGAGCATAAAATCAATAAATTTATATTGTTTCTGAGTTGCAAGTTTCAAAATTAATTTACATTAACCCTTTTATGAATGGAACAACAATTTATAGGACTAGAAAATGTACACCCAGATTTTTCTTGATAGCCTAAAAAAACCACACAAGTCCAAAACAAGATTTTTGGTAAGTTATCTTAAAAACTTAAATCAAATCATGTTTATTACCATAACACTTTAACAAGTATTTACGTCAGATTGCTGCCAGAAGGTCAAGTCAAAAGTAAAGAGTTTGGTTGTACTTATCTAAAACTAACACATAAAATAAATATAAGAATACCAATCAGGTAAACATTAACAATAAGAAGAAGAAGAAAAACAGATTAAAATAAGTCTGAGGAGTTTGTGGCCATGGAACTAGTTTAGTTGATCATTTAAATAAAACCTGAAATCCACAAAACAGGATAGTGTAGGCCTATTTGATTTAAGAAGTTAATATAAATAGTCACCAAAAAAATGTAACAATCAATAAGTCAACAAAAACATCATAAACTTAAACATTGAATTAAAAACAACATTTTAACAATTAACAAAATACAGACTTAACAAATTTAGTTAGGTAAAAAGTTATCTATATTATGATTTTAGTATTAACATGTTCACAATTAAAATTCCCAATTTAATTGTTTTTCACAGTAGGTCAATTGCCTAAATTTGGGAACTATTTAGTTTTTTTAGGATAGGAAATCAGGTTTACATTCCTTTGATTTCAGTAGTAATGAAAGGAAAGGAAAGTAGCATACCTGATAAACTTGGTAGACTGGTACACTGTAGATAGACACACAATCACAACACCTGAAGAATTGGATAGTGAAATATTTCGGAGTCACTGGCACCTTCTTCAGTCACTAAACAACTGGATACACAGTCACACTTGAGGTAGGTGGGTGAGGTGTTGCCAAATGTACAGAAACCTCCGTAAACATAGGAATGGACATAGAAATGACTGCAAGATAAATAACCCTGAAAATCCTGTTTCATCCCATAGCATCAGCCACAATCAGAACTTTGATAAATATTTCACTGTTAAAGTTATCAGATTACTCCCAGCAAATTGCAATACCACTCAACTTTGAAATCAATCAGCACTCAACCACTCAACTCAGCATATCAATGAATAACAAAATCTAGAGACCCACCTAATCTAAATACCTCGTATAAGATAAACCCTGTTTCTCCTTCCCCCACCTAAGCAGCAAAATAAAAATCATAAATGTATAATTTCATAATTTTATCATATAATAGAAGCAGAAGTGTTTAAGTGCTCTACAGTTGGCAACACCTCATTCACCTACCTAAAATGTGACTGTGCATCCAGTTGTTTAGTGACTGAAGATGGGGCCAGTGACCCCCAAATATTTCCCTATCCAATTCTTTGTGATGTGATTGTGTATCTATCTACAGTGAGCCAGTCTACCAAATTTATCAGGTATGCTGCTTTCCTTTCATTACTACTGAAATGTTATGCCTAAGGCCCCAAATTTATCCTATAAATATTCCTTTGGTAAGTCCATGGAAAGTTAACACACACAAAAAGAGGTAAAAAGCTCATGGAGATATTTCAAAGCCATTGGCCTCATCTTCAGTCCATCCCTAAAACCTTTTCCAGTAACATCTTCTGTGATGGAATACAGATAAGGCCAGTGGCCTTGAAATATCTCATGACTGTTTTACTTTTGTGTTTGTGTGTTAACTTTCCAAGGACTTACCAAAAGAATATTTATAAAGGTAATCCTGGTTAATTGTGAACATTTAATGTTCCTTAATTGATAGTTCTGATAATGTATCCTTCAAATTACATAGTCAAACATGCTTGTTTACCTGCTTGTAAAGGAGGTCCTTCCTAATGCCCAAGGGCTCTGTAGCCAGTAAAGGTACTAAAACTCCCAGACTAGCTTGGAATTTGTCTAGTGCCAACTGATACTGACCTTCAGCCAGATACATCTGAGCCGACAGCCCAATGTCCAGAGCATCCCTTAATGGTGGGGTGCTGCTGCATAAGCTTTCTGCACATACAAACAAAATGCAAAATGTATCCTTACACATAAAAAAGACATTTAAATACATTTGTTTCATGTATTTATTTTAATAAAAATATTAAAATAGAAATACCAAATAAAATCATTAAATAAAGCTCTCACAATGAAATTAAATTAAGTGTCAGTTTATGCTAAGTAAAAGATACAGTTGGTGTATAAAAACTATTTTCTTTATGTAGATAAAAATTCTTCAGTACAAAACTATTGATTAGTTGAATTCAATGACGTAACTAATCACAGTCATAGCAAATTATATATTTGGCATGCAATACATTAGTTTTTTTCTGGCTGAAACACACATACTCAAATCCAAAATAGACGGAGAGGAAGGTGCAGGGCCGAACGATGAATCAGGCTCGTCAACAGATTGTAGACAGCGGGGCACTGGTGTAGACATGGCTGAAGTGACCGGCTGAGGCTGCAAAACAGATTTCAGCTCCTCAGCTCGTTTGGTATACTCAGCTACTTTTGCTGTCAGTGCTGCTTTTTTCTCAGGATCTTTTTCAGCTAAAATAAAAAAAACTGGTAAAGGTTTTTGGTATTTCATGTAAATAAACTATAATGCTATCTATACTTTTGCGTTTTAATTAGTCAATCTGTCCACTAGATAACTAGACGATGCGTTTCAAGTCAAAATACTCATCACCAGGTCACTTGTCTCTATTAAAATGAAATTGAAACTCACTTTATACAAAGTTCACACACGCAAAAACACATTATGGCACGCACCTATATAGTTCTGTGGGTGATTGATGGACAAAAACTGGAGTACACTTCAGTTATCCCCCTCCTTCACCTATTTCACTGTTTTCATTAGGATCAGCTGTGACCATTGATTTTGTTTTGTCTGTGAGAGTGTTGAATAATATGTTGGATTAAAAATGTATCTTGTCATTGAATAAATGTGGATTATTTTTAGACTTGTAAATTTTGTATTCTTGTAGTGTGTTTAATAGTTTACTTTTGTGGCAAAAATGAATTATCATTAAATTTTCATCTATTGATTGAAGAGAATGATTGATATCAAAGAGGTGTTGAGCGACGTGTGATTTCTGTTTATTGTGCTTGGGGTCTGGGTAGTGTTCTTTAAAATCTTGTGCGAAAAGATCTTCCTGTTTGGCCTATATAATATCCTGGACAGTCGTTGCATGAGATCTTATAAACAAATTTGCTATCACTGGTTTTCTTTTTAATTAAGAGTTTTTGTAATCTATTAGATGTTTTAAATGCCAGTTCTATGTAATGTTTTTTTAGTTCTTTCTTCATAATATTGTTATGCGAGAGATTATATTCTGTGCAAACATATGTTTTGTTTTTTAGTTCCAGATTGTTTTTTGTTATTAATTTTTCAGACATTGCATGTTTAAAATCATTAGTTATGGCTATTTATTTAATAGTGTCTATTTCTTTTTTATAATTCATGACTGACATTGGAACGTTAAGGAGTCTATGTACCATTGAGTTGTAGGCTGCTAGCTTATGTGAATATGGATGGTAAGAAGTTTGATTTGAGATGGTTGGTTTTCTGTAAATGCAGTAATCTAATTTATTATGATTCTCTGAGATCTAAAAAGTTTATGCTGTTGGATTGTTCCATTTCCATAGTAAATTTGAGTTTGGGATTAAGGCTATTAAAGTATGAAAATAATAGATCTAGTTGTCTAGAGTTTCCATAAAAAAATAAGATAGTGTCATCAACATATCTGTAGTACATGGCAATTTTATGTATATATTTGTTATTTTGTAAGAATATAAATTCATTCTTAATATGATTTAAATAAATATCTGCTAAAAAATTAGATAAGGGAGTTCCCATAGCTTAGCCATCAGTTTTCTTAAAAAAATGTTCTATCAAAATTGAAGTAGCTTTGTTCTAAAATCTCTCTCAATAATAACATTAATTCATTCATGGCTTCAGATAATAGTGTGGAACATTTTATCTCTGATTATATCTAGAGTCATATTTATTGGAACGTTGGCGTATAGGTTAACTATATCAAATGAAACAAGTATACTGTTCAGTACTTATAACTTATATTTTAAGGTTTTATAATAGCATTTAATGTGTTAACACTTTAGCATTAAGAAATAGTTTTTAAGCCAAGAGCGCATTTTAAGTTGTATTATTTTTTAATTTGAAATATCTCAACAGAGAGAGAGAGAGGGGGATAACGCTTTCTAAAAGCGACATAAATCAGGCGATATGACGTAGTCAGTCGTCTTGAAATCTGATTGGTTAGAATGCACTGTTCTAAAATCGTTTTGCACCACGCGGGGTTATGCCACGCCACTCTGTCTAGAAACTCTGTCTAGAAACTCTGTCTAGAAAAGTCTGTCTTGTAACGTCCCTCTCACAGCGCACTTCTCTCATATACTCTTTTGGAGGCCCTCTGCCTCGTGCGCTTTCTATATTGTTTCTCTAAATCTCTGTTAACCACTCTTAAACGTCTTTTAATATTTTTGTGTGTGATATTTTGTATATTAATTTCTTGTGTGAACTCCCGCCATAGTTTGTGCTTCAAGATCTTCTTTGTGCGTGCTTCCGTGGCAGATGAACTTTGCGAGAAGCGTTCTACCGCGATTCGTGTAAGAAGACTCAAGATAAAATGAAGTGAGAACTGTCGTTCGTTGCGTTTCCCTCCAGGACATTGATGGACCTCGCTACCATCTCACCAACGGTTGTCTCCGGACCTTCCCTCACCTAATTGGAATATTGGACAAGGTACTGTTTTCATCATTTCATGTGTGTAACTTTAGTTATTTTTGTAAGCATATTACTCGACATTTTGTCCCATTTTGCAACAACAAATTATCCACGAACTCTCTCTATAGACATTAACTTTTTGGGCGTTTTTTAATATAAAAATTCCCTGGTCCTTCGAATCAATTTAGATATAAATATTTAATTTTCTCATCTCTCATTACCGCTCATATACGTTGTGGATTGATACTCATATTTTCAGTAGTATCTATGAAGTTGTATGTATTCTTAAGATTGTGATTATTTTCAAGTTGTATGGTGGGTCAATCCATATGAAGTGGTCCAATGATGGTTGCTTGACTATTATTGAATATTTTCATTTTTTTATATGTTTTTACCATACTCATAAGAGGTTCAAAAATGATTTTTAAATAATTTTATCTTTTACCGTCTTATATCTTATACATGGTGGCCATTTTTGTTTATGAGAATCTTGCGATTTTTGGCTTAGTATACATTAGCGTTAAATTGATTATCACTGGATTGGATTATGCTAGAGCTTCCAAACCAACACCATTCTTTTCAGGAAGATCTCTTCTACAATACTTGTTACTTTCTTCATAGCTCTAAAAGAAAATTTTAACTTCCAAAATCGTCCCCAAAGTTCGGTATTGAAAATTGGCAAATTTCTCTATTTAGAAGCTTAAAAAACAAAGAAGGGATGATTTATCACAGTTAAAACTTTTTGTTCAGTTAGATAGCATAGCTTACTAATATAAAGTAGAGTTTCAGCCTTAAAACATGTTCCTTAATTTTTTGTACGTTTTTAAAAATTGAAATTTTTAAAATTTTTGAAAGTTTAAAGCTCTATATCTCTGGTGGGACATAATATAAAAATCTGATTTTTGCACAGCATGTACATATATATGGTGCTAAAGTAGTATATAAATTTGAACTTTGATATTTGACCCTGAGCAAAGTTATGAATTTTCAAATGTTAAGAAAAAAACAGATTTTCCCAATATTAATATTATGCGAATTACTGAAATATGAAGGTGGTATTGGAAAGTACGTAAAGTTAAGATGGAATGTTGTGTTTAATTGTTAATTAATTAACACACCTATTGAGTGGTCAAACACACTCTGAGCGACCTCTCAGCTGATGCAACTGCCATTGGTGTGGTTAAAAAAATACGAATAGCAACAAAAAAGGTTGGGGTACACATCAAATAACCTTTGTGATCACGCCCACCCATACACGTACAGTGGTATTGATCCACCAGCCCACCCATACACACACAGAGGTATTGGCCCAACCACCCACCCATACACGCACAGTGGTATTGACCCACCCACACACCCATACACGTACAGTGGTAATGACCCACCTGCACACCCATACACGTACAGTGGTATTGAAAATTTGTATTTTTCAATGCCACAGTACGTGTATGGTGTATGGGTGGGAGGGTTAATACAATGTACGTGTATGGGTGGGCGGGTGGGATAATACCACCGTACGTGTATGGAGTATGGGTGGCGGCTGGGTTAATGCCACCGTATGAATATGGGTGGGCGGGTTGGTTATATACAGAAGGTCTCAAAACAAAGAAAATCAGAGATACATAGGCCTTTTTAAAAAATATCTATAGAAGATCTGAAACCGTTAAACATAACTGATGTAATTACATACCTCATTCTAACTCTTATAAATGTTTAGAAGTACACTTATTTCTTCATATAGCTTTTGAGAAATAGAAAACGATCTTCCAGTAGCTGTGGTAAGTTCAAGCACTGAAAGTTTTCTCAGTATATTCTTTAGTGGGATCCAAACAGTATCACTGGTTGATTTTTTAAATGTCCGTGGTCCAGTTGGTTTATAAAACTTCACAAATACATCATTGTTTTCCAAACTTACTTTTTCAACATCTGCAAGCCACCACTGTTCATCATAAACAACGGCAACAATGTCATTTATTCTTACTGTAAATGAAGTAATTTTACATACTTTATGATCTTCGTAAATCACTGTTTCTTAAGTAACATAGCACCTAACTATGTTTTCTGAAATGCTATGAAATCCCCATGTACCTTTTATTGGCAGACAGTTGACAAATCTGGTTTGAAGTCTTTCGATATGTAATATTATTTCTTCTTTCTTGACAAGGAAATATGTTACTCCTTTAATATTACTGTTGCAAAATGTGTATATATCCTTGACTGTAAGGATTTGGTTTGAGGTAGCACGTTTTATTTGCTTTGTAAACTTGCTTTGCTCACCTCCCGTTTTGTAGTACCTCCTACTCCATCGCATGCATTTTTGCCATAGCAGGAGGAAAAAAATGCCACTCAGCTTCAAATCCAAAATCTATTTTGTAGTAGCAGAAGTTAAAAAATTCTTCTTATTTTTATACTGACTGCCACTACCATAAGAAAAATAGATAAGATTCTCTCAACAGTAGGCATTTTTTTCTTTTATAAATTTTGTCACATGATTGAGAAATGCATAGACAACTGCAGTGTTGTGCTCCAAGTAGTCACTAAGGATGCAGATAGAACAACTACATACCTGACCGTTTTCATTTTTATAATAAAACACAAATGGATGCACAGTTGCTTGGTTGTTGACCCAGTGGTATCCTTGAATTTCATCCTGTACCAAAAAAGTAAATTTTTCTGCAGTCAGCTATGCATTCATTTTCAGAAAGCCTTTCTTTTTTTTCTTTCATAAATTGAGAAAGCCTTTCTTTTTTTTCTTTCATAAATTGACTTTGAATTTTTGAGATGTAGTGGTGACTTTTAAGGTTGATTAACTTTTCTCCTAATGATTCAAAGAACTCCTCCTGAGATTTTACTATTGTAACCATTTCCGCCCTGTCTGTTGTGACCTACTGCTTGAATGTCACATTGTCTGGCATTTCTTCTTCAGATTTCTGGAGTATTTGAAGAAGTACCTCTTTATTAGGACAACTTGCACAAGTAGACATCATGCAGTCATAGGCATTTGTATTACAGACTAACAAATCAAGTATTTCCTTATAGTCAACATTAAATTTTGCACCAGCTAACATAAGCTTCACATTTTGGTGGTAAAGGCAAACACATACAGAATGCGTTCCAGAAGAATCAGCAATTACACACCATTTTGGGCGCAGTTCACAAAATTTGGATCTGCCAATGTTACAGTCTGGATAAGCATTTTTGAAAGCCACATACAGCTCATTTAGATTTGACAGCACTAGGCGTTTCTGTTTAATTACTTTAGTGCCATTTATAACTTCTTTAACACAATCTTTCTTACCTGAGCACATTCTACTATTTTCATCACTCTCATAAAACTGTTTGTTTGACATTTTAACCCTTTTAGTGCCAGACAGTTTTTTGGGGTACTTACGAAAAATGCCAACCCATTTTCATAAAGGGTGTGCGAAGAATGCCAGGCCACTTTAGGCCATTTTGACATATTTTGTTAAAACATTCATAGCTCTCTTATTTGTTATTATAAATTAACAAATGGGGTCTTGTTTTGTTCGTAATAATATGTTTGTAGTAAACAAAATATAATTTTGAGTTATTTACAAGATTTAAAAAAATTATATTACAAAAAGTTTCAAAAAGTTTTTTTTCTTTTTATTTTTTCAAGTTTGAACATACATTACTACTTTTTGTATAAACTAAACCACAGTATTAAAATATAGAGACTAATCTACATATAATTGTAAGTACACATACAAAAATTAAAACACTTACATTCAAAAACATAGTAGATATAAAAATCTTTGAAAAAACATGTAATTATCCAAAATTGGTAAAAACGTCAGATAAACAGCTGTTATTTCGTCATGACAACGATCAGTAGAGTAATAATTTTGTTGTTGCCATATGGCATATTGTCTTCAATCCCTATGTCAAGTTTGAAAGCATTCGGTCGACAAATAAAATTAAAAAAAATTATATTACAAAGTTTCAATAAGTTTTTTTCTTTTTATTTTTTCAAGTTTGAACATACATTACTACTTTTTGTATAAACTAAACCACAGTATTAAAATATAGAGACTAATCTACATATAATTGTAAGTACACATACAAAAATTAAAACACTTACATTCAAAAACATAGTAGATATAAAAATCTTTGAAAAAAACATGTAATTATCCAAAATTGGTAAAAACGTCAGATAAACAGCTGTTATTACGTCATGACAACGATCAGTAGAGTAATAATTTTGTTGTTGCCATATTGTCTTCAATCCCTATGTCAAGTTTGAAAGCATTCGGTCGACAAATAAAATTACAATATAATAAAAACTTGACGTGCGCCCATAGCGCACATCGGCAGTTTTAGCGGGACCGAGGCGCGTGCGCTCACGGCGCACGTCGGCATTTTTCGAACAAACTCTGACGTGCGCTCGCGGCGCACGTCGGCATTAAAGGGGTTAATAGTTTCTTCGCTTACACATGCTCCTTTCTTTTTCCCTAAAACTGGAAGAATACCTTGTTTTCTTACTAAACTTCTGGTAAGTTTAAACGGTCCGAAACTTTGAACTCAGTAGCAATTTGTTGTCTTGACCAAGAGTCAGGTATTAAACTTAGTATTTTTACTTGTTCTTCTTTAGATGCTAATGAACATTTCGTTTTCAGTTTTTCAATCAAATCATAATACTCGGCGTTTAATACTTCTGACCCTTCATTTTTGATGAACTGGCATTGTCAGGGTGTGTTGATGCAAAACATGTTTCCAAATTTTTTTCTTATCTTCTCTGATATTTTTTAAACTTTTCCCTCAATAGCTGCTTGTCTTTTTGCACTTCTCAGATTTCTTATTTTAGAAGCAAGAGATACATCTAAATTGTAACAAGCGTAATCTAATTTTTGTATAGCTTTTTCATTAGGAATATAGGCATCAGCCAAGACTTCATAAGTATCTGATGATTCTGGATTTGAAACAGTAGTTAATTTTGAAAAACAGTTCGGGCACAGAGATTTTCCAGGGATTATTTCAAGTTTTATTTTAGAATCATTTGGGTTTAACAGGGATAAGTGATCAAGATTTATTTCTCTTAGGCCCTTTGAAATAGGCTTTTTATGAACTTTTAATGGATCACAGCAGTATTTACCAAAAATATGGTTGTATTTTAATATGTATTTCTTTTCATGGTACTCATGTATTGTTGAAATTGAAGAACTTACTCTAAAGTTAAACAAATTTTGAACACTTACTTCAAATTCACTTAAATGTTTCAGGGTTTTAAAAACTGGACCATAAAATGATTTGTAACAATCTTTACTTACTAATTTTCCAACAGAGCATTGTTCATCCATTTTAATAATAAAAAAATGTATGTAAAAGTTTAGATGGGAAATATTTACAACATTACGTTAAATTTTAAATTCACAACTAAACTTCAAATCAATTAACAAATATTTGCACTCACTTAAAAGTTAAAAACTTCAAAGTATCTTAACCCACACAACCACACATAATGAAGTATCTGGACTGACAGCAAATATGTCTGGTATTGGAGAGGGGAGTTCATAATCAAGTACAGACTTGTCCACTGAACTCCTGTGCAGACTTGTCCACTGAGCTTCTGTGAAGACTTGTTTACAAGACTCTTGTGCAGACTTGTCTACTGATCTGACTCACTGATAAAGTCACATAGATTTTGTTCTGTATTCTTATTGGTGTTATTTTTATTATTATAATAGGCTTTTTATTATTAATAATTTATTATAATATATTATTATTATAAGTGATTTTATTCCTTCATAAACCAGTGTTCATTAATTTCATTTCAATTTAAAACCATGTCTAAAGAGCTAGAACAGAAGGTAAAAAGTTTTTTTTTATAAATTGTAGTCATATTTAAACACATATAAGTACATGTATTGAGAGTAAACCTGCAATTCATCAAACATAGGCCAATACCACCTTCATATTTAAGTAATTATATTACTTGGCGAAATTATATTAACGCATTATACTAACATTGGCGAAAATTTGTTTTTTCCTAACTTTTGAAAATTCATAACTTTGCTCAGAGTCAAATATCAAAGTTCAAATTTATATACTACTTTAGCACCATATATATGAGGTATGTCCAGAAAGTAAGTTCCGTTTCCATTTATATCCACTGCAGCGCTGGGATCGCAGTTCCGCGCATGCGCGGCAGACGCTCTGTATCAAGGAGAAGAAACGTGCGCCATTTTGAGATCGCTGTCAGTCTCGTACGCTTTGTTGTGCTTGTTTAAAATGTCGGTGTTGATCGAAAATCCCGCCACTTGTGAAATCAGATCTGTGATTCGTTTTCTGAATGCTAAGAAAGTGAAACCGATTGACATTTATCGGCAAATTTGCGAGGTTTACAGACAAAATGCGATGAGTGATTCAATGGTGAGAAGATGGGTCCGACAGTTTAATGAAGGACGTAATGAAGTGCATGATGAAGAACGAAGTGGGCGTCCATCTTTGATTACAGAAGAACAGGTTCACACGATTGATGAGAAGATCAAGGAAAACCGTAAGTTTACAATGAGTGCTCTCGCTATGGAATTCCCCCAAATCTCACAATCATTAATTCATGAAATTGTTACTGAAAAACTGAAATTTCGAAAACTTTGCTCACGTCGGGTACCGAAAATTCTTACTGAGCAACACAAAACACAACGGATGGGTAGTGCACTTCAGTTTTTGAACCGTTATGATGAAGGCGGTGAAGATTTTCTGTCACAGGAGATGAAACTTGGGTTTCTTATGACACCCTTCAACACTTCAACGATGACGAAGAGCTGAAAGAAAATGTTTCCAAATGGTTGAAGACACAGGCAGCAACCTTCTATGAAGAAGGCATAGAAAAACTTGTGCCACGCTATGACAAATGCCTGCAAAATTTCGGCAGTTATGTAGAAAAGTAGTTTAAGAGTTGTAGATTTTAGTGCAATAAATATTTTTTCTGTATCTGTAGACAAATTATTTTTATTACCAAACGGAACTTACTTTCTGGACGTACCTCGTATGTACATGCTGTGCAAAAATCAGATTTTTATATTATGTCCCACCAGAGATTAGAGCTTTAAACTTTTAAAAATTTCAATTTTTAAAAACGTACAAAAAATTAAGGAACATGTTTTAAGGCTGAAACTCTACTTTATATTAGTAAGCTATGCTATCTAACTGAACAAAAAGTTTTAACTGTGATAAATCATCCCTTCTTTGTTTTTTAAGCTTCTAAATAGAGAAATTTGCCAATTTTCAATACCAAACTTTGGGGACGATTTTGGGAGTTAAAATTTTCTTTTAGAGCTATGAAGAAGAAGGTAACAAGTATTGTAGAAAAGATCTTTCTGAAAAGAATAGTGTTGGTTTGGAAGCTCTAGCATAATCCAATCCAGTGATAATCAATTTAACGCTAATGTCTACAAAGCCAAAAATCGCAAGATTCTCGTAAACAAAAATGGCCAACGTGTATAAGATATAAGACGGTAAAAGATAAAATTATTTAAAAATCATTTTTGA